>JARFJB010002108.1:4734600-5170888 GCA_036346205.1 Vesta saturnalis | reverse complement strand
CGTACTATCGAAACTTACTCTAACTAACTAACAAATACAAGGAAGACGGAGTTTATCACGATCTTTTACGTTAATTATTATTAAAGATTGCTTCGTTATTAATTGTTATAAACGAATTAATCGGAGGCGAGTTTACACGACCTTTTAGAACTGCGCGTAATAAATTGAACAATTCTGAGAGTTGTTTCCGACGGAGTGCAGGTGTTTCAAGTAAGTTATTTATATGCGATTGCGAGATGCAGGAGTACGTTTAATGTAATTTATCACGTAGACGCACCACGGGTTCGTCTTTATATCTGGAGGATCACGCGGGTGGTCTCTACGAATGCGGCTTCTGGTATTGAGATTACCTCTAGGTCAAGGCGTCGCTTGTTTGTATTGCTATTTTCCTCAGGATCAGGTCGGTGTATTGTATGTGTAATATCTGGTTAATGGAGAGCCCTTGCTAAGATTCTGGATCCAGCCCGTCGACTGCTGTACCAAGGGATATCCAGGTTGGAGCGGTAGAATTTGAGCGAGAACCCTTCTTGCCGCTGGAGTAAATGGAAGATGCCTTCTGGGCGTTAGCCCGAAGTAGCAACGTCTTGATTTGTGTGTATGTGTGTCGAAGGAAACTTCAGGCTTTACAACCTGTCGTCTACTTCTAGAGTGTGTGTACTGGTTGCAGAAGGTAACTTCAGGCTATACAACCCGGCGTATACTTCTAGTGTGTGTGTGTGTACTGGAACGGTTAGATAACTTCAGGCTGAGAGATCGTTTTCACAATTCGCCTCCAATTTTATTTTCCTAGCCACATCGACACTTGGAATACGATGAACTGTTTTTTGAGCAAGTAATATTTCATCTGCCGCTAATATTTTAAGTTGTCAATACTGAAGAGCGGTCATATGTTCTAATTACCTCTTCGCTAGGGTACGACCGTGACTTCTAATTGGTTTGTGTATAACGTGACCGTCTGTCTTATGATTAACATTTCCGAAAATATCAAAACCTGTACAAACCCATCTTAGCCAACTGTATTATAAAACAATGTACGTTTAAATGTGTGACAATCAAGTTATACACAATACACATAAATTACGGAAGTTTTAAATAACTTAATTCATTTCGAACGTACATTCAAAGCGCCATTCGGATAAAATTCTCTAATAGAGTAGGAACCGAGACACTCAGCCGGAAATACCCAACCGGTATGGCAATTGGGTCGGGTTGCTAGTTGTATAAGCTTCAGGTAGCTTGTTCGGAATTGTTGCTTCCTATAATCATCCTCGACGTCTTCCTTCAGCTTCTGTTGATCATCCTCAACATGTTCCTTCAGCTTCTGGTAGCTTCTTTGGTATTATTGCTTCTGGTGGTCATACTCAAGGTGCTTCTTGACCTTCTGTCGGTTATCCTCAACGTCTTTTTCTGTTGGCCATCCTCGACGTGCTCATTCGCTTTTGGTGATTGAGAGCCTGGGTATATCTTTGAAAAATTGCATCGTGTGAGAAAAAGATCTTTTGTTAGACTTTTTCTGTAACCACTTAGCTAACGTCATAATATTGAAAAGATCGTGTAGAAGACGTATTAATATGACTTTTGCCTTGTAACATCAGACCTTCGATAGATAGATATAACAATTGTTTGCCTGCAGCTAGGTTTGAACTTGAGAAAGTTTGGTAACCCCGCTTGTTTACCAATCTCGGTTTTAGATAAAAAAATGTATAGAGCGTGATATCTATATAAATGTTTGTTGTAACGTCATAGGTACTTGTAATTGCATTATTGTTATTATTATGACATCAGCGGTACGGATATCATATTTAATATCAAACGTAAATCAATTAAAATAGGCACCTCAAACAGATAAAATGCAACTAATTTAATAAATGTCTATTTGCAATTTTAAAATCGTCTCTAAGGATTATAGCATGCGGGTAAATAAAAAACACACATAATAATAATTTATTGTTACAAAATACATTCTAAAGAAACAACTACATCTTCAACATATTTGGATTACTTGTCTTGGTAGATGAAAGAAATATTTGACGTTGGAATGTGAGGATCTGTAATATCTCATTAGATAAACATAACTTCCTATTTCCCAAACTAGGGGGTTGCTAAGAGATGGTGGCATTTACTATCTAATAATTTCGCGGGGAATGATGTTATATTGAAGCTTGTACAGTTACTTTCTTAAATCTGAAAAATGCATGACTTTATAAGTGATAAAGAGCACCATCTGAATTCATTTGAGATAGGAAAAATTATCCGGTCCATACTGATAATTTCAAATATTGAGTAATGTAAGAACATAAAAATTTTTTGCAACAACGAATACCATGTCGTTAAATATAAGGTAACAGTCTCTTTTTGTAATATCTAGAAATAAATAAAGTTTAAGATAGACGCACTAGAGGATTAGTATTGAATGCTAGAACATAAATGATAGAAAATAGAAGCATTAGAGGATTCGTGTTGAATGATAGAACATAACTGATAGAGAATAGGAGCATTAGAGGTTTCGTGATAGAATCGGTGACAGATGCATTAGAGGATTGGTGTTGAATGATAAAACTTAAATGATAGAGGATAGAAGCATTAGAGGATAAGTGTTGATTGATAGAACATAAATGATAGAGGATAGAAGCATTAAAGGATTCGTGATATAATCGATGATAGATGATAGAAGCATTAGAGGATAACTGTTGAAAATTGAATGGATCGATGATAGAAGCATTAGAAGATGGGTGTAGAAAATTTAATGGGTCGATGATAGATAATGGAGTATTAGAGAATTGGTTAAAGGATAGATACATTCGAGGATTCGTGTAGAATGATAGAACGTAATTGATAGAGGGTAGAAGCATTAGAGGATTAGTGTTGAATGCTAGAACATAAATAATAGAAAATAGAAGCATTAGATGATTCGTGTTGAATGATAGAACATAAATGATAGAGGATAGGAGCATTATAGGTTTCGTGATAGAATCATTACACAATTGGTGTTGAAAATTGAATGGATCGATGATAGAAGCATTACAGGATTGGTGTTGAATGGAAGAACTTAAATCATTGAGGATAGTAGCATTAGATGATTAGTGTTGATTGATAACATAAATGATAGAGAACAGAAGCATCAGAGTATTCGTGTTGAATGATAGAACATAAGTGATGGAGGATAGAAGAATTAGAGGATATAGGTTTCGTGATAGAATCTTTGATAGATGATAGAATCATTAGACAATTGGTGTTGAAAATTGAATGGATCGATGATAAAAGCATTACAGGATTGGTGTTGAATGATAGAACTTAAATGATTGAGGATAGAAGCATTAGAGGATTAGTGTTGATTGATAGAACATAAACGATAGAGGATATAGGCATTAGAGTATTCGTGTAGAATGATAGATGATAGAAGCATTAGAGGATAGCTGTTGAAAGTTTAAACTAATCAATGATAGAAGCATTAGAAGATTGGTGTTAAAAACTGAATGGATCGATGATAGAAGCGTTAGACGATTGGTGTTGATTGATAAAACATAAATGATAGAGGGTAGAAGCATTAGAGGATTCGTGTTGAATGAAAGAACATAAATGATAGAGGACACAAGCATTAGAGGTTTTGTGATAGAATCGATGATAGATCATAGAAACATTAGACAATTGGTGTTGAAAATTGAATGGTTCGGTGATAGAAGCATTAGAGAATAGGTGTTGAAAATTGAATGGATCGCGGATAGATAATGGAGCATTAGAGAATTGGTGTTGAATGATAGAACGTAAATTATAAAGGATATAAACAGAGGATTCGTGTTGATTGATAAAACATAAATGATAGAGAATAGAAGCATTAGAAGATTCGTGATTTAATCGATGATAGATGATAGAAGCATATTACGCACTTAAAGATTTTATAGTCTTTTAATCATTGAGAGTAATTTCAAATTACACTTTTATGGATAGGGACAGTATAATATAGTTTTGCACCAGGCCCTAAACGAAGATGATTTTGATCACAGAATAAGTTTTTATGAATGAAGGTTAGGAATGATTCGCGAAAACAAGATTTTTTGTCACATGGGGCGACGAGGCTACTTTTAATGGTGATGGTAGGGTAAACATCCATAATATGCATTATTGGTCTGCTGAAAATCCATATTGGATGCGAGAAGTGCAGCTCCAAGGCCGCTGGAGGCTAAACGTATGGTGTGGCATTATATGCGACAAAATTATCGGTCCTTATTGTTTTTGTCGTGCGCTAACTGGTAATCTCTTCTTAGAGCTTTAATAAACGAGTTGCCAGTCCTGTTAGAAAATACGGCATTGGACATTAGGCGAATTATGTATCTTCAATTGGAAGAGTGTCCAGCACATTTTTCGCTTAACGTGCGACACCATATTAACGAATATTTTCAACAACGCTGGATCGCAAGGGGAAGCCTATGTCCTTGTCCGGCCAGGTCACCCGATTTAACGTATTTGGACTTCTACTTATGGGGTCGCATGGACATTGTACTCCAAACTCCAGCGACAATAAGATTTGACATGGAAAACAGAATCCAAGATGAAATTCGTCGACTATCGGCTACGGAAATCGAAGCAGCAGTTTTATACACCCGAACAAGATTGGAAGACTGTTTGGAATGTGACGGAAGGCAGTTTGAACATTGATCGAGGCATTAAATACCTAATATTTTTGGGTTTAAAATCGTATTTTTAATGTTATTTGAACTTTACAGGGTGAGCCACGTTAATATTAAACTTCAATTTCGCTATAACTCTAAAACTAACACTATTAAAATAAACCTTTTATCAATTTTATGGAAAATTTAATTTACTTTTTGATTTTGATATTAATACATACCTACATTATTGCAATTAAAATTTTAAAGAAAGAGCGCAAAAACCTTATTTTTGTATTCTTATCGCCGCCTAGCGACGGTGATAGACATTAAAAATCACTGTTGTCCTTAGTTCTATTAACAACTACCATCTCTTTAATACAAAACCAACATTTATCCAATTCGGCTCAGCAAAACCAAATTTCGTCAATTAAAGTGTTAAAAAATCTTCATTTCGCTAAACCTTAAAACGATCAAAGATATCAACTTGAGGTTTTTACGTTTTTCTTGCAAATTTAATCTTCTTTTCGAAGTTGATGTAAAAATATACCGTGTAATTTAAATTTTCTGAGTAAAATGGAAAAAAAAACTGATATAACAAATTGCATGCTCTAACACTTTTATTATGATCTATTGTGTAATAATGGGAAAGGCAATTTAAAATACCTACATTTGTCTTCCAAACAACCTTTAATTTACTAAACTTGAATAACTGGTTTAGAATTTACAGCAATTTTAATGATTACACGTTAAGTAGCTTCCCCCACGCTTATTATGGTCAGTACGCCAATAAACCTTAAACCAAAATTATGTAGAATTGTCTAGACTTTCTACCAATGTAAGTAAGCCAAGGTATATCATTATGTCGGAGTTTTGGGAGAAATTTAGAATTTTATTTAATTTTTAATTGCACCTCCTAGCGGTGAAATACGGAACTTAAAAATAATTTCCAGCATTTTCTCATGGCTACATCCATAATAGATTTTTTTCCCCATTGATGTCAGATTGACAGGTCCTTAGACACAGCCGTTTACCTCGCTTGTTTGCCCACCCGGTACACACACACACTTTATCTGTTTCGCTGTATACAGCGTGCTCAGCGAGGAATGGGACAGTGCAATATCTCGAGAGCGGATAAAGATTTTAAACTAAGAAAATATTTTTGTAAATATCTTCCAAGGCGCACATTTGTTGGCACAAAGATTTGAATCAACCCCCATCACCGCCAGGTGGCGATATCTCACTTCAATTTTTAAAATGCAATGCCCTATTTTTTATTTAATTTTTGGATTCTATGACATATTTGTGATGACTTTTATTAAGACTCCTACCAACCTATCTTTCGTAGTTTCTGAGAAAAAAATAATCCTTGGAAGGGCTTTGAGTGTAGCGGCATTTATCCACTGAATCCGCAGATTTTCACGGACTTGGATTTTATTGCATCGCAAGGATTGGACGTCCCAGAACCAAGGGAAACTCATGCATTTACATTCACTGTTGTTAAGAGATGTAACGAGAAAGAAAGCGCGTCAATAGACTCTCTAGAATTTCCAAAAATACCAACTTTACCAAATACTCCACCAAAGCTCAACGAACAAAAACTTCCTGGTACATCTGAAAATAAAACTCCCTCAAGAAAAGTCGTAAAACTGTGCACGTTAAAGGAAACTTGCCAACCTTCGACTTCCAAAACCAGCCCCCAATGTTCTGAACAAAGAAATCCCACCATAGGCAGCATGGATCCAAATACGACTTTAGAAAAAAGTATTAGTGATCTTCTTAAAGAAATTTCACCAATTCCCAGTGTTGCTGAACGTAGAAGAAGGCTAAAGGGGTAAAGAAAAATTTAAGTGAAAATGTTAATCTAGTTGAGAAAAAAGTTGCACAAGAACAGAAGAAAAAAAAAGCGCATAAAGAGAAGACTAAAGAAACCCAAGAACAGGAAAATGGGGAAACTTATTGTGCCATTTGTCAAGACTGGATCCAGTGTTGTGAGTGTAAAAACTGGGTTCATGAGGCTTGTTCTGACGTGGAAAAAGGTCAAAAGTATTACAGGTGTGATAACTGTTAATATTTTTATTTTTTACGGCAGTATCCACAATTTTTTTTTCGTGTCCGGTATTACCCGCAAATTTTTCATAATTTTAAAATGTTTAATTTCTTTTTTCAAAAGATTTTCCTTTATATTATAAAGTTAATGTTTGTTTCTTTTTTAGACATGTAAGATATATCTAAAATAATCATTTGACTATAAATGTGTTGAACAAATTTGTTAATACAGGTATGTCTTGCAATATTTTGTTAACATGTCCGATGCTACCCGACTTTCCCTTATAAGCATAGACCATTTGTGAACTTAGAGCATTTGAAAGAGACAATTAGAAACTGTAGTGGCAACATTAAGCCTCAACACTTACAGAATGCAGTTAAGGTAGTTGACAATAAGACTATTGTCTGCATAGATTGTCAGTAACATTTTCCTGTTCTAACTTGTTTTGTTTTGTATAATTATTTAATACATGTTACTTATAAAAAGTATGTTTTATTGCTAAATACAAAACACTGGAAATTGCAAGTTCTAAAATGCAAAAATGACAAAAACTTTTGTTTTTCATAGCCTGCTTGTAAAAGTTTTAGAGCCTACTTTCCCCTTTATGATTTCTGATCAAATTTAATGTTTTGCATTAAAAAGGTGGGTTTAGAAAATTAACTATAATAGCGGGGACTATTTTAAAGCATCACTAAATTTTCAGAAAGTGTTTAGAATTTATAATAATATGATGTAACTTGGAAAAAATGGGAGAGTTATTCAAGATGAAGTCAATTTTTGTACAACCAAATTCTATTTTTCCTTGAAAAATAATAATTGGATCGATAAATTTAAATGAATTTATTACCATCAGCTAAATATTTCATTAACAAATGGACTGGTATCCGTTTTTTTGCTCTTATTTTGACAAGAGGCTGCTATTGGTCAAAAATTGACAAAAAATCAAATTTAACCTAGTTGTCTGAAATTGGTATAGATAGTTAGAATTAAAAAAGAAACAACTTTTTCAAATAAAGTTTATCAAAATTCTGCCAAAAAACGCATTTTTTGGTCATTTATTTTTTTAAATGTCAAATTTGGCAGATACCCAAGAGCAACAGGTAATTTTCTATGTAATTTTGGATCAAATTCCAAGCACCAACTGGCGTCAAAGTCAAACTTCACCTAGTCATTAATAAAAAATTTTCCCATATGACGCAAATTTTATCTGTGTTGCTGTATATATATATATATATATATATATATATATATATATATATATATATATATATATATATATATATATATATATATATATATATATATATATATTGAAGTTTTAATTTTGTGACTGTATACAGGGAGGCGCACCATATACGCGTCGATCGTTTAAAGCGTAACTGTAATAATTTATGAAAATATTTCAATAGTCATGTATAGGGTCTTTATGTGCACATTTTAAAATTACTTTGGTATATACAGGGTGTGTCAACAATAAGATATATATCAAACATATGACTTTTTAAATTAAACATCCTGTACTTTTTCTCATTTTTTAATTCTAGAGACTAAAAAAAATTTAGTTACTGTTATGGTTCCTATACCTAAAACTTACCGTTTTCGAAATATTGCAATTTTTAAAAAATACCGACTCAAAATAAAATGTCCCCTACGCCCAGTAGATTAAAAATTTTCATTCGCAGCTGACATGACTGTTTTACCATAAAAATAAGGTTTAAACGACATATGAAAATACTGCAAACATATTATACAAGGCGTTATAAAATTTACTTTCAACTTGATAAACTTTTATGTCAAATAACTTTTTTTATTTTAAATAGAACACCCTGTATTTGATAGCACAGTTCGATGGGGATAAAAGTTGGCTTTCAATTTGTATTAGGGTTGCATATACCTATCTATCATAGTTCCTCTGTAAAAGATCATTTTCTCTTGCATATGGCATTATGTCCATTCCTGCATTAAAATTAAGCAAAAAAAAAAAGGTGGCTGGGAAAACAAAATGTTAACATTTATTGCCCGTTAAAAAATAAATTAGAAATTTGGCGGTGCAGACTGCAACCCCACTTAGGAGTAAATTTATATTTTCTTCCTATAAAAAATTTTCGTGTTATATATATATATATATATATATATATATATATATATATATATGTATATATATATATATTGCGTATTTTATACACATAAATAAAGAAATATTGTATTGTAAGTGTTTTTGTAACTGTGGTTTCATATGTTAATTGGGTGAACGTACATTCATCCGTAAAACAGATGCAACTTAATAAATTTCGGTCAGCATTTATTCGTTCTACCATTTCAAAGCAAAACTCACTTCTATTTTCCATATCTCTTGGTAATAGTTCTTGATGATGTTGAAACTTGTAAGAATGGAATTTTGCTTTTCGTAAAATTTTTAGAGTGTTTGTATGGTGCATGCCAAATTGTTGCCCCAATTGCCGTAAACTTGTATTCGGGTTTTCGATAACTCTTGTTACAACGTTGATCGCACTATCCAATTCCATATCAACACTATGATCGTTATTAATCCTATTGCATCTGCAATTTGATGCAATACTTCCTGTCCTTTCGAATTTCTGCACGATCCGAGTTACCGTTGTGTGCGCAGGTATTGGCCTATCTGCATACTTAACGCTAAATAACGCACTAACTTGTCGAGCACTATTATCGGCATAAAACAGTTTAATCATTTCTACTTCTTCCGATATGGAATATGAATTCATTTTCAATTATTTATTTAAATCTTGCAACATAAAATGAAAACTGTTTGACGTTTGTAATTGAAATTGTTAGATACTTCAAAATTCCATGGCAATGCGATTTTCTAAATAAATGCGAGTAATTTATTTTAATTAATTTTTTGATTAAATCTCGAAATGTAAACTAAAGTATTTCAAATAAAGTATTTAAAATAACATTTAATTTTATTTTCTACAAGACATACAAAATTTTGAAAATATAAATTAAAATGGGACGCCAATATTTCGCAAATAAAAATTATACATGTAAACCCCTATGGTGCGCTTGACGAATCACCACCCGGTATATATATATATATATATATATATATATATATATATATATATATATATATATATATATATATTGCGTATTTTATACACATAAATAAAGAAATATTGTACTGTAAGTGTTTTTGTAACTGTGGTTTCATATGTTAATTGGGTTAGTCGGCCTATTTCCACATTTTTTTTTCGCTTTTTAACGTGACGTTTCGGAAGTGGACTCTGCTTCCGTCATCAGGCTGTCCTGAGAAGGGCTGTTTTCTTGAGTCGGATTTTTTCCTCATGATTCAAGTGCTTGAGGAAAAAATCCGATTCAAGTGCGAAAAACAGCCCTTCTCAGGACAGCCTGATGGCGAAAGCAGAATTCGCTTCCGAAACGTAGAGTTAAAAAGCAAAAAAAACTGTGGAAATATGCCCACTAACCCAATTAACAAAAACACACTTACCTTGCACTAAGCTACGATTATAAATAGAATGCACCCAACATTCAAGGTCTCTCTTTTTGATTATTCTATTTTTTTTCGTACTAACTCGCAATAACTCTCGATAATATTTCAGTAGACACAACTTACACAGCCTACCCGATGATCAGCCAGTCTGCGCACCAACAGCAAACCAAACAGTTTAGTTTGGCAGGTGTGACAACCCAACCAGACTAAACTATCGGCCGATAATTTAGTCTGTAGTGTGAAATTAGCCTAATATAAACCAAAACTGTTACGATAGATGTTCCTGAATACCTGTAAGTGTATGAATGTATCACAGATTGATACTTTGGTTAATAAATATTGGTATTGTGAAGTTACTTCCCGTTGAAATTCCTATGTACATACATGCAGATACCAAGTCTGGCATTGACTGAAACTATTCAACTTTTGGAAGATTATGCCTTGATGAAGCGAAAGAAAAATATTTTAAGCACACACAGAAGACTGTGTGTCATAAAAGGTAAGTGGTTGGTTCAATTGAATCGTTGCAATTTGCTTTAGGTTGTATTAAAAAGATTGTGAGAGAAAAATATAATAAATCAATAAAAAAAGAGTAGGTATTCCAAAAATGATATATTTTTGTACAAATAAAAAAAACCGTACTTAACTATTAAGACTTATTCGGATACACATGAAAATCAATCTTAAAAGCTAAAATTTTAAAGTAGCTGTCGAATTAGATTTAGTACTATTTGTTTCTAGTACAAATTTTTTACACTAGACAATTTGGTAATGTAGCATTTCTACAAATGAAAGTTCTTTCTATAACATTCACCAAATACATGGCAAAAACTTGGATGCGCATACCTAACATGAAAGTAACAAAAAAAGTTCCTATAAACAAGGGTCCGAAAACGGTTTTTCATGGAGCTAGAGCCCTTTGCAGATAGCTTTCAAAAACTGGTTTTTGGTTTATAACTCCGGAACGACTCGAGCTATCGCAACCAATTTTGGGACATAAATTTCCGTCAGTAAAACCAATTATTTGAGACCACTGAGCAAAGCTCACGGCCCATAGCATTTCTCTGTCTTAATTCGTCTTTCATAAACTATCGGTTTCAGATATCCTCATAGGTAGTAATCTAAGGTATTCAAATCTGGTGACCTTGCTGGCCATGACTGAGGTCCACCTCGCCCAATCCATATTTGACCAAATTTATGATTAAGGTAATGTCTTATATCTAATCCCTAATGAGAGGGAGCCTCATCATGCATTAGTCTAAGTTACTTCTTAGCACAAGTGGGATCAGTAATTCCGATAAATCATTTTGAAGAGACTGAAGATAGGTTTCCCTATTTATCTTTAGTGGTATAAAAAACGGTTCTATTAAATAATCGTCTACAATACCAGCCCATACATTTAAATTAAATTGTTGTTGAGGGCGAGATTCAAGAAAAACAAGGCGATTTTCGTCAGCCCAAACATGCGTATTATGAAAATTTACAAAATTCTCTTCTAAAACCTGCCTCATCGGTAAACAACACTAAATTATTGAACTGGCGATGTTCGCAACATTTTTAATAAACCATTGGGAACTTTCTAACCGAGGAAGATAATAAGTAATGCTTGTACCCGTTGAACGTGGTACGGTTACAACTATTTGTGAAGTACCGTCAATCGGGGTGAATCAGGACAGCGGGGTGAATCGGGACAAAAAGTTGTTGAATCGATAATTGGCGTCGATTTCGCAAGAGGCGATGTTTTTAGGATGCATAATAAATGTAATCGACGCGGGAGGCATACGCGTGTTCAAGATCATGTTCAACGTGCAGTATTGTTGTAGTGGTGGTGGCGTACAGGTGCGGAAGAATTGTGGATCGTTTGTTTACGTGGTGCATGTGCTTGAAAACTTCCTTAGGAAAAGGATTTATACTAACAGGTTAGGTTCGGTTTTTTAATATGTTATACCGTGGAATAATCTTCACATGTTATGTGTTTGTTGATGTGTTTATTTCATTTAGTTTGTTTTTAATTAATTTTTTTATAATTTTTGTTACTTTTAGGGGTGAATCGGGACAATGCCCAGAAAATATAAAAAACGACCTGGTAGCAGGGTTTACCAAAATTATGACCCAAATTTATTTCAAACGGCCTTGAGACAGTTTAGAAGAGGTCAAATAAGCCTTAGAGAAGCAAACGAAATATTTAACATACCAAAATCAACGTTGCAAAGACATGCTAGCAAGGATGTGAAGAAACAAGGAGGACAAACTATTTTAAGTGCTAATGAGGAGATCAGGCTTGTTGAATTTATACAATTATGGGAGAATGGGACTATCCTTTAGAAAAATTGATATCCGCTATATAGTCAAGGGCTATCTTGATAGAAAGGGAATTAAAGTCGCTAAATTCAACAGCAATTCACCAGGTCCCGACAGAGTCAATTTATTTTATTCTAGACATCAACAAGCCCTTACAGTCAGACTTTGTGAGAACATCAAACGGTCTCGTGCGTCCATAACTCCCGACTTAATAAACAACTTCTTTGTCAATCTGGCAGAAGTTCTACAAAACGTTCAACCTCAATCCATTATCAAGTACGATGAAACCTGCTTCGTTGATGATCCACGGAGAAAATATGTAGTGGTGAAAAGAAAAACACGACATCCAGAGCGCATTATCGACTCGACAAAATCTTCGACTTTAGTAATGTTTTCAATAAGCGCATCGGGCGAGATGCTTCCTCCTTTCGTGGTCTATAAAAGTGAACATATTTATGACACCTGGACAGACAATGGCCCAAACGGAACACGGTATGGTAGAAATAAAACTGGGTGGTTTGATCGAGCAGTTTTCGAAGACTGGTTTATAACCACTGCACTTCCCTTTCTAAAAAAGCAGCCAGCACCGAGAGTTGTAATTGGGGACAACCTATGTAGTCATTTATCATATAGAGTGGCACAACTTTGTGAGGAAAATAACATTCGGTTTTGTCTTCTACCACCCAATTCAACACATTTGACCCAGCCGCTTGATGTGGCTATGTTTGGGCTCTTGAAGAAAAGTTGTCGCAAAGTCCTGCAAGAGTGGAAAAAAAAATATAAGGGACCATTACCTAAACAGTATTTAACTACATATTTACCTTTGAACTTATTCGTTCAAAACAAAAACTTATAATAAGTATTTCTCTAGGTTGCTAAATTCTGCCATAAGCAGATTAGATACTATGCGTGCATATATTATAAAATCATTTGCTGCAATCGGAATTAACCCACTAGATAGAACCCAGGTAACAAAGCGTCTGCCACAAAAAACAGGGCGCATGGAAGAAGTTGATCCTCAAGCTTAGACAGCGTCTGTTGAAGAATTACTGAACGAGAGTAGAAGTGTATGCAGGCCAACAGTCACAAGGAAAAAGAAAATTGCTGTTGAACCAGGAAAAAGTGTTGCCACTACAGCATTTCCACAAACGTCGCAAGCTGGACCATCAACCAGTACAGCTGTGGAAGACTTCGTGGACTTTTATCATCAAGATGAAGTTGAACCTGACATAAGCTCCGAATCTGAAATCGATAAGGAAAACGAAGAAGAAGAGGATAATCTAGGAAAAGTGGCCGCGGAAAACCTGTCTACTGGGGAATTTATTGAAGTCCAGTTTGAAAGCAATTAGGACAAGAAATTCTTTGTTGGTCAAATTCAAAAACTAAACGATATTGAAGTTAAATTTCTACGTCCCAATAGGAAAAAGAAACATTGTTTTATCTTTCCTGCAATGGACGTCATAAGCGTTATAAATTTATGTCAAACTGCAAAAAAACTGCCATCACCAACTAAACTAAGACGTGGTGGACATGAGTTCCCAGCTCATTTAAAACTTAAATCTTATGTTACATTCGTTACTTTTGCTATACGATTAAGTAAATTTTTGCGATCTATTAGAATTAAAGAATTGCTCGTGTTTCTTTAAATTTTCTATTTTTCTAAAAATAATTACATTTCTCTAAGCTTATCTCTGTAGTTTCTTGAATATATTACGCTTCACAATTAAAAAAACATTTCTGTAGTGGTTAAGTAAACCTTTTGATGGTCACTTATAAGTTATATTTCAACTTCATGTGTTGAGTGTCACTGGTATATATCGGTTTTTGACATCCGCATATTTGATTTTTAAATTCACTTCCTGTTTGTTGTTTGATGAATGAAAAGCCATTTTGTGTTTCCTAAAAGAAAAATGTAAATTTCTAGACTTTATTTAGCCCATCGATGGTTATCGGTTTTACATTTTTCTAAATTTTGTGCCGAATCGCTATAATTAGTGGGTACAAACGATTTATATCGGATATATAGGAAATACTGGAAGCAGACAATCGATCTGGTTCGATTGAAGAACTAAATCCATTAAGAAAATCATTAAACCAATTAGCTAAAGGGGTCAGACTTAACCTCACAAATTTCTCGGTAACCACGAAGTTGCTTTTACACTTTAGATTCGCTGGGGAAATCAATTACTATTTAACTGTTCGAGACAGTTAGAAGCTGTTCTAGCTCGTACTCTTGCTTGATTTAATCCATTTCTGAACGTTACCATTAATACTTTTCCGATTCTTTACCTCATTGAAGAGGTACTTTTTGTACGCCATACAATATACTTTTTGTATGCTATGTAAATCTGGATATATAATTCGTACATACTGGCATTTGGCTGGTGAAGTGTATTACTTATTACATAGCTAGGAAGAGATTTGACTTCCACACCTGTGAAATATTTGAAATTGTAACTTTCCGACAGGCTGGGATATAAAAGATAAGTTATAAATCACTCCTATTCAGGGTCTTTTGGATACCTTAATGCTTTGATTAATCTGTGACCAATCCTATAAGTCGTATAGACCTATGTATATGTTTGTGATAAAACTTTAAGTGTTATTGCACAAATTTTTGCACTTTTACATTAAATTGCTTTGGGTAAAATTTTTGAGTTTAAAAATTACCATGCTTATTGGTAATCTATGTAATTAAACACTGTTTTGTAAGAAACTGTGTAACTGGATGCATTCAGCTCAACAGATTCGAGTTAAAGGTTTTATTAACCACCTGATCATTTCTGTTATTTTTGATTACTGCAAGTTATTCATATCAATTGTATTATTACTATAATCTTTTATTCAATGTGCCTTTACAACTTGGAGAATGCTTAAATTACCTGTTTACTGTATTTTATTAAAGACTATAAACCTATGTTTTAGCATAACTTAACTTTGAAATTCTGTATATTACTTTGTCATTTTTGGATGTAAATTTTAACTTAATTTCATTATCTAAATTCTAGTATTAGACTCTTTGGGTGGCTTGCTGTATTGTGTATTTAAGAGCACAAATATTCTATGTATTTCTGTGGTTAACGATTTGTGTAACACAATTGAAATTAATTATTTATTTTACTTTTGGGGGAATATAAATTAAATTATATGTGTGTACATACAAATGCAACTGACATGATTTGTAATTAATATATCGCTTTTGTTTTGGGGACTTTCTACTTTATAACTATTTTTCCTAGTGCTCAGATCCTTTCACATATTCGTTACTTGGCTAGAAAAGTGGCAAATTATCTATTAATCTAGGGCTGGCTCATTTATCGTTCTAGCTGGCACCCTTCTCTTCTCTTTCAGCTACAGATACCATCTGCATCACTGTAGAACCCCTCCACCTCTACCGTGACTGAGCTACCAGCAAGCCCTATATAAAAGGTATCTCCTCTGTTGGGGTAAGTTTGAGCACAAGTTGAAGTTTGCACGTAACACTTATTATTTATAAGTGCCTTTGTTTTATATTTTGTTACATAATGTGCCTACCAAGGAAACAATAAAAAGACCTTTTTCATGGAAAAATGCTTTTCTCCGATCATATTTCTTTTTTTTTAAAGTTTAGTGTCCCGATTGACCCCATTAGAGGGGTTACTTGCATTTTAAATGCAAAATAAATGGGTGTCCCGATTCACCCCTTTTGAGGGGTCAATCGGGACACTAACAAAAATATTTTTTTTAACTTCATCGGCAGACCAAAAAAATACTTCTCTTCAGGTTTCAATAGAGTCTGCCATCTAGAACAATATTCCCAATTACTGATTTATTTCGTTATTTCTGTCAGAAGTTATCATTAAAAAATACTGAAAACCGTCCCGATTCACCCCGATTGGCGGTACTCGTTATACTGTCGAATTGGACGAGTCCAAACGATTTGCAATTTCTTGCGTACTGGAGACTGGATTTTCTTCTACTGCACGTATGACAGCTTCTTGATATTGGGGTGCACTTGCCGTTCATGATCTTCGGTTAATAACGGTTGCGTTAAACGAACGTATAAAAATGATTATAGAGAAGCAAATAAAATACATAGTTTAACTTAATAAATACCTGTTTTCCGTAACCTACGACTAATGCTTTCAAAAGTTTTTCTATCAGGGACACGGAGATGTGCAAAGGCACCCGGATACAATCTACATGCTTCAAGAGCATAATGCACATATCGGTCATATCTTCATCCGTATAATGTTTCATCATTAATCGAAACGTAACTTTCTTTACTATCCCTTATTTAAATTATTACTGACTTATACTAAACTGATAGTTACTTGACAATACTTGCTCTTAAAACTTGAACTCAATTATTTACCATCTTAATTTGTTTTTTGTCCACTTTTTACATCATAATCTGGTCTCCAATAGCACAACATCGAAGTGTTAGAAAAGGGGGCCAAATTTACCTAATCACCCCCTGGTACACACACTCTGGGCTAAAGCTAGCTTTGCTCAGTGGTCTCAAACAATTAGCTTAATCATTCTGGAACAATAAACTGAAAACCAATTTTTGAAAGCCATCTTCAGAGGGCTTTAGCTCCCTGAAGAAGCATTTTCTGACCTGTGTTTACAGGAACTTTTTTTCTTCTTTTCATGTAAGGTATGCACTCCCAAGTTTTTGCCGTATATTTTAACACCCAGTATACATAAATGAACAATAATAATATCTAGCCACAAAGGTTTTGGAATTCTCTAACAAAAAGTTTAGTCTTTCAAAAATCAGATATAACGAATGTGTAAATGTGCTCTTAAAATCAAAGGTGTAACATTTAATCATAACAATGTTCTGTTTTTCTAAGAGCACACTGTTTGTGATAATTATACATTTGAAATCTATAACTTAGACAACATTAAAAATAAATAATAACACAAAAACTACTGTTAATTTACGATGGTCTACTTTACATTAAATTCATTTGAATGTTCGATGCATGATCGTATTTATGTATAAATAAAAACTCCAGGTTTTCCATTTACAGCAGTATACATTTAGGCACTGTGAACAATATTATAAAAAAAATAATAAAACAAATAATTTATAAAAAAAATAGATATCACTAATAAATAAATTATTGTTTACTACTTTATATTTAGATTTTTAAATTGTATAATTCAAGTAATAGATAAGATAATAGTAGTTATGATAAGATGATAAAAAATTAAAAAGACGCTGTTTACAAACCATATGGTGTAGTATGGGTATTGAAGGTCAATTTTTTTTTGGATTTGTGAATCCATTTTCACTGTCAAATTTCCTTCGGAAATTGTAATCGACGTAACTGAAATGAATCTGTTCAGTACATGATACCTGGAATATGAAAAATGAAATTATTTATAACCCAAACACATTCTTTCTTTAGATGCAGAATCTACACACATTAAAATTCCTAATGATCACATTTGTATTTATAACCTGAAAAGTATTTTTAACCCTTATTTACATGAACAGGTACAGCTGTACCTTTTGGATTTTCAACTAAACTTTTTTTTAACGTTTATTTAATTTAAAGTGTTATGCTTCTGTGACATCTTAGACATAGTAATAATAAGGATGCTAAACCGAATTAAATGTGTTTATGTATTAGAAATCCCCACTTTTTATACTTCAAACATTTATAATGTGTTATCGCACGGATAGGTATAAGTGTACCTTAGTAGAAACACGTTATTTTATGTTGTTAATTGGTGTATAGAGGTGAGCTTACGCCATTATTAAGACAAAATAGTAAATGTTTTAAGTCATTTAATGTTTTAACAAAAATTATACCATGCAGGTATAACACTTACAAAAATTTTGTGAGTGCGCATCACAAACTGGACGACTACATTCTGTGCAGGACTTTCGTGTTTTTCTTTGGATTTTGTTCTGGGCACGACACAAATAGCAAGAACCAACAACTTGTTTAGGTGCCTTTTTCTTTGTACAGCTTGGGCCCATTGATGCAGGTGTATTTCTAACAAGTGGGTGTCCTATCATAGCTTCTATGGCAATCTTCGTGGAAAATATTTTTACTACGAGTGGCAATTCTGACCTTGTTTCAATAGAAGGCATTGCTAAACTGCGCCCTAAATCTTGATAGAATGTTCTACGACTATGCGAAGATTTCCTTGTCGAAGGATTGTTTTCGGTGTAAATTATATAGCTAACTAGACATGCAATGTCAATTATATTGTAAAATAAAGCAAGAGGCCATCTAAGGGTCCTATGTTTCGTAGAATAATGTTACCAGTTTATCCATATTATCTACAACACCCTTGGTGGAATTGTAAAAGTGGATAACCTCATGTTTTTTCTTTTCGCCACTGACATTATTGTCGCAGTATGGTAGACAGTAAAATGACTGATTTGTTTTTTTAGGCACATATGAACACAGGGTAACTTTTTATCTTCACTAAACCCAAAATGGATGAAAGAGGTTGACGTTTTATTGGCCATCATCTCGGGGGGAATGCACACTTTATTTTTTTTTCAGCGTACCCACAACAGTCAAATTCCATGACAGTAAAAGTTGTGCAATTGGTAGGGATGTAAAAAAATTGTCCATTGTGATGTTTCGACCGGTATTTTTGTATCGAAGTGCTAAATCCTGGACGACCCTTTCACCTCGATTTGTCTCTCACCCCGTGGTTGGTTTGCCGGTATAAATTTGTCCTGTTAGAGGATATGAGGATTTAGCATCACATATCCACCAGATTTTGATGCCGTATTTGGCAGGTTTTGACGGCATATATTGGGTAAACCTTGTGCGCCCTCTAAAAGGAAATAGTTGTTCATCAATGACAAGACATTCAGATGCAACGTAATTCAATCGCAAATTTTGATTCAACATAAGCCATATATCAGTAATTGCAGCTGCTTTGTCAGTCAATAGCCGTTGTTCTCGTGTTTCGTTGTTGTCGAATCGAATAAAATGAGTTATTTCACAAAATCTAGTGATTGGTAACGTCGCTCTGTACAGTGGATATGCATCACATTTCCATAGCTCCCGTATATGTTCTGAATTGGAATATCGGACTCCAGCAGTAATCAGAACGCCCAAATACCCATAAAATTCTTGTTCAGTAAGAATCTGCCACTGTTTAGTGGGTTTGTCTGCATTGTCCTTGTTCCATTTTTCGTACGCTTTGGAGGCTTTTCTATTTGTCTCTCTTATGATAATAGAACACATTTCATCAGATAATATGCATTTGAACACTTCAATTGGAGAAAGTTTTGTTGTAGATTTTATTGGTCCTGGCTTTTGACGAAATATGTTACACTGCTGAGTTTGAGTATGGGGTGGTTGATTTCGGTTCCACACAGTATTGTCTTTTCCACGTAATACTAGCTTACTCCAATTACAATCTCTATCAGGTTCAAATTCATCGGCATCATGCACTTCATCTTCATCATCTGAATGCAATTCAATTAGCAGGTTAGTGTCAGCTAATACATCCTCTACATCAGATGCGTCGTTATCCTCCTACAATAAGTTAAGATTAAAATTAACATCCATATTATATAACATAATCTATTATTATAGATGTAAAAACTATTTGATAACAAAAATTGAAAACAAAAATAAAAGTGATTATTTTGCACTAAACATGGCTCGAAAGCTAAGGTACCTGAACGTTCTGAACACTATCTGCCCGTAGTGGAGCCAATTGTCGTCAACATCATCTACATCATGACTGTCATTCGCCCCGTCACTTTCAGAATCACTTTCATCCATAAAAGACCGTAAATAACTCTGCTGTTGCCCGTAGCTCATACTAGAAATAAACGTAATTCTGCATTTCTAAAAAATACCTAAAAAACACAATAATGCCTACCGTTTGTATTCTAAATTCGACACTTCTCTTTTGTTCTTCATTATCAACAATAACTACTCAAATAACAGTTAGCAATACACAATGTTTAGGCTATTATCAGTAACAGGTATCCGTAAAAGAATGTACTACTTAAATAGGTACACTTGCACTGCACTGTTCTTCAAATCATGCTGTAAGTTAAACTCATCTGCGTGCGCAAAGGGTTGAATTGTAGAAATTTACGCGTAGGTACAAACGTACCTATCCGTGTATTAACGGTATATTTTTTTTCCGTGTACACAAGGGTTAAAATAAATTTTTAGCTTATCTTTCTAATGTGTTGTATCTACACATTGGTCTCATTTTTAAAATAGCTTTTTGATATGTTGCAAAATTTACATTGGTTGCATTTAGATTCACAACCTGAAGAATACCTTTAAGATGGAGTTTTGAATTAGTTCTTTGAAGTTACATAAACATATTTGTTGTATTTGTATTTATAACTTGAATAACGATGTTTAAGATGAATTGTAAAAAATTGTTTGTGTTCCATAATTATCTTGGTCATATTTGAATTCATACCTTGAACAGTGGTTTGTAAGATGAAATGTTAAATTAGTTTTACAATATTTGTATGTATAATCACATTAATGACATTTATATTTATAACTTGCACCGTTTTTTTAAGATGATTTTTTAAACTATCTGCGATTTGCTCCATTATTACATTGGTCACATTTGAATTCTTCACTTAGAGTGTTTTTTAAGACGTCTTTTAAAATTACCTTTGTGATTTGTTTCATAATCACATTGGCCACATTTATATTCATAACTTCAAAAATGTTTCTTACAATGGATTTTTAAATTAGATTTTTAATGTTCTATAATCACATTTAAATGCATACTTAACTTAAAAAGTGTTTTTTAACATGAATTTTAAAATTACCTTAGTGATGTTTTGCATAATCACATTGGTCACATTTGAATTCATGAGGAGTGTTTTTCAAGATGAACTATTAAATCACATTTGTGGTGTGTTCCATAATTACATAGGTCACATTTGAATTCTTTACTTAAAGAGGGTTTTTTCAGATGACCTTTAAAATTGCTTTAGCGATTTGTTCAATAATCACATTGGTCACATTTGAATTCATAACTTGAGGAGTGTTTTTTAAGATGACTTTTTAAAAGGTATTTGTCATATGTTTTATAATTACATTGGCCGCATTTCAATTCACAACTTAAGAAATGATTCTGACGATGGATTTCTAAATTAGACATTTGATGTGTTGCATAATCACATTGGTCACATTTGAATGCATAACATGACGAGTGTTTTTTAAGATGAATGTTAAAAGCATCTTTGCGAATTGTTTCATAACCACATTGGTCGCATTTGAATTTATAACTTGAGGAGTGTGTTTTAAGATGACTTTTTAAAAGGTATTTATCATATGTTCTATAATTACATTGGCCGCATTTCAATTCATAACTTAAGAAATGTTTCTGACGATGGATTTCTAAATTAGACATTTGATGTGTTGCATAATCACATTGGTCACATTTGAATGCATAACATGACGAGTGTTTTTTAAGATGAATGTTAAAAGCATCTTTGCGAATTGTTCCATATCCACATTGGTCACATTTGAATTCATTACTTGAGGGTGTTTTTTAAGATGAATGTTAAAAGCATCTTTGCGATTTGTTCCATAACCACATTGGTCGCATTTGAATTCATAACTTGACGAATGTTTTTTAAGATGACTTTTTAAAAGATATTTGCTATATGTTCTATAATTACATTGGCCGCATTTCAATTCATAACTTAAGAAATGTTTCTTACGATAAATTTGTAAATTAGATATTTGATGTGTTCCATAATCACATTGATCACATTTAAATGCATAACTTGAAGAGTGCTTTTTAAGATGAAATTTTAAATTATATTTTTGCTTTGTTGCATAATCACACTGGTTGCATTTGTATTCAAAACTTGAAGTGTGTTTTAAAACATGATTTTTCAATCTTCTTTTCCACTTTGTTATAAAATCGCAATGGTTACACTTATATTTAAAATTTGCACTGTATTTTAAAACGTCATGTTTTAAATTTTCTTGCATCATTGTTGAACTATTAAATTTACTTTCACACTGTATGTTTGAAATGTGTTCAACACTGTTTTCATTTATATATGCTTCACTTGAGCGAACATCTTTTACTAGAGAAGAGATGTCTTCTTTCTTAATATTCACAGTATCTGAAAAAATAGTGTTACATTTTGTATTACTTGAATGGTAATTAATTTTACCTTGTATTAGATCATTATTTACCATAAGATATTGAGTTACAAGTGAATTTATTCCTTCTTCCTCTTCTGGTTCGACTTTAACAAGTTTCATATCAATTTCATACGACATTTCGTTTTTCTTAATGATACACTTTATACAAAACTTAGGTGCACCACTTTATCAAAATATTTAGGGCACAGAAATGAACAGATATCAAGTGCCTTACAAATCTTACAATTATTGACACAAAGACACGGTATTGTCAATAGAAGAAATATGGGTTTAATACGTGCATCCCATCCCGGCGATGAACAAAAGTACAGTGCGATCATCATTGTTTGACCGTGCCGCTCCTAGAACAGTACTACTGTTCCGCATCCTTAAAATGAAAATTGTGCTATACCCAGTGGCGTAAATGCAGATATTAAAATAAATACTACCACAAATGACCAAAACTTTGGTGAATGACGAATTGCGTATTATGTAGACGTACAAAAACTTCAATAATTGTAATTTAGTCTTTCTTAAGACTAAAGGGAAATTGTTATAGGGTATGTAAAAATTTGGTTAACCCTTTCAGTACGGATGACCGATATATCTGCCACATACAAATTTGGCACACAGACGGCTGACCGATATATGTGACATCGAGTTATTCATGCTCCATGGACTAATGTCATATATTTCAGACAAATTTAAAAAATCGATTTGCCGCACAGACGACTGACCGAAATATCGGTAGACCTAATTATTACATGGACAAAAGACCACTTTGTGCCAAAAGTACATGCATTTGATGACAGTAATAGTGGAGTGACGAACGAACATCTGACTGAAGATTGAATTTTTCTTAGATCTTTTCACTGAAGATATTGTTCGGTATATAGTAGTAGAAACTAACCGATATGCAATACAACAAAATGAGAAGAAGTGGAAACAATTATTAGACGGAGAATTTTTTACTTTCATTGCATTGACTATGCTAATGTCCAGAAATAAAAAATTGGAAATAAAAGAAAATTGGTCAGTAGATCCATTACTATACACCCCAGCTTTCAGTAAGTACATGGGAAGAGACAGATATTTACAAATCCTCAGAAATCTTCATTTTGCAAATAATGAGGAGGCAGAAGCTAATAACCGTCTGCACAAGGTCCAGTATGTACTAGAAGAAATCAAGCGAAGATTCAAATCAGAGTTCTATCCATTTCAAAATTTGGTTATTGATGCGAGCATGATACTGTTCAAGGGTAGACTCAACTTCAAACAGTACATAAAGACCAAACGTCATCGTTTCGGCATAAAGCTGTATGTTCTATGTGATTGTGAGAGTGGTATTGTGTTGGATTTCATTGTGTATATTGGCAAAGACACCTACGTTGAACAAGAAAATATAACTGGCCTGGGAGCCTCGGGGAATATTGTGGCTATGCTTATGGAGCCGTATCTAAACAAAGGGCGTTCGCTACACACTGACAACTTTTATAGTAGTCCAATACTGTCACACTATTTATTTGAAAGAATGACCAATTCGTGTGGGACCGTTAGGTCTAATAGGCGCCATATGCCCAAACTTGAAGGAAAACTCAAAAAAGGAGAAACTGCTTCGAGAAGCTCAGATATTTGTTTAGTGACGAAATGGAAAGATAGAAGTGATGTCACGATGATCACCACTATGCACGAAAACAAAATTGTCACTTTGGACAAGGTCGACCGTGCAACAAACGAGAGTGCCAAGAAACCATTGTGTGTAGTTGACTATAATGAGAAAATGGGTGCCGTGGATCGATCGGACATGATAATGAGTAGCATCGACAGCCTGCGTAAATCTATCAAATGGTATAAGAAATTGTTTGTGCACACCCTGGATATCTGTGTACTGAATGCCCATGGTATGTTCTCTACAAAACATTCTATGAAATATCCACTTGCGAAGTTTCAAATGAACCTTATATGTCAACTTTTGGAAAGGTTTGTGTTTTTTTGATACCTATTGTACATAATTTGATAATGGTATTATATCTATTTCAGATACGGACATGTGAATAAACCCACACCTATGTCTGCTGCAACAACTTCAAGATTGACTGAAAGGCACTTTCCGTCCCTTGTATCTGCGACTGAGAAGTCCAAAAATGCTTCAAGAAGGTGCACTGTCTGTTCCCAGACAAAACTACGACAAAAGAAGAGAAGCACTTCCAGATACATGTGCAAAGAATGTAACGTAGGCTTATGCGTGTTTCCATGTTTCCAAGAATTTCACACTAAAGTGATATTTTGAGTATTTTCAATTAATTAGTACTTAGCTTTGATGCAATATTAGCTTGAGTTGTTATTTTTGGGCATCGATATGCAAATATCTGTTAATTTTCGTTGACTTCAATAAAGTTCTATTTCATTTTCGTCAAAAAATCTTTTTATTTTGTGCTAAATACTAGGTGGCCGATATATATGACACCCGTCCATCCGGCATGCAAAAAACTGCCGTCCACACAGCAAAACAAGTGAAAATGCAGCCGTCCTGAAAGGGTTAAAAAGTATCATTTATAATTTTTAATTGATATTACAGATCTTCTGGATTTCCAAGGCGTATTTCTGGTGTATTAAACCAATACATTGTATTTATTAGTCAAATTCAAGTTTTGTAAGTGCTTTTATACACTAAAAGTAATGTTTAAAACAAATTTTGCTTTTTAACCTCAATTTGGTTACGAGAATAATGTACAGTTTAGAGAGTAAAAACTGTTTAGATGAGAGTTTAATGATCTTTTTGTTTATATTGACATGAGTGGTTTGAAATAGGCAATAATGTATTAATTTTGTTGCCAGGTTGAAAATGAATAATCGAAAAGTAATTCATAGCCAAGGACGACAAATTACCTACAATGTGTACCAATTTATGAAAAAAGAAAAAGAAGGAACGATGACAATGCCATTATCCCAAGTACAAGAATGTGTTGCTGAAGAAACCGTTCTAGACTAGTTGAAAATGGTCATGCTGTCCTTCGTCTCCCTTTGTACCACTCTGAATTAAATCCCATTGAAAAATTGGATAGCAGTGAGGAATGTGACATTTCAAATGGAAGGTGTTAAGCAATTGGCAATGAAGAATTGAAAAAAATTACAGCTGAGAACTCGAAGAAAGTGTGTGAATATGTGGAGAGTGAATATTTAAAAAAAGGAGTGATATTGGATGATGTTACTTTTACAATGACATTAAAACATTTAAATGAATTTTTAAAATGAATTTGTCATTAATCAGAAATCAACGTATGATATATTTGTTAAATAATATTAGTGAAAACAAATTACATGTATGACTGGTTAGTTTATTATAAACGCATACATTCAACATATTCAGCACAAGTCAGGTACACCATTTTTGCTAACCACCTTTGAATGTACACTGGTGAACATCACAAATACATTATAATGGAAAAAAAGAACTTATTTAACTTAATGCTAGATATCACTTTTGCATTGCATTCTAATTTCAGAACAAAAACTTATTTCAGATTATATACCACTGATTTAGTCCTTCTCATATGGAACTAGTCACCATGTCTACTTTATGATGTACCTATTGTTTTTTAAGATAACTCAAATCTGTATATATTGATCTAAAGCACAGCAAATATATGTTTATATTACAGTTAAAAATAGAAAAATAAAATTAAACTTGGCAATTATCTATAAAACAATTTCAAAGTGACCACCATTGTTTGCATTACAGGCATCTACTCTTCGTTTCATATTTTCAAATACATTTATTAATTGAGTTTCTGTAATATTTTGAATTGCGTCAGTTATTGCATTTTTTAATTCTTCAACTGTATGAAGGCGTGTCTTGTAGATTTTATTTTTTAAATGTCCAAATAGAAAATAATCCTGTGGAGTAAGGTCAGGTGATCTTGGGGGGCCAAACTCCCGCACTTATAACTCTTTCACCAAAAAGCTCACGTAAAAAAGTCAGTGTTTGATTAGCTGTATGAGCTGTTGCGTTATCATGCTGAAAATATCCATGTTGGAGCTTGTCATCGTGCAGTTGATCAATGAAAGGTTCCAAAATAGTTTTGTATCGAGCCGCAGTTACTGTATCTTCAAAGAAAATGGGACCTACAATTCTTCTTCGTGACATAGCAGCCCAAACACCTATTTTCACAGGATGTAAAGTAGTTTCTTCAAAACGTGTGGATTTTCTGCTGACCACATACGGTAATTCTGCGAATTCACATAACCAGATAAATGGAACCAAGCTTCATCCGTAAAGAAACTTAAGTTTAGTATTTCGTCATCTCTCAAGTTGTTGTTGAACCATCGGCAATATTCTAAACACTTTTGAAAATCTTGCACAACCGTTATTTTGTAAGCATGAAAATGTAGTTGACGTTTGACTGCTTTATGGCATGTACCATAAGAAAGACCATGTTTTGTATAATGAAAATTACCTGTTTGCTGGGCCAATTGTCTTAAAGGTTTTGTCGGACTTCTTTCCAAATGTGTGCGTACATTTTCCACTACTTCCTCTGTAAGTACAGTTGTGCGACCCGTAGATTTTCCCTTGCAAACACTACCATGCTCATGAAAACGACTAACAATTCTTCGAATGTGTCGGCATAAAACATCATCATCTAATTCGATGTTCTGAAAGTGATGTTGATATTCTTCAACACATAATCGTACTGAATACTTCCAGTTTCCATCTACATCTTTTTCGCCGTTTCGGAAATAAGCTTCCAAAATAAACTTGTCTTGTTCCACAGTAAAAGGCATTATAACCTAAAAAAATTTATTTACGAAAAAGCCATAAAATACACGAACAAATTTACCTTGAAAGTCCTGGTTAATTTATTAATGAGTTTTGAAAAAAACTATTTTATTGTAATACAAATGTAGATAAAGGAATAATTGAAAAAGGCGAAATCTATGTACGTTTATGAAATGTCAATCGAAGATGAAATAAATATTTGTGCCTAATTTCACCAGTAACTTGGAATAAACTTTTGATAAAAATTATGTAAAAAGCAGTTTTTTTTCGGTCATTCATTGTTGATATCCCGGTATAATAACTATTAACTACAGAAACTATCGTAAATGCTGATACGTCTACGGTCACATTCTATCTGTATTAATATTATTGGCCCTATTAATATACGTTATTGCCAACAGAAGAAACATCGGCGATGATGTCCCGCTCATGAACATCAATACAATCACTACAGACATAGATACTATAGCAAATGCTGCTGCGTTCAGCGTTGCCACACGCATTTCTTTTTTCGTGGCAGATCCGCGACTGAAAGAGGGGTAGAACAGGTTGGTCCGGGGTAGGAGAAATTGAAATCAATTTTTGTTCACGTTCGTAAAATAAAGTAGAAGATATTTCATTATTTTTAGTTTACAACAGATACGTTTACTTCATCGCGCTCGTACGCAAACTTTCGTTACCTATCGTGAAATAAATATAAACTTTACTCACTTGCAGAAATAACGTATAAAAGGTTTTTTAATAAAAACTAAGGTTAAAGAAATAATAACTTTCTAATAACAAAAAATACACAAAAATAATGAACCTAACTATAAAAATTAAAACACAAAATAAAAGGGGCATTTTAATTCGTTTTAAAAAAAAATAATAGAGCCTAAAGAGAATTCTAGAAACCATTAAATTTTGAACGAATACATCCAAAATAAAATGCATGTTACAATTCAGATATTTTTTTATCTGGAATTTTAAAGAATATACTTCTATCATAAGTAACTAGCGGGGTAGACTTGCTTCAGGGGAGCGAGAGGGCAAAATAATGTTAAAATGGGGTAGAAATACCCCGTTCGGGGTAGCTGTGGCAACACTGGCTGCGTTTACGGTCACATTCATTCTGTATAGCAATGTTTTTCTCGGCGAATTTCATTGGCGCATGCTCAGAAGCGGGTACAGAATGTCAAACAGAGCTGTCAGTTCAAAGTCAAATTTTTAGAATTTGAGAACACACTTCAAAACTCGTATTAGTGTTAAGATTTGTGAAAATGATTGCCGAAAATAAGAAAAAGGAAAAGGACATACCTGGTACATCTGTTTCCAGCAGTTGTACTTTTGTTACAGGTAATGAGGAAGCCATATTTCTAAAAATAAATTAGATGAATGTCTGTGTTGAGAATTCAAATAGTCCTAGTAGTTGTAGAATAATTGTTTACAAAATAATAAATAGTTCAAAATATAGAAAAAAAAACGTCTTTTAATCTTAAATCTATTTGCGATTTAACAATCTGTTTATCTGGCGAAATATCTTTTAAAGTGTAATTAAACTTACCTTAATATTATTTAGGCCATAAAACCTCTAATCACTTCTGTGTTTTAAGTTTCTGATTTAGGTTAACTGAAATTGATAACTGACAAACCGATCACGCGTCAAAACTGTACCCATCAATGCGCAAGTCACGCGGGAGAAAGAGCCCTATTTGAACATTGTAAACTTCTGTTGACAGAGTTTACTTGCTATAATCAGTTTTTGTTAATTTTAATACTTTAATTTAAAAATTACTTAATAGAATATTCAAAATACAGTCAATAACTATAGTGATTTTAATGCCATTAGAATTATATTCTTGTATTTTAATGGTTAAAATTATAATTGCGGCTAATTCCCGATAAGCGCGGATCGATAAAAAATAGCTTTGAATGTAGGTATAGTTTTTAAATGGTTTAACTAACTGTTTCAACGTCAAAATGAAAAAGCACGAATGGTGTAGAGGTATTATTGCTAGCCTGACCCGCGATTCCTGAGTTTTTTTATGTTAAATTGTGTTTTTCTTCGGTGGTTTAAATTTAAATGAATAGTAATGTATTTAGCTTAACCAAGTAAAAAAAGCCCTGAGAGGCGTACCGGATGGAGCCATTTTCTGACACTTACATTCCATACAAAAAGTATTACGGCGGCAAATTTAAATCAAATTTATGGAATGTTTATTCAAAATGTGAACAAATTTATTTATTTTAAGTTACGTACATAACATTTTATTGAATTAATTACCAAACTATTTATTACGTATTTATTATTTAAGTACAAATAAAATGGATTTGAAGTTATAACATTTTCTACTAAAAAATTTACACATTTTATAGTTTTGTAAATATTTGTAAAATACTTTAAAACACATTGTTCTGATCACACTATTAAAGCTTAAGAACAAATAATCAAGAAAAGCAGTGTCCCACATTTGAATATAAAGTTACTAATAAATTACGTTGATTAGTGTTAATAAGAAAATTAATTTTAAAAATAAATAATTGAAGTAAACAAAATGCTCTTCTTCTTCTTTAGAAATGACAACCTTTCTGCAGTTTCTGCGAGTAATCCATCACATTCCCACATTTCATTAGCTACATGTTCAACGTGTGCACTTTTCCCAATCAGATACACTTATCTCTGCAAACGTATTTTTCACTAAATTTTCAGTTTCACTGTTACGTTGAGGTACATTGTTCATTGCAACTTTACGCTTTGCCAAACTCCAAATGAGCTCAATTGGATTAAGTTTGCAGTGGTACGGAGGCAAACGTAACACAGTATGCCCATGCTCTTTGATGATTCATCAACATAGTGTAACAACCCAATTTAAGTTGTATTAAAATATACCGTAATTTATGTCTTCGTTCATTTAGTTGTAAATTTAAGAAAATTTTTAATGATTTATAAGATGTGGTAGGCAACTTAATTTGCATTTTGGTATAACTTAAGTGTATATACTTCTTAATGGTTTATAATCCCCCTTTAAATTATGTTTCTGCTCAAATATTATCGCGCAACGCGTCATCGTTGACTTAATTCATTGCGCAAATCTTTTCGCGCACGGCTACATCGTCTGATATTCTAGGCGTCCATTTTAGTACTTAATGAACCTTATGTTGAGTAGGAAGCCATATTTTTGGGTTTCCACCTAAATTGTGTGAAAGTGCCATTGATTTAATGGTAAGATAAATTAACCCGTAATACTAAAAATTAAAACATTTGCTCTTTTGAGGCATTTTTACTTTCTTTTTTTACTTTTACGCTTAATTTTACCGCTTTTGATTGCACAATTAATTCTACTGTTACGTACGCTTTCATTTTATGATGGCGTTTTGCTTTTAATGCATATCTGAATGTGGATTCCATTATTTATTTTGAACCTTCAAAAGAATGCAATAAATATTGGTTTATTCAGTTTCAAGAAGACAAACTTATAAGAAATAAATTTCCATTTTGGTGGTTTACAACGTAAAGCATTATTATTGCAATATATTACGCAACATTGACACAAGGATTACATCACCTTGGTTTGCATTTTCGCATTATTTTTTTATAATACTTGGGGTTCTCAAGAAGTATTACATTTTGTACAGGTATTTATTTTTAATGATTATTAGTAATTTAAGGGTATAACTAGTTTTAAGATATATTTTATATAACCCTAATTTAACTGTTAATAAACATAGTCTGTATATATTTTTATTTTTTACATTTTGATAAAATTTTTATTGTAAACCTCGGTTTAGTTATTCCGAGCATTATTAAAAAATTACTTGGCGTCCGAGATCATTTTTATTAGTGTTACATTGGATTTTTATTATTTATGTTAAGTGAAAATAACACAGCATAAATTTGTGGTAATTAAGCAAATCAAAAGATTGAACTAGCCTACTTTAAACTACCGACTGGGACAAAGGCATTATTTTTGGTGAATGGCTTGTATCTCCAGTTAGTTTAACGATGTGTTTAGGAGAACTTTCATATTTATTTATTATTAAATTATTTAAAACACTTTTATACCTTATACCATTACATCTTTATTATAATAGTATGTTTAACTATAATTAAATTTCTTGACCAATGTTATTAATTCATCCTTACGCATGTCACTTGTTGTTGGTACTCCATTTCCCTCTAGCCATTCACAAATGTTTTGTTTTCGTACAGATTGGTTAGGTGGCTTGTTAATTTGAACACTATGATAAGGTGCATTATCCTTAACTACAATACCATTCGGAGGTAAATTTGGAATCAATTGCTTTTGCACCCAATTTAAAAAATGTGTGTGGTTCATGTAGTCATGGTAATCTCCATTATCAAATCCATACAAATCACCTGCATGCACTATAATATGGCCTGGACATGTCCTGTCTGTTCGGTAAACTCCAGGTTCCCCTTCAGATTACCAGCAACTACTGACTCCACATGAAGGATGGATGTAAGTTTCATCCAAGTATGCCATTGCCACAGTATAAGAATAATAAATTATTCTTATACTGTGCCACTGCCGTCCTATTAGGGCCCAAGTTCTTATTCTCTCGTAATTTACGTAAATAACCAAAACGCCATGCAACAATGTCATTTCTTTCCATTAATAACTTTTTTTTGTTGACATTTTTTAAATTTAACACCGTTTTGGTGAAAATGCTTTCGCGACGTTTCTCGACTCCCAGAATAACCAGTTTTCTCCTGCATCTTGGTAACCAACATGCTTAACGTAGGAACCTTATTTTCCATAATGTAAATTTGATGAATAATTTGTTTCAATACAGCCGAATCCACCACTTCTCTTCTTCTTCGAGGGAGACTTTAAGATGCCACTCTGATAATATTAAATATCCTACCTCGGATGTTGATCAGTGATGTGTAAAAATAGCAATTCAAAAATGTCAATGTTTATATAGTGGCTACACTGTATGTGTGTGTTTTTTTTATGTAGTTGTCATGTCAGTAATAGTTATTTAAAGTTGAGTGTGTTAATAGTGGATTTTACAGTGCGACAGCTTCTTTTGAGAAACGAGCCCGCAAGGCGAGTTTCTCATTAGCTGGCGCACTGTATCCTTAACGCACGAGACTTGTATTAAATTTTTTGGCCGACAACAAATGTGAAAATGCCACTCAGCTAATTCCAAGTCTTTTTTCACACGTTGAAAATTATACTATTAATGTAAATGTTTACAATTACAATAACTGCGTTTTTGATAAAGAACCTAAATAAACAAATGAACTGTCCTTAACAATGTTCCGTTTAATAGTAGTGAATAAAACAATATCAAATTATTTTCTTGTAAATTCAACAACTGGTGATATCGATAAACATAACCAACGTTAATAAATTGCTAAAGTGTCAAACTCCTGTCAAGCCTGTCAATTATCGTCATCACTGTTTCGAGAGATGACGGTACCTTATAATTTTAACTAAAATTGTAAAAATAGCGTTGTTTTGGGCATTTATTTCATCAGAAAAGGTGTAAAGTAAAGTTTTCTTAAACATATTTTATTATTTTATACTTCATATATTTTTTCTATGTTTCTGTGGCGGTGTTTTTATAATAGTGCAAAAATAAAGTTACACTTGCCGTTCACACGATTGTAACGTCCATTTTACGTTTCAGGAGGCCAAAAAAGGTGTTTGTTGTCGACTAGCATTAGAATGCCTTGGTTATTAATGTCAAAATCGTTAATAATTTGTCACTTTATGGCATGCGTGCTGTAATGTTGCGCCATAAAGTTGTCTTGACGACGAAATACAAACAAATAAATTGAACAAATTATTTATTTATATTAATACTACAGTTAATTAATGTAATATTAAAGAAATTATTGTTTACTGACGTTAATATTAATGGTGCAATTGGAATTTACGGTAATGATGTTTTAAAAAGGCATTCGTTTGAACTGCTTGAAGATGTTGATATAGATATTTCACGGTTACTCATTTGTTGTACGCTACTGGATCCTAAGGTTTTGGCAACTTTCTTCTTGTTTTCGATGTAGTCTGCCACGTATCCTTCAGCAACAGCATCGTTTTTCCAATCCTCATGCCGTTTTAAAGTTCTAATGTCACCTCCACTGTCTGCAAAGATTGTGGCAAAAGTTCTACGAAATGAATGTCCTGTGTATTGATCGGCATTGGAAATATTGAAATACTTAGCAGTCTGTTGAGGAATCTGAGCAAATCTGTTAATGCCTACTCTACTGTCATCGTTTAATATGGTAAAAACCCTGGGTCTAGGTGTTTTGGAATCTCTAATATAAACCACAAAGGCAGAACCTTCTTCTTTAATATCCCCAACACACAGTGTACAATCCTATGCGTCTGCAACCGCCAAACATACCAAATATTGCAACTACCTAAAATGTAATTATATTTACCTTAAAAGTAAAAATTTACCTGCACAAGTATTTGTTCTTGGGTGCTTCAAGAAAAAAATTAAGTAAGTGCTCTTTTGAAAACACTAATGACTTCCCTGGTATGTACCGAACAGAACAGTTTTTCAAGAATACCGAAAGTTTTGAAAACTTGCTGATGTCCACATCCCTTTTGAAACGTAACACACATTTTAATTTGGAGTACATGTACCATAACTCAAGAAGATTTGTGGTTTTTTGACTAATGAAATAAATACAAGCAAAGCCTTCTCTGTAACAGTTTCCCTATTATTCTTGTGCATCCACTCAATAAATCTGTCGGAACTCTTTCTTATAAATGATTTGGGACTTTTTAGGTATAAAACTCAATTCAGCTTCTTCTGCTTTTTTTAAGGATTTCTTCATCCACTCTGAATCCATTTTTGCAAAATTTGTTTATTTACAAAAAATAAATGACACTTATAATGCAAAACTATGGCAACTATAATAAGACCGTTCATGAACTCCTGTGAAATGATTTTTTTTGTAATGATCTTAAATTATTATTTCATTTAAATTGTGTCTCAAAGTGACAAAATAGCATATGAAATTCGTTATTAATGCGGGATTGTGGCATTCGTTTCCATTATTGCTTGAGCGGAGCGAATCCTTTGCATTGTAAACTAATTTCATAATAAACTATTATGAAATATGTTTCATTATTAATTGATATCCCAAATCATCAAAGAAGGCGTTTAATGATATTAGTTATTTAACAGGCTATGGGACCAGAAAAGCATTAAATTTGGTGAAGTAATTGTGGTTTTAATAGTTTTGTTATTGTGCAACATGGCTGAAAGTGGTTATAATCATCATGCAACTTTTGAAAAGTTGAGTGGGTGTGATAATTTTACTAGTTGGAAAATTGCTATGCAAGCTTATCTGGAATTTGCTGATCTGTGGTCCGTTGTTGAAAATGGAATAGTGGCCACCGAGACTACTGAAGATGAAAAGGCGGAAGACAAAAAAGCGAAAGCAAAAATTATTTTGTGTGTTGAGAAAATCAACTATACATATCTAATAATGCAACTACAGCAATGCGATGCATTATCTAAAGCTTTTGAAGATAATGGCCTAACTAGATTCGGTGAACGTACTACGACAACTAGTAAATACCAAATTAGATGAATCTAATTCAATGGAAGAATTTGTAAATAAAATCATCATTATTTCACACAAACTGCATGAAATTGGATTCAAGATAACTGATGAGTGGATAAGTATCCTTTTACTTTCAGGATTGGCTGGACGTTTTCAACCAATGATAATGGGGCTAGAAAGCTCATGAGTTCCTATTACAAGTCAAGTTGTTACAAGAAGATAATAACAGCAGTCACTCAAAAGAATCTGCAGTTCTTGCAAAAAGGAACAATTACAAGAAGTTTAATAAAAATCCAAATAACCGTTATCAAAATAACAGTGTTCCACAAAATAACGCTTATCAAAATAACTATAAACAACTAGGTAATGATAATAGTTATTTTAATTCCAACAGAGGCGGATACAGTCAAGGAAGCTATTATAATAAAGGTCACTTGCAACAGAAGGGAAGAGGTCAGCAACAATATTCACCTCAATCTCAAAAAAAGAACCATGACAACAATCCTTCGTACAAAGTTTTTCTCCTCATCAAAACCAATGGATGGTTGGTACCTTGAGTTCTGCACTTCTCATGTCACTAGTAGACTAGACTGGCTAGAAGATGGCATGAGCTGTGAAAATTAAACATTTTACTCGCAAACGGTACTCAATTGGAAGCAGTATATAGAAAATGTAGAAAAATTCTACTAGTTGCGAATAATATTTCTTCTTATGTGTTTGGAGAGGATGTACTTATATGTACCTGGGATCACTCCAAACTTATTATCAGTGTAGAAAATAGTACACAAAGGTCTCACTGTATTTTTGAAAAAGGAGGTAAAATTATAGAAAATGGTGTTATTTTGGCTATAACGTCAGTTGTTAATAATGTAGATGTATTAGATCAAACACAAGTTGTACATGAACAAAGTTTTAATAAAAAATTAGTTCAAACTTTCTCAACCTGAATTGTAGAAAAACTAAAAAAGTCATTTATGGTGGCTTGGTCATCTCTGTAGAAATGGTATGTTTTATATTAACTTGGGACCGCCCCTGGGGTCCAAATGGGTATTTTCTAGCATTTCAGGTACATTTGTGTTTAAAGGGAGGGGATGACAATGTGTTCACAAGTTTCTCAGAAGCGTAAATCTTGGTCAGTCTAGCATTTAGTTCGGTCAAGTGAACCTATTTGTTTTATTTGCATAGTTAAAATGGATGACTTTTTCGATCTTCGAGGCATGAAAGATATTTTATGGTAAGCTCTTCGTTATGGGTCTAATTTTGTCCTAGTAATATTTATAAAGGTTGAGATATTTTAAGTATAGATTGTTTGATAAATTTAGGTTTGTGCAAGTTGCATATATTCAGGACTTTTTCACGCCGTACCCATATGGACCCCGTGGGCATTTAAACTTCTCTTTGGTTTCAAACCCGGTTTTTCTCTACAAGAAGCAATAGAGGTTTTCTTAGAAGATGATGAAAATGAAACCCCAGAAAAGATTTTTGTTGAACCTCCACCAAGTAATATACTTACTGATGAAGAATCCGGAGACGAGGATGAAGGCGGAACTTTGGAACATTTACCTGGTAAACAACTTTTAGCACCTGTAGAGCTAGTTTTTGCTAACGGTCGTATTGGAGGTAATTCAGATGATGCTACTCAAGAACTTCCATGTATTCCTTCAGCCGTTCCATCCTCATCTCATCAGTTTACACCCGGTCCCAGTACTTCTTCAGTTGTAAAAAAGATTAATAATGAAGCTACTTTTTCTGAAAGTATTGACCAACAAAATGTAGATAACACTCCAACATGTATTAGTTCTTGGTTGGATTACGAAAGAGAAAATTTACAAAACGTTGAGTATATTCAAGGTGATGTAATAAAATCTGTAAAAGATAGTTTTCTGGCACCGAATTATGAGCTTTACAAAAACAAAACCCCTATTGAGTTGTTTGAAATGTTTTTTACCAATGAGATTATTGAACACTTGGCTCACGAAACCACTAAATATACAGCTTTTAAAAATCAAAAGAACCAAAATATTACAGTGGATGAAATAAAATACTTCATAGGAATTCTGATTTTGAGTGATTACAATTCAGTACCATCGAAACGCCACTATTGGGAGAAGTCCGAAGACATTAGAAATGACTTGGTATCGAGAGCTATGCGGAGAAACAGATTCCTATCAATCATGAAGTTCATTCACTGTTCAGACAATACTAAACTTGATATGACTGACAAGTTTGCGAAGATCAGACCTATAATGAATATGATTAAAGCAAGATACCTGGAGCTTTTTGTGCCGGAAGAAAATTTAAGCTTCGACGAAAGCATGATTAAGTATTTTGGATGCCAAACAATTGATTAAAGGCAAACCGATAAGGTTTGGCTATAAGGCCTGGTGTATTAACACAAAAGAAGGCTATTGCGTGACTTTCGATTTGTATCAAGGAAAAAATGCAACAATTCCTGATGCTTATAGCACAAGTTTTGGAAAGGCTGCTTCTCCTTTTGTAAAACTTTTAAGTGAATTTCCCGCACAAAAAATTAAGTTGCCGTACCATTTTTATTTCGACAACCTATTTACTTCAGTAAACTTGTTTGGTTTCCTTAGATTTGAAGGTTATCAAGCTACTGGAACAATGAGAAGTAACAGAATTCCCAAATTAGAAATAAGAGAAGCAAAACCGAATACTCCTTTGGCAAAATCGAAGAAACTTGTCAAGGAAAGAAGCAAGAAACAAAAACTAAACCTAACGATAAGAAAAGTCTTTCCAGTGGTACTTGATCAACAATTATTGAAAAACAGAGGACAATTCTTGAGTGCCATAGAAAGAAAATCAGGGATATTTTTCGTTAGATGGAAAGACAACGATGTTGTGTCCGTAGTCTCAACATGTCATGGCGTTGAACCTGTACGTCCTGTAAAGAGATATTCCAAGGTACAACATAAGAATATTCAAGTTCAAAACAAAAAACCATTAATGTGTCCATAGCCGCTTACACGACAGCTCATGCACGTTTAGAGCTATATAGTTACCTGGAGAAACTAGGCCGCCGCGTTCTGTATTACGACACAGACAGTGTCATATTTGTCGCGAAACCCGACGACTGGAATCCAACATGCGGCGATTTCCTTGGCCAGATGACCGACGAGCTGGAGGCGTACGGTGAAGGAAGCTATATATCCGAATTTGTTAGTGCAGGACCGAAAAACTATAGTTATGTGTTTTCAACCAGTGATCAAGCAGTTAAATCCGTGTGTAAAGTGAAAGGCATTACCTTAAACTATAAACACTCACGAGTTATAAACTTTGATGCGATGAAAGACATGGTGCTTAGCAATAGTAAAGACTCTTTGTTTGTATATAATGACTGAAAAATAGTTTGAGACAATTGTTACAATGTATTAAGTAGACCTGAATCTAAACAGTATAGGATAAAAATTATTATTAATTTTAATAAATACATAAATAAAAAGTTTACCTCGATTAGGATTCGAACCTACGACCTGTACTTTGCTAGAGTACCGCGCTAACCAACTGCGCCACCAAGGTTCAAGCCCCAATCGATGTAAATTTTGTCTTTATGTATGTAGAACTGATGTAAATTCTAAAAGTAATGAGATGACAGTCAAATTACTTATATTAATGGAATTTGAGCCTGCAATGTCGCAAGGATTCACACATACCAAAGCTACTTGACTAATATTAAATTATTATAAGTTTTTGTTATGAACGAATGAGTTCAAAGGTAAATATGTAATTAAAAATTATTAACTTATAATAATTTAGTATAGGATAAGTTACTCTAAACGACGTAGAATAGAAAATTTTGATACTCGCCCTTTTGGATATAAAGAATAAATAAAACAGATAAACAATAAAATTCTTTTTATTTTAATTAATATACGTTAATCTTGCGAGGATATCATCCAGATCCGACTCATAATTAAATGGTTGATACGGTATCGGTAGAGGTCCGGGCGGTGCTCTAAGGAGGTCTTCCAATATAGAAGAAGAACGCATGCTTCCCTCCCCCACCCTATATACAGTCGACGGCTGTAGTGACGGTTGCAAACGTTCCTCTTCTAGTCTCTGCCCCACTGCTGACGCCACAACCTGCCCTTCTTCGTCCTCTCTGCCCACTAGCTCTGCTGCGTGGGGCAGCGGTTTATGCACATTTTTTTAACCCCTGCTCCTCAACCAACACTCACCGGTATACCTCGCGACGTCGAAGGTTGTGGCGTAGCTGGTCGCCGGTTCGTCGCCTCTTCCTCTTCACGTCACTGTCTATAACTATTATGGATTCTGGTATGGCCTCCTTCTTGATCCTCTTCGACGGGACGACAGAACCAGCGACGACACTGCTTCCACTACCCATCCTCGCAGCCCCGTCATCCAGAGTTCTTCTTTTCTCACCAGGCCCTAAACGACGCCGTAGACCCCGCTCGTATTATACCCCGGAGCTGCTTCATCTTCTCAAGCGCATTGAATTCGTACTCATGTTGATAGGGTTGTGTTTTCGAATGTAGTGGCTTTAACACTGTAAGAGATAATTTGAAGGGTCACGTATATATACACCAAAAAGTAATTGTCAAAATATAAAGGACAGCCCAGTAATTTTTGTTAAACACCCTCTTTGAAATTCCTCATACTTAGATAACGATTAGAAAGGCCCTACTATTTACCGCTAAACACCCTAATCAAATAGACTTTAACGTAATCGTTTTAGAAATTTTCAAACTGTAAATAACATCTAGAAATTGCATTCAGAGCATCGAAAATCATTATAATACAATCAATTAGTCTTTTTTTGATTTGATTTGAATTTCTCATACTTAGTTAGGATTAGAAGCGCATACTATTCTCTCAAAACACTATACATCTAATTAAAATACCCTTTTACGTAATCGTCTGCAATTTTAGAAATTTATCAATCCATAAATAATAACTGAAGCTGCATTCCACCTGGCGAAACTATCGATTAGTAACAAAGGTTGTTTGTTAGGAAATTTGATCAATAATAATAATGACTAGGAAATGCATTCCACTCGTATGGGTTTACCTTGCTCATTGTAAAGTATCGGTACATTCTTGCCTCCAATGTTTTTTATCTTCAACTACAAATATTTTTTATATCAGGTTATTTGTCATATTTGTCTTGCTTATTGAAAAAGAAGTTTATCGTTTTTAAATATCCATGAACGTTTCCAGATGCATCTACCTTCGTTTAAGAAGCTCACACCCAAACGCTCTAGCTAAAAAATAAACCTAGTATATCATGTAGATGTACGTGTATTCTCGCTTATCACAAAAGAACCGCTTGTCACTATGTACCTGCCTTGAGTAAATTTCACACTGTAGATTTACGTCTGGTTTCTGTGGCTGACTGTAATATGTGACTTGGGGCATGTTTTTATAAGGTCTATTAACCTGGCACCCCCACCATGTCAAAAATTTTTGGGCTTCGTATAGAAATTACAGGCTTTTTATGGGCTTTCAAATTTTACCAATTAAATTTTTTGGGCTCTTTTCATTCCCGAGGAAAAAGATATTTAAGTGTGGGGTGCTGATTTGCCGTTAGCTAGCGCCAACTTTTTCCTGGGATACTTAAAATTTCCCGTTTGTCTCAGATTTATGGGCTTTTTGGGCTTTTCGAATATGCAACTCCGATTTACTTGAATCAACCCTAACAAAGATATTAACCCTTAAAATTAAAAGAACAAAATATTTTTCAAAATAAATATTCTTGTCAGATAATTACGGGCTATTTATGGGCTCTTCGAGAATGCAACTCTTGATTGCCCCGGATTAACCTCAATAACAGTATCAACCCTTAAAGAAAGAAAAGATTGAAATATTTTAAAAATAAAAATTCTTTTCATATCGCATCAATGATTATTCAAACTGCAGAAAAGGTCGTAAAAGTGTCAAATATTTTGATAAAATGATGTATTATTGCTATCCTGCTGAGCTTTGCGTTACAGGAAGCATCGGTCCCTAATCTTGCTAATAAAATATTGGCGCCTGCAAGACGCATCATACGTACGCATAATGCGTGGGCGTGTGAATTCGCAAAGTAATCAGTAATATTAGTACCTTTATATTTTGTTTAGACTAGTCGACTACTTTTATTTATTGTTTTAACTTTAAACTAATCTGTATTTTGTAAAATATTATACTACACTTTAATAACTTTTAGTTTGTAGCCGACTATCGTTGAGTAAGTAATCCGTGTCGCAATAAGTTTTGCGAGTGTATACAAATTTGAAATTTGTAGTTATATTTTAGCAGCCTACTGCCGCCTATATCCGTTTGAGTGTGTCCTATAAAAGTGATTACCGTGTGTACATTTCTGCCGTTAATGATTTTTGGGCTGCCCTCCCCCGTCAAAAAAATTACCCGTATATTGGTTATAAGCGATATCTGGGATGATCAACGTCTCACAGTCATGTAAACTGTCTTAAAATTAATATTCATGTATGGGCTTAACACTTCTGTTACTCATGAGTTTTGGGCTGCCCTACAGGTTAAAAAAAACTACCACTGAATGAAGTTTCAACCAAGTAGACGAAAGTACAACGTATTATTATAAAAAATATGATAAAATGTTTATTTCTTTATAGATCTAACCCGTGTATCTGTGGCCCGTGATTTTTGCGCTGGACGAAAAAATCTACTCCCAAATCCATTATATATCAATACCTGAGGAAGCAACACCCAACGATCACATAAACTAATAAATTTATTATTTATTTATAAACTCAATCTTTCTATAGTCTACCAGTTCTGAGTTGCTATCAAAACATTGTTTTTAAGTGGTGATATCTTGGATAGATTTGATCCAGACACGTCGGCGATAATATATACGGAGAGCCCGCAAATAACCCATAAATACCCACGCGAACTTGTATTTTTGAACATATTTTTATTTTTATCAACCTTTAAGTGTTGATATTTTTATTAGGCTTAAACTGGTATAATCAGGAGTTACATATTTGAAGAGCTCATAAATAACCCATGATTATATGACAGGAATTTTTTTTAAATATAAATTTTTTTTTATCTTTAAGGGTTGATACCTTTGTAAGGATTGATCCAGGAAAATCGGGAGTTACATATTCGAAGAGCCAATAAACAGCCCATATTTATATGAAAAGAATTTTTATTTTTTAAAATATTTCAATCTTTTCTTTCTTTAAGGGTTGATACTGTTATTGAGGTTAATCCGGGGCAATCAAGAGTTTCATTCTCGAAGAGCCCATAAATAGCCCGTAATTATCTGATAAGAATATTTATTTTAAAAAATATTTTTGTTCTTTTAATTTTTAAGGGTTGATATCTTTGTTAGGGTTGATCCAAGTAAATCGGGAGTTGCATATTCGAAAAGCCCATAAAAAGCCCATCAATCTGAGACAAACGAGAAATTTTTAAGTATCCCAGGAAAAAAGTTGGCGCTAGCTTAACGGCAAATCAGCACCCCCACACTTAAATATCGATTTCCTTGTGAATGAAAAGAGCCCAAAAAATTTCATTGACAAAATATGAAAGCACATTAAAAGCCTGAAAGAATATTTATTTTAAAAAATATTTTTATGTTCTTTTAATTTTTAAGGGTTGATATCTTTGTTAGGGTTGATCCAAGTAAATCGGGAGTTGAATATTCGAAAAGCCCATAAAAAGCCCATAAATCTGAGACAAACGAGAAATTTTTAAGTATCCCAGGAAAAAAGTTGGCGCTAGCTTAACGGCAAATCAGCACCCCCACACTTAAATATCGATTTCCTCGGGAATGAAAAAGAGCCCAAAAAATTTAATTGACAAAATTTGAAAGCCCATAAAAAAGCCTGTAATTTCTATACGAAGCCCAAAAATTTTTGACATGGTGGGGGTGCCAGGTTAATAGACCTGTTTTTATAAACCTAAAAAACTTTTTTTTGGGATTGATGTATTTTTTTTTATTAAGGAAATAGAGCTTGTATGCATGTAAGTAAAATCATCTTATGTAGTAGTATGATACACCTCTTACAGGTAAAATCTCGTTGTGTTTTTTAAAAAGATGGTGTTTCTAAAGAGCCCTATATATATATATATATATATATATATATATATATATATATATATATTAACTTAATTATACACCTTTTTTTCTGATTGAGGTGATTCGACAAAGATACATAATGATACATGCGCTACATGTTTTTTATTGATTAACAAGTTGTTACGATGTAACTACCCTGAATGAATCTGTTGAAGAAAATGTTATCTCAAACCCATCTTCTATAGCAACACTCTAATATAAAAATTTAGGGTATATTTTTATAAGTCTAAAAACGTTTTTCGGATTGCTGTATTTCAAGGGGATATAGAGTCTGCACATGTATCGTTATGAAATTTCTTGTTCTTTACGAAAACATCACATTTTACCTTCTGTAAATAATGCATTTAATTACTCCTTAAAAGAAATCAGCAAATTAAAAGCATATGTAATAACCCAGATTTATATTGGTTATGCAGCTTTTTACTAAAACTGAAAAATACAGTGGTATATTCTAGCCGTCTCTTCAAAACAACCCTAATAAAAAATATTAAACTTATCGGTCATCTATATCTGATAGCAAAATACATCTTATATCAGGTGATACTTTTTATTCTGAGTATAGAATGTAATATAAATTTTGAATATACAAATATTTTTGAAATATCATCTGTATGCGTATAATACAAGGTTAGCTTTAAACAACCTTCACTACATGCTTTAACAAACGACCTTTCAATAGTCTATAACACCATCGCATAGTAACTCACATTTATTTACGGTAATGACCATATAAATTATTTACGCTTCGTATTAATAACTTTATTACCTATTGAAAGGTCGTTTTGTTAAAGTATGCAGTGAAGGTCGTCTTAATTACTTGTAGAAGGTTATAATATACAAGTGAAATTTTAAAAATAAAGTATAACTGTTTAAAGCTAATTATACGATACTTTATAATAAACCTATTACAAATTACATTTAAAATAAAAAAAGCTATCCATATCAGATTCACATTTCGTATTAATTAACTACTGCCTGCTTGTTAATATCAGTATTGAAAAAAGTTTTGGATAAAATTCATTTAAAATTACATATAACATGATCGATAATGCTACTGAAAGCTAAAATAGTTTAAAAGTATGCTGTTGTAATTTCGTATATAAACGCTGTGTATTAATAGAAATATCCTTAACATTTTCTTAGTGTAATAAATAGACATAATAGACACATGAGTACTAATAGAAATATCTCTAATAACATTTTTTTTTCTTAACAATATAGCCTAGGGTCAAATTAAATCATTGAAAAGATCTAATTGTAAATCCAGTTAGAATGCCCGATCTGAGAAAAACAAGAAAAAATGATCTACCAGAAATAACCCTAAGCCTTAAATACAACTTTTTAAGCCAAGACCTGGTTCAGCCCCCAGCCCTAAATACAGCCCTAGGAGCCGGTTCAGCCTCTAAATACAGCTTTTTAAGCCAAGACCAGCCCCCCAACCCTAAATACCACCCTCACGTTAGCATCTACAAAAAGGCTTAGCTGACAAAAGGTCCTTAATTAGGGATGAAAAAGAAAGGATTCAAAATACGGTCTCACACGTGGGTGTGTGAAAATTAGAATAAAAAGGGTTGAAAACACGGTCTCACACGTGGATGTGTAGAAATAGGGGTGAAAAAATACGTCCTATACGTAAGCGAGTAAAAATAAGGGTGGGGTAAGTGCCCCACACCCACGGGGCATTTGTGACGTCCAAATCCAAGATGGCGGCGACAAGTGCCCCCGTTCTACTCCTAATGGATGTTACGATCCTTGCTAAAGGTTGTATTAGTTTCTGGTCCACCTTCACGACCCAAAATAAGGTAGAACCGTTTGAGGAGGCGTGTAATAAAGTGTTTCGTAGGCTTTTCCTCAAAGAAAATACAATAGGGCTCATTCCGAAAGGCGGTTATAGACGTGCCGACAACCAATCAAAAAACGCAATAAAATGGTTACGTTAGATGGAACATTCGCAACAAGTGAGAATACGACAATCAGGGAAAGCTCGCGAGTTTAGAACACCTGAAGATGTTAAGATCAACGGGTATTGCGCTGAATCAAATACGGTTTACGAATTTCACGGGTGCTATTGGCATGGTTGCGAGGAATGTTTCCACAATCAAGCCAACATTGATCCTAAGCTAGGTGTAAATACTTCCATGCTCGCCCGAAACGAAAACACAGTGGCGCGGTCCCAGTTTCTACGCGAGCGCGGGTATAATCTAGTTGAGTTTAGTGAATGCGATTTTAAAAGATTAATACTTGCAAATGATGAATTGACGGCGTTTATTCAGAATTTATGTAATCATGATGACGAACATTTAAATCCACGAGACGCGTTTTACGGTGGTCGCACTAATGCTAGCAAGCTTTATCATGAATGTGACGGTATTAACGAGAAAATCATGTATTATGACGTGTACTCGTTATACCCTTATGTAAATAAATATTGTAAATATCCTGTAGGTCATCAGTAGTACCCCGACACTTGCCCCACTCCACTGGTTTTGTAACCGGGGGCACCTTGGTCGCCATTTTTTACCCGTCCACGTGTGTGGGGGGGGGGTATTTCCCACCCTTATTTTTACACGCTTACGTGTGAGACCGTATTTTCCACCCTTATTTTTACAGGCTTACGTATAGGACGTGTTTTTTCACCCCTATTTTTTTGTACATCCACGTGTGAGGCCGGATTTTCCACCCTTATTTTTACACACTCGCGTGTGAGACCGTATTTTCATCCCGTTTTTCATCCCTAATTATTTTTATATACCCTCGTGTGAGACCGTATTTTCAACCCTAATTATTTTTACATACACCCACGTGTGGACCGTATTTTCAACCTTTCTTTTATCCCTAATTATTTTTTACTCGCTTACGTATAGGACGTGTATTTTCATCCCTTATTTTAATAAACTTATGACGCCGGTTAAAATTGTCACCTAAACATATGGCAACACTGCTTTGGATTTTGACGTCACAAGACCGCCTGCGAGGGACGTACATTTCAACTCTGACAGTATTTTCAACCTTTTGTTTGTATTTAAGAGCCCTTTTGGCGGGAGCCCCTAAAGGATAGGCAAATGCATGCGCACGTAGGATCGTTTTTACCTATTTTAAGGGTTAATAAACGGTAGGATATTTTTTAGTATTAAAAGAAACTAATCAAGGTAAAGATAACGTATACGTTTGATTTTAAAAATACACTATTACATTCTATAACGATAATAAACAGTTAATGGCATTGCATAATCAGCTAATTACCCTGTTGTTGTCATACAAGGTGAATGTACGGTTTAGCGACTATTTAATATGAATTGAATTTTATCAAATGAGATTGCATAATTGTTGTTATTATTAAAATCATTATTAGGTTCCTTTTAATCCCATATCTAGATTGTGGTCCTCTTGTGGTGAAAATTCATTTGAATATATTTTAAAATGAAATTGATTTAAAAATAAAATGTGTAATTAACTAATTGATTAACCTGCTTACAGCAATAGTAATTATCGAAAATTAAGGAATGTCGCTTTTATTTATTTACCTTTTTAATACGTATTATTTACATACAATATATTTTGGTTTTAAATATGAGTCACAATGTGTCGCAATCCTTTTGCTTTAATTATGGGTCATAATTAAATCTAGTTGTCGCTCAAGGTAGTCACTACCAAATTAATCTCATGTACAACAAGAAACTTAATATCAATAATGTATAACAAAGTATTTTTATAATGCCATTTTTCGCATAGTTTAATGTCCATGTAAGGATCGTATTTTAGCCTTGAGAGATCGGATTTGGTCTGGGTCAGACTAGGGGTTGGTCCAGTATCGGAGATTGTATTCTAAATTGTCTCCTGTGAAAGTTAGCTTTACAAAACACAGACACAACCACAAGTACGAGCACGAGCACAAACATAAACACAATCACGGAACAATTACAAGCCCAAGAATCAGGACATGCACAAACACAAGCACAGGAACAATTACAAGTACAAGCACAAGCGCAAGCACAGGTACATACAAACACACAAACACGAAAAACGAAAATTGCAAACACGAAAACGAAAAGTCGCAAACACGAAAATTCGTAAACACACAAACTCACAAACACAAAAACGAAAACGAAAATTCGCAAACACGAAAATAACAAACACACAAACGCGCAGAGTACGAAAAACGCAAACACGAAAAATCGTAAACACAAAATTCTCAAACACGAAAACCGCAAACATACAAACGCACAAACACGAAAAACGAAAACACACAAAACGAAAACACGCAAAGCTGCAGAATGAATTAAGACTGGATTTGGAGTCTATAAACAAAATGATTCTCTCTGTCTCTGTCTCTGTCCCTGTCTCTGTCTCTGTCTCTCTCTGTCTCTGTCTCTGTCTCTGTCTCTGTCTCTGTGTCTGTCTCTGTCTCTGTGTCTGTGTCTGTGTCTGTGTCTGTCTCTGTCTCAGTCTCTGTCTCAGTCTCTGTCTCAGTCTCTGTCTCTGTCTCTGCCTCTGCCTCTGCCTCTGCCTCTGTCTCTGCCTCTGTCTCTGTCTCTGTCCCTGTTTCTGTCTCTGTCTCTGTCCCTGTCTCTCTCTCTGTCTCTGTCTCTGTCTCTGTCTCTGTCTCTGTCTTTGTCTCTGTCTGTCTCTGTCTCTGTCTCTGTCTCTGTCTCTGTGTCTGTGTCTGTCTCTGTCTCTGTCTCAGTCTCTGTCTCTGTCTCTTAATCGCATACGGTCGAGGTGAGTGTCTGGGTAGTTGATTAGAAGCACATACAAGTCGAAAACACATTCTTCTTGTGGCTGGGGGATCGATTCAAGCATCTCAACACTTGTGCCGCATACATCTTTCTTCAATTTTTATCTGCACTCTGTTTTGAGGCTGTAGTACGTTTTTCTAATACATAAACAGAATCTTCAATACTGTGATACGTGTAGCAGCAAAACACATTAGCTAGTTAGTTTCAATTCTATATTACTTTACATGCAAGCCTGATCTAATCATAAATAAATACATCTGTTAAAAAGCTAATTAAACATAACCCACGGCCTGGGTATAGCAAGCAACGCCCAATTATAGCTTTACACAACACAATAGGGCCTACAACTAAATACAATCGACTAGCACTGCTTTAGTACGAGGATCAAACGAAAACGCGCATGTACACCGCACGTACACGTACGCACGCGACGTACGTACGCACGCACGCACGTACACACGTACGCACGCACGCAAGCTAGCACGCTCGCACGCCGCACGTATGCGCGCGAGCGTTCGCACGACCGTACGTACGCTCGCACGCACGCACGTATGTGCACACACACACACACACACACACACACACACACCCGAGAGGCAAAACACGCTAAAGCGAAAAACTTGTAAACTTGCAAACATGAATCAAGACGGTGGAGAACCGCTAGGAAAAAAACAGGTTTATTAACAAAACCGAAGGAAAGCTTAACGTTTTGAAAAATATATTATTATTATTATTATTAAAACAACAATACATTATTATTATTTAATAACATGCTTTATCGGTTTTCTTCTTCTTTTGAACCGTGAGTCGTCCTCATCATCATCATCATGATTTTGAGATTTGCCCTTCCCCTACCTCATAGCTCTTCTTTCTTTCTGTGAACCATCACCTTGGGGGCCCCCCCAACCCCTCCCTTTTCATTATTTTTTTTGTTTAATTTTTAAAAAAAAAAAAGGGGTTGGGGCCCAAAAAAAAAATTTTTTTAAAAAAAAAAAAAAACCCGAAAAAAAACCCAAACCCCCTTTGGGGGGGGGAAAAAAACGGCCTTTTTTTTTTAAAAAAATTTAAAACCCCTTAAATTTTTAAAAAAAAATTTGGGTTTTTTTGGGAAAACCCCCCCCGGCCCTTTTTGGGCCCCGGGGTTTAAAACCCTGGGGGGGTTTTTAATTTTTTCCCCAAAACCCCCGGGGGTTTTTTTAAAAAACCCTTTTAAAAAATTTTTTTAAAAAAGGGGTGGTTTTTTTGGGGGTTTGGTTTTCCAAGGGCCTCCGGGGAATTTAAGTTTGTTTAACCCCAAAACCCCCTGGGGTTTTTAAAATTAAATTTTTTTTTTTAAAAACCCAAAAAGGGGGGCCTTTTTTTGGGGGGTTAAACCCAAAATTTAATTTTTAAAATTTTTTAAACCCAAATTTTTGGGGGAAGGGGGGTTTTTTTCTTTAAATGGGTTTTTCCCTTTTTAAAAAACCCCCTTTTGGGGGTTTTTTGGGGTTTGGGAAAACCTCCCATTTGGAAGGGTTTAATTTAAAACCCCGGGGTTTTTAAAATTTTAAAGGCCCTTTTGGCGGAAATTTTCCAAACCCCGAACAACCCGCCTTTGGCCCCAAAGGGGTTTCCTTTGGGTTTAAAGGGAAAAAAAAATTTAAAAAAACCCCCGGGGGTTTTAAAATTTTAAATTTTAAAAACCCCGGAAAAAAAAAACAGGGGTTTTAAAAAGGGGGTTTCCTTCCGGGGTTTTCCCAAAAAAGGGCCTTTTTTTTTCCCCCGGGGGGGGTTTTTTTTAAATCCCGGCCCCAAGGGGGCCCCCCCAAAAAGGGGGTTTTGAAAAACCAAATAAAGGGTTTGGGGGGGGGTTTTTCCAAAAAGGGTTTTTTTTCCCCCAAAGGGGGTTTTGGGGGAAAACTTTGGGGGAAAAAGGGGTTTTTGGGTTTGGGGCCCCCCCCGGCAGCGCGGGCCCCAAAAAAAATTCCCCAAAAAAAGGGTTTTTAATTTTAAAAAATTTGGGGGTTGTTAAAGGGTTGGTTTAAAAGGAACCCGGGTTCCTTTTTCCCCCGGGGGGCCGGGAAAGACCCAAATTACCCTTTTTTTCCCCCGGCCTTTAAAGGTTTTTTTGGGAAAAATTATTAAAATTAACCCGGGGAAAACCGGGGGGGTTTTTTAATTTTAAAAAAAAAAAAAAAAGGGGTGGGGGAAGGGGGTTTTTTTTAAATTTTTAAAAAGAAAAAAGAAAAGGGTAAAGGGGGGAAAAATTAAAAAATTTTGTTGTTTATAAAAAAAAAAAAAAAAAAAGGTTTTGGTTTTTTAAAAAAAATTTTTTTTGGGTTTTTAAAATTTAATTTTTTAAAATTTTAAAATTTTTTTCCTTTTTTGGTTTTTTTTTTTTTGGGTGGGGTTTAAAGTTTGGGGTTTGGGTTTTTTTGGGTTTCCGCGCCCGTGGTGGTGGGGTGGGGTTGGTGCCCGGGGGTGTGCGGCGTCGTCGGCGGCCGGCGGGGTGGGGGGCTGCCGGTTTTCGTTTGGGCCTTTTAAAGGGGTTAAGGGGGGTTGGGTTTTTTGTTAAAAGGCTTTTTGGGGCCCTTTTGGGGGTTTTTTATTTTTTAAATTTTTTATTTTTTCCCAAAATTTGGAAATTTTGAAACCCCGGGGGTTTTTTAAAAAAGAAGTTTTTTTATTAAAAACCCTGGGTTTAAACGCCAAACCCAAGGTGTGGTTCTCGTTTCTCGTGTGTTTCGCTCTTTAAAGTGTAACTGTCATCGAGTGAGCATTACTATAATGTATTCTCCTGTTTATGAGCCAACATCAGCGGACATTAGAGATTTTACTGACTTGTTAATAAACTATTACAACATAACCGTTCAAGATAATGATGAAAGCGATGAGGTGGTTGAGCTGGATGTATCTCACATCCAAGGTGATGGTTCACAGAAGAGAAAGAAGAGCTATGAGGTAGGGGTGAAGGGCAAATCTCAAAATCATGATGATGATGATGAGGACGACTCACGGTTCAAGAAGAAGAAGAAAACCGATAAAGCATGTTATTAAATAATAATAATGTATTGTTGTTTATAATAATAATAATAATAATTTTTTAATTTTCAAAACGTTAAGCTTTCCTTCTGTTTTTTTAATAAACCTGTTTTTTTTCCTAGCGGTTCTCCACCGTCTTGATTCATGTTTGCAAGTTTACAAGTTTTTCGCTTTAGCGTGTTTTCGCGCTCTCTCGTGTGTGTGTGTGTGTGTGTGTGTGTGTGTGCACATACGTGTGCGTGCGAGCGTACGTAGTCGAACGCTCGCGCGCATACGTGTGCGTGCGAGCGTGCTAGCTTGCGTGCGTGCGTACGTGTGTACGTGCGTACGTGTACGTGCGTGCGTCGTGTACGTGCGTGTGCATGCGCGTTTTTCGTTTGATCCTCGTACTAAAGCAGTGCTAGTCGATTGTATTTAGTTGTAGGCCCTATTGTGTTGTCTAAAAGCTATAATTGGAAGCGTTGCTTGCTATACCCAGGCCGTGGGTTATGTTTAATTAGCTTTTTAACAGATGTATTTATTTATGATTAGATCAGGCTTGCATGTAAAGTAATATAGAGGTGAAACTAACTAGCTAATGTGTTTTGCTGCTCACGTATCACAGTATTGAAGATTCTGTTTATGTATTAGAAAACGTACTACAGCCTCAAAACAGAGTGCAGATAAAATTGAAGAAAGATGTATGCGGCACAAGTGTTGAGATGCTTGAATCGATCCCCAGCCACAAGAAGAATGTGTTTCGACTTGTATGCTTCTAATCAACTACCCAGACACTCACCGTTGCGATTAAGAGACAGAGACAGAGACAGAGACTGAGACAGAGACAGAGACAGAGACAGAGACAGAGACAGAGACAGAGACAGAGACAGAGACAGAGACAGAGACAGAGACAGAGACAGAGAGACAGAGACAGAGACAGAGACAGAGAGAGACAGAGACAGAGACAGACAGAGACAGAAGACAGAGACAGAGACAGAGACAGAGACAGAGACAGGACGAGACAGAAACAGAGACAGAGACAGAGACAGAGACAGAGCAGAGACGAGACAGAGACAGAGACAGAGACAGAGACAGAGACAGAGACAGAGACAGAACAGACAGAGACAGAGACAGAGACAGAGACAGAGACAGAGACAGAGACAGAGACAGAGACAGAGACAGAGACAGAGACAGACACAGAGACAGAGACAGAGAGAATCATTTTGTTTATAGACTAGAATCAGTCTTAATTCATTCTGCAGCTTTGCGTGTTTTCGTTTTGTGTGTTTTCGTTTTTCGTGTTTGTGCGTTTGTATGTTTGCGGTTTTCGTGTTTGAGAATTTTGTGTTTACGATTTTTCGTGTTTGCGTTTTTTCGTACTCTGCGCGTTTGTGTGTTTGTTATTTTTCGTGTTTGCGAATTTTCGTTTTCGTTTTTGTGTTTGTGAGTTTGTGTTTTACGAATTTTCGTGTTTGCGACTTTTCGTTTTCGTGTTTGCAATTTTCGTTTTTCGTGTTTGTGTGTTTGTATGTACCTGTGTTGCGCTTGTGCTTGTACTTGTAATTGTTCCTGTGCTTGTGTTTGCATGTCCTGATTCTTGGGCTTGTAATTGTTCCCGTGATTGTGTTTATGTTTGTGCTCGTGCTCGTACTTGTGGTTGTGTCTGTGTTTTGTAAAGCTAACTTTCACAGGAGACAATTTAGAATACAATCTCCGATACTGGACCAACCCTAGTCTGACCCAGACCAAATCCGATCTCTCAAGGCTAAAATACGATCCTTACATGGACATTAAACTATGCGAAAATGGCATTATAAAAATACTTTGTTATACATTATTGATATTAAGTTTCTTGTTGTACATGAGATTTTTGGTAGTGACTACCTTGAGCGACAACTAGATTTAATTATGACCCATAATTAAAGCAAAAAGGATTGCGACACATTGTGACTCATATTTAAAACCAAAATATATTGTATGTAAATAATACGTATTAAAAAGGTAAATAAATAAAAGCGACATTCCTTAATTTTCGATAATTACTATTGCTGTAAGCAGGTTAATCAATTAGTTAATTACACATTTTATTTTTAAATCAATTTCATTTTAAAATATATTCAAATGAATTTTCACCACAAGAGGACCACAATCTAGATATGGGATTAAAAGGAACCTAATAATGATTTTAATAATAACAACAATTATGCAATCTCATTTGATAAAATTCAATTCATATTAAATAGTCGCTAAACCGTACATTCACCTTGTATGACAACAACAGGGTAATTAGCTGATTATGCAATGCCATTAACTGTTTATTATCGTTATAGAATGTAATAGTGTATTTTTAAAATCAAACGTATACGTTATCTTTACCTTGATTAGTTTCTTTTAATACTAAAAAATATCCTACCGTTTATTAACCCTTAAAAATAGGTAAAAAAACGATCCTACGTGCGCATGCATTTGCCTATCCTTTAGGGGCTCCCCGCCAAAAGGGCTCTTAAATACAAACAAAAAGGTTGAAAATACTGTCAGAGTTGAAATGTACGTCCCCTCGCAGGCGGTCTTGTGACGTCAAAATCCAAAGCAGTGTTGCCATATGTTTAGGTGACAATTTTAACCGGCGTCATAAGTTTATTAAAAATAAGGGATGAAAATACACGTCCTATACGTAAGCGAGTAAAAAATAATTAGGGATAAAAAGAAAGGTTGAAAATACGGTCCCACACGTGGGTGTATGTAAAAATAATTAGGGTTGAAAATACGGTCTCACACGAGGGTATATAAAAATAATTAGGGATGAAAAACGGGATGAAAATACGGTCTCACACGCGAGTGTGTAAAAATAAGGGTGGAAAATCCGGCCTCACACGTGGATGTACAAAAAAAATAGGGGTGAAAAAACACGTCCTATACGTAAGCCTGTAAAAATAAGGGTGGAAAATACGGTCTCACACGTAAGCGTGTAAAAATAAGGGTGGGAAATACCCCCCCCCCCACACACGTGGACGGGTAAAAAATGGCGACCAAGGTGCCCCCGGTTACAAAACCAGTGGAGTGGGGCAAGTGTCGGGGTACTACTGTCATCCGAAAATCCATGTAGGTTTAGATTGTAAGAGCACTTCACTGGGCACGATGGAGGGTTTAGTTAAATGTCGAGTACTACCACTCTCTAATCTCTATCACCCCGTTTTACCTCTAAAAATGCACGGCAAGTTGATGTTTTTGTTGTGTAGGACTTGTGGTGCAGAGTTAAATCAAGGGGAATGTGAGCATAGTGAAAACGAGCGCAGTTTCGTTGGGCGTTTGTAGCTGGCGAGCTGCGTAAGGCTATCTCTAAAAACTATAAAGTCCTCGATGTTGGGAGTATGAGGTAACCACATATGACAAAGCGACGAGACAGGGTGGTTATTTAGCGATTGCATTGATAATTTCCTGAAACTCAAGCAGAAATGTTCAGGATGGCCTAGCCATTGCACGTCAGAAGCCTCGAAATTGAGTTACGTAACTGAATATTACGAGAAAGAGGGAATTGAACTAGACGCTGATAATATTAAGAAACATCCCGGTTTAAGATACTTGGCCGAGCTGATGTTAAATTCTTTTTGGGGTAAGTTTGGTCAACGCGAAAATTTAAGCCAGTTAAATTGTTTATCGATCCATTGGTTCAGGTACCTGTAGTAGCGTATAGTGTGTAAACCCTTCCGTCATAGGTAGTAGAGACACTCAATTAATAATAATGAATTATGTTATGTTTTGGTAGGAACCTGTTCTACTTTAAATGTTATAAAAAGATATGTGACTTTATATTGGTATAAAATAAAGTATTATTCTGATTCTGCATGTCAATATCTTACAAATTGGCGACGAGGTAAAAGGAATTATAAAGGCTACCTACGTGATTTTATTTGATGGAAAATAAATTGGTGTTCCACAACAATGGCGAATGAAAATGTAAATGAAGCACATGTGGCGTCTACTACGATTTATGGTACAATAGGTAGATTGGAAGAATTTATAGTAGGAAGCGATTGGAATATTTACGTGGAGAGGTTAGACGAATATTTTAAAGCAAATATGGTTCCAGAAGAAAGAAGGGTACCTGTTCTGATAACATTAATCGGCCAGACAGCGTACAAAATTTTAAAGGACGTTTGTGATCCTGTGTTACCTAGAGACAAGACATTCAAAGAATTAAGTGCAATTTTAAGCAAACAATTTGCACCGACAGTATCAGTATTACGAAAGCGTATTGAATTTTACAATTGTCATCAGGGTCCACAAGAGACAATAAATGAATGGTTTATTAAAATCAAAAGGGCTGCAATGGATTGCAAATTCGGAAGCAACTTGGAGAATATTTTAAGTGATAAATTTATTGCATGTATGAGAAGAGGTTTAGTGTTAGATAGATTATGTGAAGAAGACCACAATAAGCAGTTAAGGGAATATGTGGATCTAGCACTCAAGAAAGAAAGCTCATTATTGCAGAGTGAACAGCAAGTGAACAAAGTAATGAATGTACAAACGGAAAAAGTTCCAAGGAAGCAAGTAGGCGAGAAGGAAGTAGGCAGAAGACCGAAAGTTACAGAACCTAGTAAGATCGAGGTAGGCAAAGAAAAGAAGGGTGAATGTTTTGCTTGCGGTGAAAAAAATTATAATTTCAGAACCTATAGATTTAAAGCGTTCAAATGTAACATTTGCCATAAAACAGGACACTTAGCTAAAGTTTGTATTCACAAAAATAAAAGGCCTGTTGGTATAAATGTTATACAGGAACAAGGTGAACAATATGAAAGTCTGTATAATGTTATTAGTTGTTATAAAATGAGTGAACCATTTTTAATTGCAATTAGGGTTAATAACATAATATTAAACATGGAAATTGATACTGGATCAGGAGTGTCAATAGTTCCAAAAGATTTATATGATAAGTTCTTGTCAAATTGTAAATTAGAAAGTTGTAGTACAATTTTAAAATGCTATGATCAATCGAGAATGTTACCAATAGGGCAGTTGAGGGTAGAAGTAGAATTTAAAGGACAGAAAGAAACGTTAGATTTAATAGTTGTGAATTCCACAGGCCCCGCTTTAATGGGTAGGGATTGGATTACCAAGTTAAATATTTTAAAGCATTATAATGAAAAAAATGTGAAGCAGTTAGTAGAAAATAAACACGAATATGTTATTATAGAATTGATTAAGGAATTTAGTCAAGTTTTTAAAAATGAATTAGGATGTTATAAATATGGGGAGATTAAATTAGAAATGAAAGATAATAGTAATCCTGTATTTCGAAAGCCACGAATGTTACCTTTTACATTTAAGAAAGCTGTTGAGAATGAACTTGACAGATTAGAAAGGTTAGATGTAATTACTAAGATCGATAGTAGTGAATGGTGAACACCGTTAGTACCTGTTATAAAAAAAGATGGAACTGTTAGATTATGCGCGGATTATCGAGTAACTGTTAATAAGCAATTAAAGGATGTTCATTATCCTATACCACATATTGAGGAATTATTTGCGGTACTGCAGGGGGGTACATGTTTCACAAAATTAGATTTAAGCCGAGCATACAATCAGTTAAGGGTAGATGAGGAAACGGGTAAATGTTTAGCATGGACTACACATAAAGGTATTTATGCTGTAAAAAGGTTGCCTTTTGGAGTAAAACCTGCATGTATGTTATTTCAAAGAACTATAGAAAAAATATTACAAGGTACTAAGGGTACCATTAGTTTTTTAGATGATATTTTGGTAACAGGCCAAAATTTAAACGAACATATTGAAAATTTAAAAGCAGTTTTTAGATTATTGCAAGCAGCTGGTTTAACGGTTAGAAAAGACAAATGTCAATTTTTCAAAACAGAAGTAAAATATTTAGGGTATATCAGCTGACGGGTTGAGAAAGGATGGTGAGAAAATAGAAGCAATTTTAAACGCAATGCAACCGAGCAATGTGAAAGAAATTAAAAGTTTTGTAGGGATGATAAACTACTATGGTAAATTCATAAATGGATTAGCTATGATGTTAAAACCTTTATATGAATTGTTAAAGAAAGATAAAGAATTTATTTGGACAAAGGAATGTGACCAAGCGTTCATGACAGCAAAGAGAGCAGACGCATCAGACAATGTATTGGCTCATTTTGACAAAAATAGTCCGCTTAGGTTAACATGTGATGCGTCACAGAAAGGGATTGGTTCGGTATTGAGTCATGTTGATACTGAAGGCAATGAACGGCCAATAGGGTTCGTGTCGAGAGTGATGTCTAAAGCTGAAAAGAACTACTCAATGATAGACAAGGAAGCGTTGGCAATCTACTATGGGGTAAAGAAGTTTTCACAATATTTAATGGGGAGACAATTTGAGCTTGTGACCGACCATAAGTCACTGTTAGCATTGTTGGGTGATAAGGGGGGGAGTGCCTCCTATGGCAGCAGGAAGGTTGCAAAGGTGGTCATTTTTTTTATCCAGTTTTAATTATACAATTAAATATATAAAAGGTAAGAATAACGAAGCTGCAGATGCACTGTCACGACTACCAAATAGTAAACATGAAATTGATTTAGTCGAAGATAATAATTATACATATTTAAATTTTGTAGAAGAGGCTATGCAAATAGATGCAAAAAAAGTTAGAATAGAATCACGAGTAGATGTAGAGATTAGTCCAATAATTGACCTAGTCCGAAATGGATGGAAGAATTATATTGAAAATGAAGTAAATAAACCATATTTTAGAAGGCGCGATGAATTAACGTTAGAGCAAGGAATTTTGATGTGGGGTTACCGAGTAGTGGTACCAGTTAAATTTAGAAAAGCATTACTAGACGAATTGCATAATTTGCATCTAGGGATTGCAAAAATGAAAAGTAAGGCGAGATCATACTTTTGGTAGCCAAAGCTTGACGAAAATATAGGCAAAAATTGTAAGGTTTGCAAGGAAAGTAGTAATAATCCAGAGAAAAGTAGTTTGCAAAAATGGCCTCAAGTAAATAAAGTTTTTGGAAGAGTGCATGTAGATCATTTAGGACCTTTTAAGGATAAAATTTATTTAGTATTAATCGATGCTTATAACAAATGGCCGGAAGTAATAGAGGTTACTTCAACAGACTCTAAGCAAATAATTGAAAAATTGAGAGAAATTTTCGCACGGTTTGGTATACCTGTAAATTTAGTTAGTGATAACGGTACGGCGTTCACAGCAGCGGAATTTCAAAAGTTTTGTAATATCAATAATGTAAATCATATATTTGCGCCGACGTATCACCCTTCCAGTAATGGAGCGGCTGAGAACGCGGTAAAAGCATTTAAAAAGGCATTAACAAAAGCATTAATGGACAAAAAAAATTACAATGCAACTATACAGACATTAATAAGTAGATATTTGTTTGAATATAGAACGACAGTTCATTGCACAACCGGTGAAACACCAGCGAAATTAATGTTTAATAGGGAAGTAAGAAATAGATTAGATACATTAAAACCCAAACATAAAGACCTAGCTATTAACAGACAAAAAACAAATTTTAAAGGGAATAGAAAAATAGAATTTTTAGAAGGTGATCAGGTTTATGTGAAAGATTATAGAAATACATATAAACCAGGATGGATTTTAGGAGAGATTACTGAAGTAATTAGTAAAAATATTTATAATTGTTATATTCCTTCATTAGGGGTAACTTGGAAAAGACGTAAAGATCAATTACTAAAGTATAAGGCAAAGGTTAAGGTGAATAGTAACTTTGATCAGGGGAGTCAAATGTTAATTGGGGGTGCAGATAGTAAGTTAGGAATAGTAAGTACTGAAATTGATGTAATGAACATTGATGATCATGGTACAAATGAAATGTTAGAAGTTCGTGGAGATGATGATTCTATTGGGCATAATGAAATAAATGTAAATGCTAAGGATAACGAAAACGACAGTGTTGTTTCTAAAAAGAATGAATGTGTAAGGGAAACAAAATTGTCGGAATGTATTGCAAGGGATAGGCCACGTAGAGTTATTCAACCACCACAGAGATTAGATTTATAAGTAATAGGTTAAGGAGACATGTTTTGTGTATTGTAGCAACATTTTAGAGTAGGGGATGTAGTAGCGTAGAGTGTGTAAACCGTTCCGTCATAGGTAGTAGAGGCACTCAATTAATAATAATGAATTATGTTATGTTTTGGTAGGAACCCGTTCTACTTTAAATGTTATAAAAAGATATGTGACTTTATATTGGTATAAAATAAAGTATTATTCTGATTCTGCATGTCAATATCTTACAAATATTAATGATAATGTAGTAATGGTAAATTGGGATAGACCTGAGGGTGAAGGTGATTCACAAAAAACTATTAATGTATCCATAGGCGCTTACACGACAGCTCATGCACGTTTAGAATTATATAGTTACCTGGAGAAACTAGATCGCCGCGTTCTGTATTATGACACAGACAATGTCATATTTGTCGCTAAACCCGACGACTGGAATCCAGCTTGCGGAGATTTCCTTGGCCTGATGACCGACGAATTGGAAGCGTACGGTGAAGGAAGTTATATAGCCGAATTTGTTAGTGCAGGACCGAAAAACTAAAGTTACAATGTGTTTTCAACCAGTGAACAGACAATTAAATTAATGTGTAAAGTGAATGGTATTACCTTAAACTATAAAAACTCGCGTGTTATAAACTTTAATTCGATGAAAGATATGGTGCTTAGTAATAGTAAAGACTCCCTTTTTGTGTATGATAGAAAAATAGTTAGAGACAGATGCTACAATGTATTAAGTAGACCTGAATCCAAACAATATAGAATAAGTTACTCTGAGCGACGGAGAATTGAAAACTTTGATACTCTTCCATTTGGGTATAAGGAATAAATAATATAACAGATAAACAGTAAAATTATTTTATTTATAGACCCCAATTCCTGTCTTGACTCATTCATTTCTACAGCTCTACGTTTTCGCTTTTCGTGACCATTTAAAACAATAGGACCGATAATTTTAATAATAATATCTTATTAGGATAATTATGCAATATCCAGCAATGTATGCACGCGCAATTGCCTAAACTCCAGGGGCTGGACCGCTCTTAATACAGCCAAAAAGGACCTTAATTAGGGTTCAAGGTGACCGTCAAAAATAGCCCTAACCAAAGCCAGGACCAACCCCAAGCCCAAAACCAAACCTTAAGTCCGAAACCAGACCCCAAGTCCAAGACCAAACCCAAAGCTCAATACCTAAATACAGCCCTAACCAAAAGGACCTTGATTAGGGTTGAAGGTGACCATCAAGGGGCTGAAAAAGGCCTCCGAAAAGAAACCATAGGGGTGAAAAATACGAGCTCACACGTGGCCGGCCATAAAATAAGGGGTGAAAAAATACACCCCTCAAGTAAGCCAGTAAAAACAAAAATAATTAGGGACGAAAAGGACCTTCGAAAAGAAACCGTAGGGGTGGAAAATATGGTCTCACACGTGGGCGACCCTGGGGAATCCCAAGGTCAAATGACGTCAAAAAGTGAAAGGTGGGGTGCCGCACTTCTACTAGTCAAACAACGTGATTCTCTTCTTCCGCAAGGGCAGGCAAAAGTCATAACATCTGCGCCAAATAAGGAAGAATTGGAAGAATCAATAAGAAAAAGGGAAAAAAAAAGAAAAAAAAACATAAACGATAAAAATAAAGAAAACCTAAAGAGGCGCATGACAGACACAGAACCTCAACCGGGATGTTCGAGAGAAAAACAAGTAAAGCAGAAAAAACATCTCGCCCAATTTCACCTCTGTCTTCCTCCGAAAGTGAATCGGACATTTCAGTGCACGATGACTCATCGACGGAGAAAATATTGTCATGTAAACTCCTGTAAAAGATGCTAATTGCATGTTCTACGATGTATTGTATTCTGAAGATCACCGCGGAGAAAAATGGGTAGAGTGTATCCTATGCAAATCTTGGGCTCACGAAGTATGTGCAGGTGCAGAAAAGGACGCCTACGTTTGTTTTGTCATAAGTAAATTTTTAAGCAAGCCTGAACGTAATTTTCGTACCTAAAAGTGTATACCACATTACTAAATGAGGGTATTCCACATTACCATATCAGGGTATTCCACACTAACCTACTACGTTTACAGTAGTTAAAATGGTACATGTTGCAAAAAACCAGGGTAGAAAAATAAAAATATATTAAATTAATGTATAACCATGTTCATGTGATGCGAAACAGTTTAGACAACCGCTAGTTTTGTAATTGAGATCATTGTAAACCTATTTTTACTTTTTCCCTGATTTAAAACAAAAGGGTATTCCACAATCACCGCCTTTACTCTACACAAGAACTTAAAACATGGCAAATAAATAAACAAAATAAGGTTGTTGAATTAGCACATGGCCAAATATTTTCGAAAAGGCTTATATTAGGGCAGCTACATTATTTGTTCCAGAAAATCGAATTCGGGCAATTGGAATTTGCCCTTTTGATCCTAATAAGTTCCCCGATGACCTATTCGTTCCATCTGAACTTACAGAAAGAGATATGCCTGATATAATGCCTCACAATGCTCAAATTGAAGGCAATGATGTACCACATGGTTCCCATTAGCCCAAGAAAAGTTCATTGCATAATTTAAGACAATTGCAAGAGCCGCGCGAAGTGTCGCCCCCAAAGACTAATACCAACAGTTTGATTTCACCTGAGGCTATATTACCCTTACGAAAACTTATACAAAAGCAACAATCCTGGGGAGGTCGTAGAAGAAAGGGAAAAACCGCAGTTATAATCTTTTCACCATATCTAGAAGAATTAAAAGTGATGAAAGGTAACAAAGAAAAATCCAGGTTAGCTGAACAAAAATTATAAAACATATTTAAAAGAAAAGTGGATGTGGATATAGTTAAACCTAGACCTAAGAAATCGAAAACGATTGAAGATTCGTTATTTGAATCTGATGAATGTGAAAGCATTGATGAAAAAGATATTTGTCAAGATGAATCAGATGATTACACTAATGACATGTCAACTGATGAAAAAGATTTTTCCGACACATCTCTAAGTTTATGTGGTAAGGAAATATCCGTTTATGATTTTGTTTTAGTTTCATTAATAGAAGGAAAAACAGAAATGAAAAGGTCTATTGGCTCAAGTGTTGGAAAAAGAGGAAAACACTTTCAGTGTGAAATATATGGGAAATTACAGGTGGCACAAAGATATTTTTGTATTTTCTAAAGCAAATGACATCAGTATTGTTTACAAGACCGAAATAAAGGGTGCCTTGGATAAGTTCAACCATCTGAGACATGGTAAAGTAAACTTCTTCTAAAGCTAAGTCCTCTCTTATATACGTTAAATTATGGTGTTCAGTTTGTGTTACTATTCTTGTTAGTAATTTTTGTTAACTATGCATTTAAGGTAAGTGCACTTATTATGGGCCATGTACCTGTAACGGGCCACTATATTTAAACAGAAAAAAATAAAGTCCCCACCCTCAACCAGTAGGCGACGAACAGCGAACTGCAAGTATAAACCTGTAGGGAACATGAGAATAATGTTTAACGGTCAGTTCTATTCTGTGATTCGAAGTGTATGCGTCTAAATTTTTTAGTGTATTGTAATTGTGATTGTTTCTGGCACTGTTGTACGATTTGATAAGAGGTAAGTTTTTTTAAATAATACGTATTTTTAAAATTAAACCTTGTATAATAGATTTAATAATTCGTAAACAATATTATCTTTACAGCGGATAAATAATTAATGTTGCATTACACAAAAAAAAACAAAATTTTCAGTACATAATGGGGTAGCCCAACATAGGAACAAAAAATTGTTGAAGTGTTCCTAAATTGGTCCACCCGGCCCAAATTAAGAACTTTTCAAAAAGCTTTATATACCTTCTCTATACATTCCTCTATTATTACCAATTCGATTTTTATAAATAAATGTTTGCTGAGTCACCTAGCTCCAATAATGGGCCCTCGGCCCAATATAGGAGCTACATCTAGGCCCGTTACAGGGGCATGAAAGTCTGTTAACTATTATAATTAAGTAACTGGTTAATGGTTCAAATAAGAATATTACTATTTCTTTTAGCATCATGGACGGGCACAAGTCTTATAGGAAACATTCCAAGGGGAATGTTACAGCAGCTTTAGATGATATGAAGAAAGGCATGAGTCAACGAATGGCATCAAAAAAATATGATATACCAAGGGCAACTTTAACAAGGAAAAGTAAAGAGGGTGCAGTCTTGGCTACCAAAATGGGACCACCGACCATTTTTACTGCCGAACAAGAAGTGATATTGTGCAACTGGGCAAAAACCATGGCTAAGGCAGGTTTTCCAATCAACAAAGAAAGTTTCTTGTTCAGTGTGGGGAAATTGGCGCAGAAGCTCAACATTACTTTCCGTGGCAATGCAAGACCTGGCAGAAAATGGTACGAAAAATTTAAACAACGGCATCCAGAACTTTCAGAACGTGAAAGCCAAAACTTAACTGTCCAACGAAGAGCAGTTACTCAGCTTCATCTTACTACCTGGTTTGCAAAAGTTTGGGAGTACATTAAACAGGAAAAAATTGAAGACATATTCAATGATGAAGAGAGAAACCGAATATATAACTGCGACGAGACAGCCTTTTTTTTAAACCCCAAACCAGGAAAGGTACTAACTGAGAGGGGTTCTAAAACCGTTTATACATCAGCGGGGGCGGATGAAAAGTTTAATATGACTGTGCTACTCACTGCTAATGCAGTCGGTGATCTCGCTCCTCCTATGATAGTTTATAGGTCAGTATATATTGAATAGAATATGTAGTTACTGCGAAATTTTTTCGTTCAGACTTTTAGTTAATTTTTCTTTTATATTTCAGATACTCAAAAATACCACCGTCAATTGCCTCATCAATGCCATCAAATTGGGCTATTGGGAAGTCGGAAAATGGATGGATGACGCAAGAAAAGTTTTTTGAATACATCTGTAATATTTTTGAGCCATGGCTCTCTGGAAATAATATTAAAAGGCCAGTTATTTTGTTTATGGACGGACACGTATCACATCTTTCTTTACCGTTAACTACCTTTTGTATTGAAAAACAAATTGAGCTTGTGGCGCTATATCCAAATGCCACACATTTGATTCAGCCCATGGATGTAGCTGTTTTTCACACATTGAAAAACGAGTGGCGAAAAAGAGTGATGCAGTGGAGGATGGATAATGTAGGTGCCCAAGTTACAAAACAAGATTTTCCCATTCTTTTAAAGAGTGTGCTTAATGACCTTAAAAAAGAGACCATAATTAACGGGTTCAAAGCGTGTGGTCTGATGCCGTGGGATCCTACAAAAGTAAAAGTTTCTGGTAGAACCTCGCCATCATGACAAACCACTGGCAGAACACCTGAAAGTGAGAAAGAAAAAGAAAATATAAGTTTTTTAAAAATATTGGAACAAAATATAGGTAAAGAAAAGATAGACCGCTTCAATTAAAATATAGGTGATTGGCAAGGAGATGTTGAAGATACATCTTTATATAATATTTGGTTAAGGATGAAACATATTACCGTAGATTTCGAAGAGCCCATACCAACACCACTTTTCGGCGAAGCAGTCGAGGCGGAGGTAGTAAAGCAAGTTGCAACTCTACTAACTCCTGAGAGAGATATCGCAGTTGCTATTATTTGGCCTACTCAGGAAACTAGTAACAAAGGAAAGAAACGGAAATTAGAAAAATTACCTGCTGTGGTGACCTCTCCGCAAATGATGGCCTATTATAAAAAAAAGGACGATTTGAAAAAGGCGAAAGCTGAAGAGATACAAAAAAGGAAAATGTTACGGGAGATGAAACGTAAAGAAGTTGAAGAAAAAACCGTCACCTTCATCTTCATCATCTTGTTCTGTGAGATATGCAGTCAGATGATTCTCCGTGGGTAGAAACCACAGATAACTCAGATTGGGAGGATGAATGCCATTTTGATGTCAAGGAAGGCGCCTTTTACATAATTAAATTTATGGGTGGTAAAAGGAGTACTACTACTTTTAAATACCTTTGTGTGCTACAAGAAAAAACCGCTGAAGGCTTAAAAGTACAGGCATTAATGTCATGCAACCAAACGAAAACAGAATTTGTTCTAATTGACAATGACATTTCTTTAATCTCGAAAGACGAAATTGAATGTCTCGTTCCTCAACCAGAAATGAAAATTGTTGATAGGCAGTTAATATATGTTTTCAAGAAGCAATTAAATGTAATAGAGAAATAACTTCTTTTTTTATATAAAACTTTAAGATCATTAATCGATATAATACAACTTCTTTTGTTCTTATACTTATTATCTAATAAAAATATTTCTTTTTTATAATTACTTATTTAACCGTAACCCTGTGAAACGGTAGTACCTAATAACAAGTTGTAATTGTAACTTGACTAGTTTTTGCATTGTAAATAGAGTGGCCCATTATTGGGGGGTCCATTATAAAATCTTATACAAAAATCCGGGCCAATTTAGCTTCAGTGAAATATTTTTAAAACGAATGCTTCACTGTACAATATATTATAATCAATCTTAGAAAAAAGTACAAATAAAACAATATCTAGTAAAAATGTGGCCTCAATAAGTTAGGTAGAAACTAAGAAAAATCAATTTTTATGCTTAACCGGCCCATTACTAGTACATTTACCTTAGTTTATTCTTAAGAATAAGTATGTTACTGTTGCGTTTACGATTTTTAAAAAATATCCGTTTTTCACTTGGACCCATGTCAAAATTCCACTTTACACCCATAGCCTGGGGCAAAATGAAATTTTGACACAAATGCGAATTATAATTTTTATTTTGTATTTTGATACACAACCGACCATGATAATAAACAACGTTCTTAATGCATCATGCACAATTGCTGTTAAGCTTTTGAAATTAATCAAAATGTTTGAAATCAAATCGTTGGGACCATTTGAAAATTAGGTCTTCCGCTTTGCCCCTCTTACCCTATAATCACATTAATGGCATTTGTATTTATAACTTGCAGAGTTTTTTAAGATGACTTTTTCCATAATAACATTGGTTGCCTTAGAATTTATACCTTGAAGGGTGTTTTTTAAGATGAATTTTTAAAAGATATTTATCATATGTTCCATAATTACGTTGGCCGCATTACAATTCATAACTTAAGAAATATTTCTTACAATGGATTTTCAAATTAGATTTTCAATGTGTTCCATAATCACATTTGATCACATTTAAATGCATAATGTGAAGAGTGTTTTTAACATGACTTTTAAAATTACCTGTGTGATGTGGCCCATAATTACATTGGTCACATTTGAATTCATTACTTCAGGAGTGTTTTTTAAGATGAATTTTAAAATTACCTTTGTGATTTGTTCCATAATCACAGTGGTCACATTTGAATTCATAACTTGAGGAGTGTTTTTTAACATGAATTTTAAAATTACGTTTATGATTTGTTCCATAATCACATTGGTCACATTTGAATTCATTACTTGAAGAGTGTTTTTTAAGATGAATTTTTAAAAGATATTTGTCATATGTTCCATAATTACATTGGCATTTCAATTCATAACTTAAGAAATGTTTCTTATGATGGATTTTTAAATTAGATTTTCGATGTGTTCCATAATCACATTGATCGCATTTAAATGCATAACTTGAAGAGTGTTTTTTAACATGACTTTTAAAATTACCTTTGTGATTTGTTCCATAATCACATTGGTCACATTTGAATTCATTACTTAAAGAGTGTTTTTTAAGATGAATTTTTAAAAGGTATTTGTCATATGTTCCATAATTACATTGGCCGCATTTCAATTCATAACTTGAGAAATGTTTCTTACGATGGATTTTCAAATTAGATTTTCGATGTGTTCCATAATTACATTCATCACATTTAAATGCATAACTTGAAGAGTGTTTTTTAACATGACTTTTAAAATTACCTGTGTGATATGTTCCATAATTACATTGGTCACATTTGAATTCATTATTCGAGTGTTTTTTAAGATGAATTTTAAAATTACCTTTGTGATTTGTTCCATAATCACACTGGTCACATTTGAATTCATAACTTGAGAAGTGTTTTTTAAAATGAATTTTAAAATTACGTTTATGATTTGTTCCATAATCACATTGGTCACATTTGAAGTCATTGCTTGAAGAGTGTTTTTTAAGATGAATTTTTAAAAGATATTTCTGATGTGTTCCATAATCACACTGGTAGCATTTGAATTCATAACTTGAGGAGTGTTTTTTAAGATGAACTTTAAAATTCCCTTTGTGATTTGTTCGATAGTCACAGTGGTCGCATTTGAATTCATAACTTGAGGAGTGTTTTTTAAGATGGATTTTTAAAAGATATGTATCATACGTTCCATAATTACATTGGCTGCATTTCAATTCATACCTTGAAGAGTGTTTTTTAAGATGAAATTTTAAATTATATTTCTGTTTTGTTGCATACTCACACTGGTTGCATTTGTATTCAAAACTTGTGTGTTTTAAAACATGATTTCTTAATATTCTTTTCCACTTTGTTATAAAATCGCAATGGTTACACTTATATTTAAAATTTGCACTGTATTTTAAAACGTCATGGTTTAAATTTTCTTGCATCATTGTTGAACTATTAAATCTACTTTCACACTGTATGTTTGAAATGTGTTCAACACTGTTTTCTTTTATATATGCTTCACTTGAGCGAACATCTATTACTGGAGAAGAAATGTCTTCCTTCTTAATTTTCACATTATCTGTAAAACTAGTGTTAAATTTTGTACTAATTGAACGGTAATTAATTTTACCTTGTATTAGGTCACTATTTACTATAAGATGTTGGGTTACAAGTGAATTTATTCCTGCTTCATCTTCTGGTTCCACTTTAACAAGTTTCATATCAATCTCATAAGACATTTCGAAGAATTCCTAATGATACACTTTATAGAAAACGTAGGTGCACCACTTTATCAAATTATTTAGGGCACATAAATTAACAGATATCAAGTGCTTTACAATTATTGACACAAATACACGGTGTTGCCAATAGAAGAAACATGGGTTTAATATGTGCATCCCATCCCGGCGATGAACATAAGTATAGAGTCGCGGCAAACTCTTTTCCAATGTGGGGAAAAACGTCAGCGCTTGACATTGTTGCCAATGTATAAAATTCGACGTCAACATAATACTTAGGTTATATTGTTTACATTTATTTTGAAAATTAGTTTTTGATGAAAATACTCGTTCTCAACTAAGTAACAATACTTTTAACAGTTCTTAGATCATTTTGCGATGATTAAACAATTGTAACATTTTGAAGTAGTCATGTATAATTTCGAGGAGCTTATCGAAAATCTCAAAATGTGGAAAACGTCAAAATTAGAAGTTATGTGTAAACAGAAGAGCTGACAACATTTTAATTTATTCGGCAGTTCTAACAACCCAACAACGTGTATTTCACTAACATAGATATATCATTTGTAATTATCAGGGTTATTATGGAAGTTGGTATGTTAAGTTTGTCTCTCTCTAACAATTTCACCCCCACAACGGAAAGGATTTTGCCGTGACTATGATAACTTTAACTACAGAAACTATCGTAAATGCTGATTCGTTTACGGTCACATTCTGTCTGTATTTGAACATTGTGAACTTCTTTTGACAGAGTTTACTTGCTATAGTCAGTTTTTATTAATTTTAATTTTGATAATTTAATTTTAAAATTTCTGAATAGAGTATACCATATACAGTACACAAGTACAATAACTATAATGATTCTAATTTCATTTGAAATATATTCTTAAATTTTACTGGTTAAAATTATTAGGTTAGTTTGTGTTTTTGTTCGATGGTTTAAATTTAAATGAATAAAAATGTATAGTACAACAAATAAATATTTCTTCGAAAAAGCTGAAGACCCAAAAGAAGGAGGAGTGGGAAAAGAAATATATAAAAGTAATTTAAGTAGCGAGTATGATCTTGAGTACTCGATTGAAGAGAGGAGGTACGTAAGTGCGTGAGTGAGTTGTGGGGGTATGAGTAAGTGAATGGGTGAGTTTGTGTGTGTGTGTGTGTGTGTGTGCGTGTGTGTGTGTGCGTGTGTGCGCGCGCGCGTGTGTCTGTACGGCATCTTTCCCACGTTTTTTCTTACTGCTTAGTGTTACTCTAACCTTCACCATGGAACGGACATTCGTTTTACTTTTCACAGTTTAATTTTATGCCTTCATTAATATTTAACATTTTCCTACTGCGTTAATTTCAATTTGTAGGTATTTTTACTTTTAGTTCTCACCTTTTACCTGTTTTTATTTAAACTTTTAATTTTCTTGTAAACGCCTGGCGGTGGCCTTTACGTCTAAACATTGAGTTTAAATTTACGTATAACAGTAGCCATGGTTTCCATATGTAATATGTAACTTACACGTTATTTTATTTCATAATTTAAACAGCATTGGGTATTATTCTAATTGAAAATGATTAAATTATAAGAAAAGAGAAAATCTTGTCTGGTAAGTTTACATAATATTTATTCCTTTGTAGCAATCAAAAAGTTATCAAGCGTATAGGTACTTTTTTAATTTTTAAATTGCTTAGATGTAAGACTGGCATTTTTTGTACGAGTATATTTAATATGAGTAAGTATGATTAAGTCAGAAATAGCCGTTCTGCGACTGATGGATTATTTTTCCTATGCGTTTGCTAATGAAGTATTACCCACGAATGCACAAGAAAGCGATGTTGATCACATCAATTCTTATTTAGTTTTTTCGTTTTAGAGCGACATTTTCCATTATCAAATGTAGCATAAACACCTACTTTGTTTATGAATTGTAGAACGTCACAAGCCCCCCGAGCTGTGAGACGCCATCCGTCATCTTGAATTTTCTGGGGAAAACCCACCTTTCAGGTTTTACGTCACAAGCCCACCAAGCTGTGGGGCACCTCGCCTTTCAGTCTTGTGACGTCATTTGACCTTGGGCATTTCCGATGACGTAATTAGGCCTGGGGATTTCCGATATCAGTTTATGCTAGAGCTTATTTATACATGCATATATATATATATATATATATATATATATATATATATATATATATATATATATATATATATATATTGCATTCAACAAACCATTTATCATACGGTGAAGCTCATTTCTAAAATCATGTTGTACATAATGACATTATGCGTCCCATTAATTCAGCGTACGTTATAATACTGTAATTAACTTTTAAATTAAAATATACAGTAGTAAATTCTAACAGTCTTTTTTAAATATTTACTAAAAACCCAGCACGTGTTTTTAAAATGGCCATACACCGTCGCATGAGTTTCTCTCCACTAGAAAAAATACCGGGGTTGACCACACATCATAAAATGATAATACAAGCTCGGTTCAAAAATTATCCGCAACAAAGCATGAATCAGCCTTCTTTAAAATACCCTTACATGACCGCAATTAACTTTAAATTAAAAACATAGAGTAATACATTCTAGCTGTCTTTTAATATAAAAAAAAATGGCATTATTATATAAATGTTAAAGGAGACAGTGAAAGGTGAATGCGAGCTTTTACATTCTAAAAATGGTTAATAATGGAAAACCCCTGTCGACTATAACTTTTTAAATAGTGGATTCAGGCACGGTAAAATTCAGATGCTCTCAAACTGTAGAAGTCCTCCTTACTACCATGCGTGCGTGCGTGCGTGCGTGCGTGCATGTGTGTTACAATCTAGGGTAGTGTTGTACAGCGTCCCGTTACACTAAAATTAAATTCACAATACAAGTAGAAAAACACGAAAAACTCCCATTTTTAGATGTACTTGTACATAAGAAGACTAACAACCTAGTACATACAATACACAAGAAAACAACGCATACACGGCAGAAGCAAAAATTAATTTGGAAAATCAAGGTATTTACAAAATTCCATTCGGAGATTGTGATCGTGTCTACGTAGGCTAGACTAACAGACGTATCAACTCAAGAGTAGAGGAACACAGACTAGCAGTAAAGAAAAATACTACAATTTCATCGTTAGCACATGTGCAAAACACTAAAAACGAGATAAATTTAGAGGAAACGAAAAGAATAGCTGGCGAGGAACACTTAACCAAAAGGATAATACAAGAAGCTATGGAAATAGAAGAACACACTATCAATTTGAATACAGGAGTTGACGTCCAAAGACTACCGGGTGGGCAAATAAGCGAGGTAAGCGGCTGTATCCCAGGACCTGCCGATCTGACAACTAACCGGAATTTTTTTTTATCATCAATGTGGCAATGATAATTAATCAATACTTCAATTAATAAATACCGCCATCAAGCGCTTTGTCTTGGAATGTATAATGAATGTTTAATAGTAGGCCGCGGACACAAAAAAAACTTTTAAATGACATTGTACAAAAACGTAAAATTTTTAATAGACGTGGTTTAATTCTTGTCAATTCGGTTGGTGAAAATTTTTATGCCTTTAACAAGTGATGAAGCCGTTGATATGACTTCAGTCTATTTCGAGTGCTGTCAAAATGCAACAATAGCTGAAAGACAGCATGCGACAAGGTATCCAGATCGCCATCATTATGGAAGGAGAATTTTTCCATACAGCGACTACGCGATACTGGTAGTTTCGTCGTCCTAAATTTAGGAGGCGTCGCATTGGAAGGACGGAAGAAAATATTATTAATGTCTTAGCTTACACAGAGTTCTGTAAACACATTGCAACTAGGGCGTTATCTCTAAATTTGGGAATTGCTCGAACTACCGTTCGAAACATATTAAAAGACCACAGGTAAATAATTGCATTAGCACATCCTTTGTTATAGACACACAGTTTACTACATGCGCGTTACTTTTCATTTTGAGATTACACCCCTACTATTTTGTAGGTAGCGGACCGAAAAAATGTTATTATTGTGATAAAAATTTTTCGAATCGGAAATGTTACCGCGAAAGAAAAGATTATTAATGGGTTTTAGTATGTTGGTAATAATTCGTAATTTGATAATGCTTTTTTATGTAACTGATATTTGACTAACAGTTGAAAAGAAAAAGAAAACCATATGTTGGGGTAGAAAACAGGTGTTCTCTTGAAACTGCCTTTACCGAAAGATCGTGACGAATCGTTGAACATTTCTACACTTACGGAATTCTGCTAAAAACGTCGCGTTAGTAATGAATTACATTGGAACATACGGCAAACCAAAAGCCGTCTTTGTTTGTTACTTGGAAGTTCGAGACTTATAAGTTTTGTTACGGACGAGTGCATATTTTAAAAATTAATATCTATTTTAGTAATAAATATGAAAATACTCCCACGTAATATTTATTGTTTTCTTGTATAACTTAAAAACAGGGGTGGGTTTGGGACTTAAAAACAGAGATTTGCAGTTAGAAGTTAGATTCAGTTGGATCGTTCTGATTTTTTGATTACAAACCATCATTGTAAACCGTTGTGGCTATAAACATCTTATCGCGTCAATTTTAGTAAAACTAAAAACGCAATTTTGTCTTTCTGTTTTTTTGTTGGTTTAAAGTAAGTTTTTCACAAAATTAAAGTAGTCTGGTAAAGAAAAGTATTGGTAAATAACCGTATGCTTCGAGGTTTTAATCCGCGAAACGGACATTTAAACAGCATATCAAATAATTGTCACCGGGTCGTGTTTAAACCGCGTATCTTAATCCGTCGTGTTTATAGATAAGTAATTAATTAAAGGATTATATTCAAACGTAAGCAGGTATTTGAATGTAGATTTAAGCTCGCGGCAAGCAATTCAACAAGCCTACGTAAACTATTAAAAATCAATCATTGCCTTGCAAGGAGTTTCTATTTAATTACGCAAGCAAGCTCCTTAATTTGAAATCTGTTACAGTAAAAGGACTCCGTGTTAGACAGTACAGTGTCCCCTCCCACATTGTTTGTATTGGTTGGCATTGTTGACTGTTTACTAATATTTTCGCTGTGCAGGGAAAATAATGCGTGGACAAAACGTGACACGATAAACCTCGAATTCCACTGTTACTGTTAAAATAACCCGTTCTTATTCTTTTTAAATGTAGTTTGTAACGTAGTCACTCAAAGTTGCGGGTGGGTCATCAATCACTTTGTTATGATTTATTTGCACCTTACCCTTGCAAGGCTTTGTTTTAATGATTTTTTTTTGTCTTTGATTCAGCCAGCTGATTTAGAATTGTTTTCTACGAACTGATTTCTTTATATACGTAATTTATTGTAATTGTACGTATGTATTTTGTGTGCTTTTATTCACACACAATTGCGTATGTGTAAATTCCTTGCTTATTGTTTCGTTCTTATCTAAGTGCAGTTAAACAGCATTGCAGTTTAATTTTGCTGTTTGTTATGTTTTATACCGAGTGTTTAAAAAAAAACGTTTCGCTAGTTTCTAGGGTAAATAGAATATTAAAAATAACGTTAGTTTAGTTAATAAACATGTATCCGAAAATGCCTCCTTAAGACGATACGGCCCTGTAAAAGTGGCCCCAAGAATCCTTTGTTTTATTATTTCTGAAACGGTTTAAGATACCTAAATGAAATTTAGATAACAAATACCTTTGCTTAGGTTATAAAAGATAGTGTTGACAACTTTTTAATATTTTGTACAGGAGCGTCTCTAAAGAGGGGTTGCCGATTATTTTGCCCCTAAACTTTTTTTTATGGGGATATTTTTAATTTTTTGGGCAAAAATAATAATTTTTAAACAATTTGCCACAAAAAAAAGGTACAATTATTGAAAGTCAAAAGAATGACTGGTTTTGGAGTTATTTGAAGCTTTTTAGCTTGTTTTACCTAGAATGAAAGAAGTATTGAGTTAATTTGATTTACTTGAATTAAGTAGGCTTAGATTGCAGACTCGCGATTTTTTTTGTTTGACAGATTCGTTTGACACATTTCTGTTGATAGTTTTGGTTTATTTAACAAGTTATAACGCTTTTAAAAGCTTTGAAAATAATTATGTACACTAATAGTGACTATACCGATACATTGTTGACATTAGGTGAATGTGATGGAAATGCAAAAGCAGCGAAAAGAAGATATGCGGAAAAAAGAATTGTTCCGGATTCAAAAACATTTTTGCATTAGGTGAGGCGTGCCGTGAGACTGGAACCTTTAAACCAAAAAGGGTGCATTCTGGTAGACCACGAATGGCAAGAATTCCTCAAACAGAAGAAAATGCTTTAAATCTAGTAGTTGCGGATCCTACGATAAGTGCAAGAAATGACACAAGGGCAAGTAACGCAAGTGTTTCTAATGTACATCGTATATTAGGAGTACAATTACTGCTCCCGTTTCACTGCAGGAAAGTACAAGAATTATCGCCTGAAGATCTTTTTTTGAGAAGAGACTTTTGCGAATTATTACAAGAAAGAATAAGAAAGAAGAATAAGACATATTTTTTACAAAACATTATTTTCACAGATGAATCAACTTTTACTAGATAAAGTATGTTTAATAGTCATAACAGTCACTTCTGGGGAGAGGAGAATCCAAAGGTTAAACATGTAACGCATTATCTACATAACTTTAAGTTGAATGTATGGGCTGTCTCAAGAGGCAACCGCCGCTCACCGCATGACCATCTAAATGTTGATGTTTACTATGAATTTTTGGATAATTGTTTATTTCCGCTATTAGAAGATTTACCTCCTGATCTACGAAGAAATATGGCTTTATGCACGATGCTGCTCCACCTCATTTCAGTAGACAAGCTAGAAGATGGCTCACGAACATTTTCCAAATCGTTGGATTGATCGAGGTGTTGATGCTCCTATCCACTGGCCACCAAGGTCCCCTACCTAAATCCCTTGGATTTTGATGTGTGGAGTTTAGTTAAAGAAAAAGGATATTCAATCGAAATAAATTCCATTGAAGAATTTCAAGCGAGAGTTGAAAATAACTTAAGAATGTTAATTCAAGAACCACGGCCACTCCAAAAAATTATGTTTTCACTAGAAAAACGTTAATGTAAAAACCCGTACCTACTTATTCGATTTTTTTTCTGTTTGCTTTGTGTTATTCGTTGTTTTTTTTTAAATTGTTTCCTTCTGTTCTGTGTTACCGTCATACTGTCATATTTTTACCTCATAATTGCTTCTGAAACTATCATTATTCCCTGAGGTAGTTCGTTCTCGCGCATGAAAATTATTAATTGTTTCATTTTAAAATAATTTATTAATCGGTCAGCATTACTTGCTAAAACCTCAAATAACTCCAAAACCAGTCATTCTTTTGACTTTCAACAAGAGCATCTTTTTTATGCAAATTGTTTAAAAAATTCTATTTTTGCCCAAAAAATTATAAATTTCCCCATATAAAAAGTTTGGGGGCAAAATAAATGGCACCCTCCCCCTCCCCCTCCTTTAGCGAAGCTCCTATACAAAATATTAAAAATTTGTCAACACTATCTTTTATGACCTAACCCACGGTATTTGTGGTCTAAATTTCATTTAGGTATCTTGAACCGTATCAGAGATAATAAAAAAAAATGGATTTTTAAGGCCACATTTACAGGGCCGTATCTTCTTAAGGAGAGATTTTCGGACACATGTTTATTAACCAAACTAACGTTATTTTTTAATAGTCTATTTGGTCTAGAAATTAGCGGAACTTTTTTTAAACAACCTGTATGTACCTTAACCTGCATTATTTTCTTATTTACATAGGGATGTGTGTAGCCCAAAACTAGCCATCATCAAGTTCTCCCGTCATTATCGTGCATATCGTCGTGACTTTTTTCGTTATTTCCGTGATCCTGGACCTGCGGTGCGTCGTCTGGAACCCTGCCAATGTTCCTGTGCACTTAGTTGTACTACGACTGACGGTTCGTTAGCGCTACGTTCTAGTCGTTACATGTTGTTAGTGTGAGTGTCCATAAAGTCGTCCTCATCGCTATTCTCTTCAACGATAATTTTGTTACAAAAGTCAGTACGAAATAAGTAGGTCATGTTGCACACAACTTTCCCAAGGTCGCACATTTCTAAGATTACCACACTGTAAGGTGTAAAAATGCGAAGGTCACTAACACTCAACACATTCTCAAGGCTATTTGCGCACCCTACCTACTCAGATAGACATCTCACTTTTTCAAGGCTTGCTCATGTAATTTTTTACACTTCTTTGATACCACACTTAGAACCAAATTAAAAAAAGATAATGATATGCTAATGTATTTATTTGTTGTATGTACATATGTAATCAGTGTATTATTCAGATATATGATTTTCTCTAGGAATAAAATATTTTGATTTAGTACTAGTCCAAAAGGTCCTTTCCACTTGTGTATCGTTACACCTGCGAGGACCTGGTACAAGTAATTGAGCGGCGTGCAGTGTGGGCCCATCGGAGATGCTCCTGTAGCCGAGTGTCAGATGACCGCCACTGGTTTATTCGAACTCCACACATCAATCATTGAAACGTATCGTCTGAAGTTGCTCCTCTAGAGGACTAGTAGATGTTCATCAGCGGTACATGATGGTATACCATCACCGTATCATTGACATATTTGAGCATATACACCGTGTGGTGTGTACCTCGGATGAGTTCGTAAAGTCCGGAAACCTCTTCGAAAGTTTCCAGTATTATCTCCAGATGTACAATGGCGAGATCATACCCACTTAATATAGCTAGGCTTATGTCACTATGCCAGTCAAGGTATAATGTTGCAAGCCTAGTGAGGGTCCGGTCGAGCTGCTCTTCTAGAGATCTCTCCGTTATCACATCATAATTCCGGACGAATGGCACTATGGTTGTCATCAGTAATGAAATAAAGAATTATTGATATAAACAAAGTTGTATCAAGACAATACATACCGTGAACTTGAGACGGTCCCATGTGATGATGAGATGTGCGTGGAAGAGCCAGTACCACCCAGCGATAAGAGTATTGCTAACAACGAGTTTGTCCCAAATTATGACCCTAATCGTCGAAAAGTCTTTTTGCTGTATTTAGATGCCACGAATTTATACGGATGGAGTATGCAGCAACACCTACCTCATAATGGGTTTATGTGGTTAACTGAAGAGGAAATCCAAAACTTTGATGTACTGAAGGTTAATGATGATGCTGATATTGGGTATGTGCTAGAGGTATACACTATCCACACCACCTACATGATGAACACAATGATTATCCTTTTTGTCCCGAAATGATACGCGCACCGCATTCCATTCCATTCGTAACTTACGTGATAAGTCCAACTATGTTATACATTACCGATATTTAAAACAATGTATACAGCATGGGTTAATTGTTACTCATACTCATAGAGTTTTACGGTTTAGTCAAAGTCCTTGGCTAGTACCATACATAGACCTTAATACAACTCTTCGAAATCAAGTCAAGAACAAATTCGAAAATGATTTCTTTAAATGCATGAACAATGGTGTGTTGTTGAAACAATGGAGAATGTCGACAAAAGAAGAGTAATAAAGTTATTAACACATTGGGAAAATAACGGACGTCGCTTGGGTCTAGCACGGTACGTCGCAAAACCGCAATTTAAGAATTTTATGATAAATTATTTGCAGTGGAATTGTCCAAACAGGTCGTTATTTAAGACAAACCCGTATATGTTGGATTTAATATTTTAGATCTTTCCAAAATTATAATGTAGCGATTTTTTTACGATATCTTGCGCAGTCATTACGGTAATAATGTAACGTTGCTCTATACATACACAAATTTCTTAATTGTCCAGATAACAACTGATGTATATGCGCATATGCGGAATAATGTTGATGAATATGACACATCTAACTATCAAAACGGTCTGCATGGTATTACAACGAATACTACTGTCGTCGGAAGAATGAAAGATGAGTGTGCAGGGAAAGCTATTTAATATTTTTATGGAGCAGGATCAAAATCGTATTGTCTAAAGCTTGCTGATGATCAAGTGGTTAAGAAAGCGAAAGTTGTTAAGAAAATCGTTATTCAAAATGTACTGACTAGCTAGACTACACATCTGTTGCGGAGGCATCTGATAAAATAGTAATGTGTAAAATGTTCGTGTTTAGATCAACTTTGCATGATATATACACTGAGATGTTAAACAGAATCGCATTTAGGTCTCAGGATGACAAACGGTATCGATTGCGTGACACGTGTACAACATTGGCGTGGGGGCATTGGCGAATTCCGGAATTGGAGAACGTCGATCCTTTGAGCGGTCTACTAGAGGTTGCTAGTATAATCCAGATAGTAACTAATAGTTTGGTTACTGATACTTGTTAGTTTTAGATGTGTATATATTATCTCCATAATGAAACTATAAACATACATAACCATACATGTTAATATGTATAATATTTATACAGCATTCCAGGACGGCTACTTCATGTAGTAACCTTTTAGTGGAATATAGACTAATATAATGCCATAATTCATTATCGAGAAAATATATACAGAATGTACGCATATTGTGTGATATATAGAAGACATAAACAAAATATATATTTACAATTTTTATTTCAAAAAGAAAAGATTTGCTGCATTACATAAGTATCGTACAGATGGTATACGTTAGACAGAGCGCAGTGACATAATGATTTACAATGATAATAACAAACTGGTTGCAATGCAGGAAGAGTAGGATGTTCCTCAAGTTCTATAACGGGTTGTGTAACAAATTTTCTGATGTAATCTGCTTTCTTTCTACCCTCGACGCAAATAGTATCTGTAGGTTGAATCAAGCGACTGTAAATTCTGCGAAATTGGTGTGGTGGTGTATGCCCCTCTTCCCATTTTATGCAGTGTTGATTATGCATTAACCAAGTAATTTGACGGCGACTCTCCGCATCTAACGTATGCCATGGATACGGCGATTTAAACATGTAGTGGGCTACTTGTGTTCCATTAAAAATTGCGAGTTATTTCGGTATAAAAACTTTTGAAATTTTAAAGCCTTGTACGTCGACTATGACGGGCATCGTATTACAGCTTTCTTACTGCTTTGGTTAACGCGTTATATGTAACTATGTGATCATGGAGTATAACACAGTATGCTGTCGTATTCGCGGGTATGTTGACTGCTGTTCCGAATTCTACACGAAGTACTACTGCTTTAGAGTGCAATGTCTCTTTTTGATTCGAACAGTCTACCACTATCAATGGTGCGACTACCGTAAATTGATTAGGTGTGAGTAATGGTTGACCATCTCTTTGATAACATGACATTTGGAATTTAGCAAACATTTCAGACAATGTAGCAAAGCAATTATTATCGTAATCTACGTGTAAATTGTCATACGGATAACGATCCGTGTTAAGGAATACCCTAATATTCTTTAGTGCATATTTATCGAATCTGCTCATATCTTGAGAAACATTATTTTCTCGTCCCGTTTGAAATGCCATAATAATGTATCTAGGTATTTAGAAGCCGGGAAACAGCTTCTAAATGCTACTGGAGTATTTACATTCTTATCAATGCACTTCGTTAACGACTATTCCTCCGCTAATGCTGGAATGATGTGCGGAACTTTCCAATATATTTTATCTATGTTAAGTTTTAGTGCTTCATCTGCAACAGTTGAAATTACTGCATCGGTATCAATGTTACTGCGAATTAAAACCAATTCTGGTTTGATGTTCAAAATCACTTTATTGTAATCTTCCGCAAAGCCAAGTAGCATTCGCAAAGGGACACAAACATTAAAATACTCTAACGCATTTGTTAGTGTGCTATTTGAGGTAGGAAACTAACCTGCATTTTCATGACGAACGAGCTCATTGGGTGTTAATGATACCAATCCTTTCATTGTACACGTTAATCCAACCTTCGTCACGGAATCTACCTCTATTCCCTTCATTTCGTATCTAATTTCAATGAATAAAAATGCAATGCCATTATTAACAAACCGCGCAATGTTAGAGACGGCACCATCCTCCCTCAGCAGTCTTCCCTCTACGTAGACACAACTTTCTGATGGTAAAGTGCACATGTCTTCCTGAATGGGTATTCTGATTTCATCATTGTTGCCAAATCTCGTAGTATATGGTTGATGGGTGTGGAGTTCCGAATTTACTATAGCATTATCAACAATTCTACATACATAAAGACAAAATTTACATCGATTGGGGCTTGAACCTTGATGGCCCAGTTGGTTAGCGCGGTACTCTAGAAAAGTACAGGTCGTAGGTTCAAAACCTACTCGAGGTAAACTTTTTATTTATGTATTTAATAAAATTAATAATAATTTTTAACAACTTTTTCGTTTACGTTTAATATACTCATTGTATTACTATGAAACCAAGACTTTGTAAGTATGCTGTATTCTGCGCTGTCAATGATTTGAGGGTTGTCCGTTTACTGACTCTCGCATTTCCACACTTCGATCTTTGTTTATAGTTGTGGTTACACGCACATGTGTTATATCGCGTCACCATCTTTTCTTCAAATGTAATTCTATCGTTATGAATTCACCGTTGAAATTGACGAGGTCTCCGTCTTGGTCTACTATTTTAAGTGTTATGGTGGAAATGGTGGATGTATTTATAGGTAAATAGATGACATATAGAGGGGATTCAACTATTTTGTATCCCGCTGGTATACTGGGAAAAATTGATGAATAATATATGACGCCCCTCCATTTTTAAAACTTCCACTTGTTATATTGCATTCGATAATTAACGAATTAATCTTAATAATGTTAATAGGATTTTCAGAGGTATGTAATTCATGACCGTTGTAAACCTTTTTGTTAAATCCGAGCATAGGTCCTATTGAATTATCTACATTAAAGTTAATATCATGTGTTGAGGGTTAGTGACCTACGTATTTTTTACAACTCACAGCTGTGGTAAATCTTCGAAATGTGCAACCTTGGGAAAGTTGTGTGCAAACATGAACATTTCGTAACCTTGAACTGGTGGTAACCTTGGAAATGTGGGACCTTGGAATTGTGGTGTGTTTTATTTTCTTGAAAAAAATGATTTTCTGAAGAGTGTGATTTTACATCCGATTTAGTGACTGTAAAAAATTGTAGGCAATCAATACTACAATTAAGAGTAATATGAATAGAAACCTACCTACCCTTAAGCGTTTTCATGTATCATTTCAGTATAAATATAGAAACTGAGTCGTTCGGGTGTTATTATTCAAGTGTTGCAGAATTTAACGGTTTTCGGGTGGGTTTGGCCCAGTTTATTTATTATCGTTTTTTGGCATTCGTTAGTCCTTATATCTTTATATTTATATAAAGATGAGTAAATGCTCATTTTAATAATTAATTAAGCCATGTAACGACTGTATTAGATTTATAATACCTACAACTTAATCTTTTTTTAGATGCCTTCACAGTACAAACGTGTTCTTGGTAGTAGAAATTACGTAAATTACTCGCAGACATATTAAAGCCCTAGAAGCTGTCAGAAATGGCGTCCTATCTCAAAGAAAAACAGCAATAGAATTCGGAGTGCCAGTTGGTACTATAAAAAATAAATTGAAAGATAGCCATACAAAACTTTATGGTGGTCAGACAATTTTTACGAAAGCTGAAGAGGACGCCTTCTCGTACCATAATTGCGCTTTATCTTCGTACAGATTTCCATTGGATTAGACAGATTTACGAAATTTAGTAAAAAATTTGTTGGATCGAGATGGTCGCAATGTTAAGCGATTTAAAAATAACTTGCCAGGAAAAGACTGGTCAAATGCTTTCATTAAAAGAAATCCGATATTAACGCAACGCTTTGCAAGCAATATAAAACGCTCGAGAGGGGAAATCAGTGCAGTCCCTATAAAAGATTACTTTAACCAATTACAGAATGAACTTGTCAATATCTTAGCCAACAACATTTGGAACTACGATGAGACTAATTTAACCCGTTAACGCCCAGCTTCTTCATTTGAGGACAGCTGTTATAGGTGGAGATAGCGTAAACATCGTCGAGTAAACAACAGCAGCTAGACGTGAAGCGTTAGTACCAATCATACAGTGATGGTAGTGTTCAAGTTACGAAGCGCGGAAGTTGCGTATTTGATCTAAAATATCGTCCACTTTATTGCAGTTTTTTTGTCACGTGGGTTCCTGTTAATATTTGTGCTGGCTTTTTCTTTTAAATCAAAGGTATGTGTGGAATTTATTTTATCTGGTAGGTATTGTGTTAGGTTTCATGAATATAATATGACATAAGGCCCAAAAGAAATAGTTTGTATACAGGGTGTAAACAAATTCCACTGCCCTCAAATGAGGACGCTTTACGTATAAAATTTGATTATTTTCTATTTGTGTTCTAATTAGACTTTAGGCAAGGTTGATTACTGAAATAATTATTTTATTTACAGATATTCTCATTTTATTCTGAATTATGTCCAGAAAATCCTTTAAGAGATTGAAAGATGCTGTTGACTATTTATATTCAAAGCAGATTGATGCCGATATCGCAGCATTGCCTCCAGAAGTTGATGACTTGACCGATGAAGATGATATCAACGATGAATATATTGGTACAGCTACAGTAAGAGATATTCCAAGACGCACTGAAATATTTTTCACCGAAGAAAATAAGCCAGATGAACCATCATCGTCTGACGAAGAAGACAAATTACCACTGTCATCATTTCCTAAGAGAAAAAAAGGTGGATCTATTTTTTTGACACCAAACTGGGATAAATCTGAACCAAACTATGAAACTGAGGACTTTGAAGATTGCCAACAGATATTTGAAGTTATAAGAGAACAATTGTTATCGAATGCTACACCTATGGAAAGTTTCGAATATTTTTTTAACGATGCCGTTTACGATTTACTAGTCGCAGAGACAATACGATATGCAAGAACGTTTTAGACAATGGGGTATTTTCCATGAGAACTTGTCAATTGATTAGATGATTGTAAAGTGTTATCACCCAACAGTTTATAAAAGCAAAACCAATAAGATTCGGTTTCAAACTGTGGGTTCTCTGCGGCGATAACGGGTATTGCTACAAGTTTTCACTTTATTGTGGCAAAGAGCGTACATATCAACCTAACGAACCCACAGCACCTTTTGTTAGAAGTAATTGAAAACCTTAGGAGGCATAAAGTGTATTTCGATAACTTTTTCACAAGTTATAATCTCCTGTGTGATCTAAAACAAAAGACTTTCATTATACTGGTACAATCCGGGAAAACAGAACCGCAAAATGTCCTACGACTTCAACAAAGACTTTGGAAAAAGGACCTCGAGAATCATATGACTGGCGATTTGACCACAACAATAAAATTCTTGTTTGCATATGGAATGACAATAAATGTTTCTCACTAGCAACCAATTATGATACAATCACTCCTGTAACGCAAGTATAAAGGTGGAAAAGGCAGGAAAGGACAAAAATGCCAATACCACAGCCACAACTGGTTACTAATTACAATAAATTTAAGGGTGGTGTTGACCACTCCTAGAGAAACATCACATTTCTGTAAGAGGGAAAAAAATGATATTGGTGCCTCTTCACAAGGATGATAGACATGGCTATTGTAAATGGATGCGTTCTTTACAATATGGTGCACAAGGGACAAAAGAGGATGTCAATAAAAGAATTTCGTATAGAGATTGCCACTGCTTGAAAATTGATCGTGGACGACCGTTCAGTCTTCCAAGTACACTCAGAACAATTGGACCAGAAAATACAAAGTTCGACGGAAAAAACCACTCTATTGGCGAAAGGGAAAAACAAAAAAGATGTCAAAAATGTAATATTACACTTTGATTTGTAACAACCCATTTTGAGTTGTATTAAAATATACCGTAATTTATGTCTTCGTTCATTTAGTTGTAAATATAAGAAAAATTTTAATTATTAATGATTCGTATAAGTATGTGGTAGGCAACTTAATTTGCATTTTGGTGTAACTTAAGTGCATATCTTCTTAAGGTTTACTCCCACTTCTTTAAATTATTTTTTTTCTGCTCATATCTTTGATTTAATTCTTTGCGCAAATTTTTCGCGCAACGCGTCTAAAACATTTGCTTTTTGCAGGCACTTTTATTTTTACTTTTACTTTATTTTTTACTTTTACCACTATTAATTGCACATTTATTCTACTTTTACGTACGCTTTCATTTTATGATTGCGTTTTGCTTTTAATGCAGATTTAAATTTTGATTACAATTTTTTATATGAACTTTCGAGAAAATGCAATAAACATTGGATTCAAAATTTCACGAAGAGAAATTTATAAGAAGTAAAATTCCATTTTGGGTGTGGTTTACAACGTAAAGCATTGTTATTACGATATGTTGCGCAATATTGGTGCAAAGATGACATCACCTTGGTTTACATTTCCGTAATCGTTTAGATACCAGACGTTATTAAAAAGTTTGTGTACAAAAAGTTTCAAACAGGTATTTATAACCATTATTTAGTAATTTAAGGCTATAAGTAGTTTTTAAGATATATTTTATATAATTCTAATTTTACATGTTAATAAACATAGTTTGTATATTTTTTTATTTTTATATTTTGGTAAATTTTTATTGTAAACAACCTCGGTTTAGTTATTCCGAGCATAATCAAAAAATAACTTCCGTAACGTCCGAGATCATTTTTATTAGTGTTACATTGCTGTTTCTATATTTATGTTAAGTGGAAATAACACAGCATAAATTTGTGATAATTAAGCAAATTAAAAGATTGAATCGGCCCACTTTAATCTTCCGACTGAGGCAAAGGCATTATTTTTGGTGAATGGTTTGTATCTCCGGTTACTTTAACGATTTGTTTGGAGAACATTTTTACACCTATAAATTTATATTATTAAAACACTTTTTATACCTGGCACCATTACCACATTATTATAGCTTGCCTGGTTGTTTCGACGATTTTCACAAAAAAAAGTAACTCATAAACCCTTATTTTCATATAAATCAAAATAAACCTAAACATTTTTTTAATTTTTTTTTATATCATATTATCCCAGCGTCCTCATATGACGACAGCGGTTTTTAGAAAAACTTGATAACTTCATTTCAAAATAATATTTCTCTACACTTACTGATCCAAAATATAGCAAAAATATGTAAAAAAATAGTTAATTTCGAAAAAAAAAATTAATTTGGGCGTTAATGGGTTAAGCGATGACCCCGGTAGAAAAAAAATTCTAACAAAACGTGGGAGTAAGTATACTAAAAGAATGATACATTTTAGTAAATCGTATATAAATCCGATAAACTGTGGTCAACTTGGGTAGAAAACGACCCAAATGGTGCATGGCACAATAGATCAAAAAGCGGATGGTTCGCCACAGCTTGTTTCGAAGACTGGTTCACTTCACTGTTATTGCCAACATTAAAACGCATTCCTGGTACTAAAATAATAATTGGTGACAATTTGTCATCCCATATATCCTTAAAAGTTTTATAGCTGTGTCAAACCGAAACCATTGAATTTGTGTGCCTTCCTGCCAACTCCACGCACCTATCGCAGCCGTTAGATGTGGCGTACTTCAAACCGATGAAAATCGCTTGGCGAAATATTTTGGTAGATAAAACACGGAACGTTAACAGTGATTTAATCCCAAAAAGCACCTTTCCCACACTATTGAAAAAACTCGTTGAAAAACTTAATGTAAAGGGCGCTAAAAATTTGGAAAGTGGCTTTAGAAAATGTGGCATCTTTCCACTAAACGTAGAGGAAGTGTTAACCAGAATTACAAATTATAAACATGATGATGCGCAAGTATCCTCGAGAGTAAGTGATGCTGTTTTAAACTTTCTTGCAGAAAAGAGGGAAGTACAGTCAACACCTGATGGAGTTGTTAAACGAAGAAAAAAATAGAAGAAGCGCGAAAGAAAAAAGTGAATCGAAGTAATCAAGCCAATGATCAGATTTGCCAAAGCAGAAACAAAATTTACCACAAAGTGAGGTTCTCGGAGAGGTTAATAACGAAGTTGTACCGGACAGTAAGCTACATCAAAATGGATCCGAATAAGCTACCATTGAGGATGACAGTGCTGTAACCGGCTGTAGTGAACTGCCCAAACAAAAGACAGTAAAACAAAATAAAACGTTCAAATAAAATAAAACGTTTTGAGGATATTGCAGAAACCACGTCTGATTCTGGATCTAATGTGAGCTATAGGGATGATTAAGATGCAAAAGACTTTTCCATTGGAGACTTCGTAATTGCATCTGACAACTTAAACCGCTCTCCAGGAAAGTTCGAAGTCTATTTAAGGAATAATAACTGTTATAGTTGGGTGAAAGAAGTTTGTGGCAATGGCCCGAAGTCGCCATAAGAAAATCCTATCACTTGGCTTATGTTCATCGTCCGCAGCCATTGTATCTTGGACAGAACGAATATTTCTTTCCAGAGCTGTAGGATAGTTAGTTATATTCAGGGGCGCTCGTCCACGTGTCGAATGTGTCAGCGAACACAAGCGCCAGGAGGCCAAATGCGCCGATGGCGCCTTAAAAATGTATATAAATTCAAAATTCGTTATAGGTTGCGATTAAAATAATTCAATATCGCCTTATTTTATTATAACTTATTTATGATCTCAGCAATTATTCTTGTTCTAACATGAATAGTTCGTATAGTCGTGTTAATATCATGTATACAGTGGACTCTTCATATTAAATCGCCGATGGATATATAGCCGCGGGGGCGGGAGCGCGCGGGCAACGCGGCGCCGGAAATTTGTCCACGCACGAATTTACAAAATGAAGCGCAAGCGTTCTAACTCGTTTAGTCTTGTTAAAACATGCATTACTTGAAATCGTCTATGATTGAACAAACATATTATTTGCTTCATTCTCCTTCAGCAAGCAGTACTGCACTAGTGTAGAATTTATGTACCTTGTATTTTTAAAATATTTGTGAGTGAATGTGAATTTAAGAATATCAAGAACATTAAATATTAAAGGTAAGCTATTTTGCATTTAAAATAAACATACATACATAACAATACGCATTTCCCAATAGGGGTAGCGATCATGTTTGCAAAATCTAGAAAAAAAAAGTAATAAAAGCGAAATTATTCGAAAATCTTACTTCATACTTCCTATAATTAAAGCAAAACTAAAGCAAATAACGCAAACAAGACTTTTGGTAATAGAATAATTACATTTATAATTTATTGAATATTTTATTTAGATGTCTCAAGAAAAAAGGAAAAAGAAACTCTCCGGACATCAAAATTTAATTAATAAAAAAAGACGCCAAGAAGAACAAGAGAAAAATGCTTCAAGATTAACACAGTATTTTACGAAACAAACGACCAGAACTGACCAAGATTATCCGCAAGGTTCAATTCAGGAATCAGTACCCGGTTGCAGTGTAGATGAATTCAAAATACAAAGTCAGCCAGGACCAACTCCCAGTGAAGATAATCAAATCGTTGAAGAAATTACCCGTTTTTGGATCTGGGGACTATACTGAAGAGACAGGTACAGATACAATAAATAAATGTGCTTTTGATGACCCAGGGCTTTGGCCGGAATCAATATCTCACATATCTAGGCAATCTATTATAAAAACGGGTCCTAAACAAATAAAAAACTTTAATTTTCCGCGCGATTTGTTGGGTCGAAAATTTTCTGAAAGTTACTGTAAGAGAAACTTAAAAAATGGTGAAGAATGTAATATAAATTGGTTGATTTACTCAATTACGAAAAATAATGTTTATTGCTTTTGTTGTAAACTTTTCGAACCTTCTCAGCAAAATAGATTTATTCAGGGATTTAATGACTGGCATCATATAGCAATGTACCTGAACCGCCATGAAAAACTTCCACTCACTTTACTAACTACAAAAATGGACAGAGTTGCTTCTATCGTTCAAAAATAAAACTACTGTTGATTATTTACAGCAAACAATATTAGACATTGAAAGTAAACGATGGTATGAAGTAATAAACCGAATAATTTATGTAATTCAATTTTTATGTAAACAAAATTTAGCACTTCGAGACAAAAGCAATAATCTTTACAATCGCAACAATGGTAATTTTTAAAATGTATTGAAATGCTAGAAAAGTTTGATCCTATTATATCGGAACACACGACGTATAAATAGCGATTCTGAATTTCACAAAATGCCAACATATCTAGGAGACAAAATCCAAAATGAAATACTTTCCTTAATGGCTTTTAATATTAAAAATCATATTATAAATTTATGTCGACAAAATAAATATTTTTCAATAATATTAGATTGCACTCCGGATGTTTCTCATATTGAGCAAATAAGTGTAATAATTCGATTCTTTCATTTCAATTTAGCATTAGGATCGACTGAAATACGTGAACATTTTTTAGCATTTTATCCAATTTTAGATGTTACAGGGGCTGGATTAAAAACATTAAATTTAGACATAAATAATATAAGAGGCCAAGGCTATGATAATGGCTCTAACATGCGCGGCAAAAATAGTGGCCTACAAAAAAGAATTTTAGATTTGAACCCGCGAGCTTTTTATGTTCCTTGAGCGAATCACAGCCTGAATCTAATTGTAAATGATGCCGCTAATATCAACCATGAAACAATAATTTTTTTTAATATAATACAAGAATTATAAAAATTTTTCTCAGCGTCTACTAATCGATGGAATATCTTAATCAAGAATGTTACTAATTTAACTTTAAAACCCTTATCCTAAACACGCTGGTCAAGTAGAATTGGTGCCATAAAGCCTCTCTATAAATATTTACCAGGAGTTTTTGATGCATTATTTGAAATTTGCAATGACCACACAAGAGTCGACGAACAATCTAAATACCAAGCAAAATGTCTGGGAGAAAAAATTTCTACATTTACATTTATTTGCTCCGTTAAAGTGAGGTATGATATTTTAAATCAAGTAAATTTTGTGAGTAAAATGCTTCAATCTCAAATTACAAATTTGCAACTTGTTTTGGATGCATTAAACAAACTAAATACATTTTTAACTAATTATCGATCTGATGCTAGTTTTGCAGAAATTGTTGAAAGTTCCAAATTAATTGCAGAAAAGTTTGACATAGAAACTGAATTTCGTAATGCGAGGCCATTAAGACGACGTAAAAAATCTACTCAATTTGATTATGAACATGAAGATCAACCTATAGTAAATCCTGAAAATTCATTCAAAGTAAATTTTTATTTCTGTATAATAGATCAAACTGTAATTTCGTTACAAGACAGATTTTCTTTATTAAAAGTACATATGGATTCATTCCAATTTTTATATTCATTAGATAATTTACAAAATAAAGAATACCTATTATCTTGCTGCAAAAAATTACAAGTGAAATTAACTAATGAAACGACATTGACGCAGATGATTTATGTGAAGAAATTTTACAATGTCAAGTATTTATTACGAATTCAAAAAAAGATATATCCCAAATAATTCAGTATATTTATTCAAATGATTTAGTAGGAGTTTTTCCAAATTTTACTGTAGCACTCCGTATTATTTTATCATTACCTGTGTCAGTTGCGTCCGCGGAGCGGTCTTTTTCGAAATTAAAAATCATAGAGTTATTTACGCTCCACAATAGCGCAAAATAGATTATCAGATCTCGCAATAATTTCAATTGAGTCTGACATACTGGATAAACTTGATATTCATGATATTCAAACTTTTTCTTTGCTAAAAGCTAGGAAAGTAAAATTTATTTAATGACTTATTTACATTGTTTGTATTTAATTTACCGTATAATATGTATTATGTTTATATTATAAATATTATATTTTTCATTTATTATTGTTGTTTATCTGTTTTTTTGTGTTTGTAATTTTGTATTTTAAATAAAAAAGTTTACACAGACTATTTCAATCTTTGTGTGTTTTTTATTTCAATCCGTTAAGGATATAACAAAAACAGTCATTTAAATGTCCCTAAACATAAGCCTAAAAATTATAGTATTTCAAATTAATTATTCATTATTTTTTTATTCATGTTGTATTACTTAAAAATGCTACTAGAGAATTAAAAATTAAAGTGTCTGAACCTATAATTGATGGGGCTCTTATCACCTAGGCATGCAAAATATTTATAATATTAGTTTTTGGTACAAATGTTTTTAATTAATGGGGCGCCATCAAAAATTTTGACACAGGCGCCGCATGCTCCTGGCACGCCCCTGCAGCTTGCTGAAGAATTTGACTAAGAGTTAACATTAAAGGGGCTTGAATTTCAAAGTTGTAAAATGGGTGGTAATAGTTATAATTAGGATGGTAGCAGCAAACTAAACCATTTACCATTTTTTTTAATATGGTCAGTAAATTACACACACCCTTTTTATCAAGTCATCCTGTAAAATCTGAGGTAAAAATCTTATATATTTTGTGGTTTTTTACCATCAGTATTTTTTGAGCCAAAAAAATGTCAGGGATAGTGTTTGTAATTGCAAGGCGCACATTTAATTGTAATAGTATATAACATTACTAGCAAGGTAAAAAGGGTTTTACTGGAGCCAGTAAAACCTGTTACCTTCCGTGTATGTTATATAATTTATTTGTTACTCATTTATGATGCAAATAGAACACAATTTTCGAATGTAAATAATGCTACTAATTTGTAAAACTGACAGTTAACTTGCAACAATGTCTCATTACCTTTGAAATCATTACTCTGATAACAGCGCTTATTATTTTACTGTTTATTATTTTGCTAATACATGGTAACAAGGTACGGTGGTCTCTAACTTGTAAAAAATCAACAACTTTCGTCTCTAACCTGCAAACTTTTAACTAATAGCTAGCTTGTTAAGATTGACTTTCAACGTCAATACACTCACTTGATACATTGACGTTTACAAGAGTAACAAATAAAATTATTTACTTTAAGATAAACCAGTAAATAAAAAGGACTATGATTGTTAAGAATATTATGTGTTTGTAAATTCTATTAATTTTAACAAAATTATGATAATGTATATTCCAATGTCCACCTTTGTTCTGCATGCGCACAGTCAAATTTGTAAATTTCCAGTTTAGTAACAATGTATGTTATATTTTTTTAATGTTATTTCGTGAATCCTATGAATAATTTGTTATACTTATTCAAATAATTAGATTAGTAAATGTTTATAATTGCTGCATGTGGTGTCCAAAGGGCCTGTCAATTAAGATTAGTTAAATGTCTGCTTGAGTGATATTTATGGCACTTAAGCAATTCTTTGAGATTATGCAGGTTTGCCACTTAACGGCATTCTGTTGTAATGGGAGATCGCCCGGATAGTTTGGGCACAGTAGGAAGTGCATTTGTAACCTTCACAGGTAATGTATATTTGTAAACTTCATGTTGGTAAGATATTAATAAAAAGATAAGGTGCAACAACACATCCGTATGTAATTATTTTATTCACACCGAAACAGATGGTTCATTATGTTAATTGTAACATTTTGTAATCAAAATAAAACTACAAATACATAAAATATGAAATATACTAACACCTAATTGTTAACTAATACTTGCTACGTACGACTATAGGTAGGTACAAACCGTTTCATGGTTCTAGAGCTATGACGCGAGGCAGAGGGAAATTCTACATAAAAACTCGGCTAACGCTTATCATAAGCGTGCGTAGTGCTATTTTTATATACAAGATTAAAAATTATTTTTTACGTTTGTAAATTTTCTTTTTAGAGGTAGCCGATAAAAATTATTTGTTCCCTCTTCATCGCAAACCCTGTATATATTGGCTTATAACCTCTCTTGTTTGGATATGAAGTTTTTCCCTGCATATATTTATTCATATTTAACACCTTTTTGCTACCCCACTGAATAAAACCTTCAATGAACTGAATTTTCCCCACTGCCTCTTCAGTCGTCATAGCCCTAGAACCATGCCACAGGTATCACAAAATAAAAAAGGAACTGAAATCACACAAAATTAAACACCTAACATTATTAACAAAAAAAGGAATCAAAACCCAACAAAATATATCACAAATCTCTCCATAATATTCATTTCCAAATTCTACTTAAGAATGGGAATAGTATTAAGAATAAAAACCAATAACTTATGTAAATAGAAAATCTCTTTTAAGCCTAAATTTGTCTTAAGTTATTGGTTTTTATTGTGGGATCTTAGTATGGCTGCTGCCAGATTCTTTATAGTCTCAATTTCTTCTAATTTAACTTCTTTTTTTCCTCCCATTTTGTCTCGTCCCTTTCTCTTTGTTCAAACTGTTTTTCCCTGTCTTTTTGATACTTTAAAAGAAATATCTTTTCAAAGATAATTCTTCCTTTTTCTTATTCTTTTTTGTTCGTATAGATTGTGTAGATGAAGCATCAGATACAGATCCTTGATCAGATTCTAGTACAGTTTCATCTATATCTGTATTCTGATTTTCTTGATTAGACATGTCCGAGTCCATAGTGTCACCTGGAAAACTTTTTGGAGCACTAGAAGCTTTATGCCCCAATACCTCGTCAATCATCTAAAAATAATCTCACTTAATGGCGCCTTCTCCTGTTGTGTTTTGTTTCCTTTTATTAACTGTATAAGTACCTAATAAATTTTGAGTCCCATTTAAACACCGTATTTTCCTCAGTAATTTCTGTGCTAGATGTAACTGAGATTGTACTTGTAGAAAAAAAGTGCTGGTTCTAATACAGATGGAGATTGACTGTCGCATTCACTTTTTGCTTGTTGAAACTCTAATCTTAAACTGTTATTGGTAGGATTAAGACTCGGATTAGAGCTCGAATGAATCCTGGGTTAAACAACTAGAATAGGGACTGAGGCCTACATTAGATAATTATTATTAGATAATTGTGATCCTAGTAGTGATTGTTCCAAGTTAAGTTGTTTTTGTTTATATTCTTCCTCATTCTGGTCTGGTCTCTTTTTTTTGTTTACAAAATTTTAACTAAAATGGAGTTTTAGCATACTCGTTTTATCTAAAAATTAATATTTTTATAAAATAAAACGATCTAGATTTGCAGTTATGTACTTACCACTGATTAATTGTGAGAAAGTCTCTTCATCCAGCAAAAGGTCAAAAACAGTGTTATTATATTCCACACGGAGGAATCTCATACCATTTTCGGCCATTATTTATTAGAAATATACAAAAAAAATAATTTTAGTAACCTTTACTTGTTGCTTTTTAGGTTAACTGTTTGAAAATTCACCAGTTCACCGTAAATCAATCTCGATAAATCTGATTGGTAATCGTATTTTCACTGATAAATAACAGATGAGAATAAAAATGGACTGATGAAAACCATCGAAGTACATTGGTAAGGTTAAAAACAGCCAACCCGAATTTCTGCTTAATCGATGAGCTCGCCGGAGAATAAAAACACATGTTTAGCTTTACAATTTATTGTATGCATAATTACATTAATGACATTCGTATTTATAATTTACAGAGTGTATGTTAAGATGATTTTTTAAACTATCTTTCAAATTTGTACCATAATCACATTGGTCGCATTTGAATTCATAACTTGAGGAGTGTTTTTTAAGATGAATTTTAAAAGTATCTTTGCGATTTGTTTCATAATCACATTGGTCGCATTTAAATTCATAACTTGAGGAGTGTTTCTTAAGATGAATTTTAAAATTACATTTGCGATTTGTTCTATATTCACATTGGTCGCATTTGAACTCATAAATTGAGGAGTGTTTTTTAATATGAAATTTAAAATTATCTTTGCGATTTGTCCCATAATCACACTGGTCACAATTGAATTCATAACTTGACAAGTGTTTTTTAAGATGAATTTTAAAATTACCTTTGTGATTCGTTCCATAATCGCATTGGTCACATTTGAATTCATAGCTTGGGGAGTGTTTTTTAAGATGAATTTTAAAATTACATTTGCCATTCGTTTCATAATCACATTGGTCGCATTTGAATTCATAGCTTGAGGAGTGTTTTTTAAGATGAATTTTAAAATAACCTTTGCGATTTGATCCATAATCACATTGGTCACATTTGAAATCATAACTTGAGGAGTGTTTTTTAATATGAGCTGTTAAATCACTTTTGCGGTGTGTTCCATAATCACATTGGTCACATTTGAATTCCTTACTTGAAGAGTGTTTTTTAAGATGAATTTTTAAAAGATATTTGTAATGTGTTTCATAATTACACACGTCACATTTGAATTCTTTACTTAAAGAGTGTTTTTTAAGATGACTTTTAAAATTACCTTTGTGATTTGTTCCATAATCACACTGGTCACATTTGAATTCATAACTTGAGGAGTGTTTTTTAAGATGAAATTTAAAATTACTTTTGCAATTTGTTCCATAATCACATTGGTCACATGTGAATTCATTACTTGAAGAGTGTTTCTTAAGATGAACCTTAAAATTACTTTTGTGATTTGTTCCATAATCACATTGGTCACATTTAAATTCATTACTTGAGGAGTGTTTTTTAAGATGAATTTTTAAAAGATATTTGTAGTATGTTCCATAATTACATTGGCCACATTTCAATTCATAACTTAAGTAATGTTTCTTACGATGGACTTCTAAATTAGATTTTTGATGCGTTCCATAATCACATTGATCGCATTTAAATGCATAACTTGAAGAGTGCTTTTTAACATGATTTTTAAAATTACTTTTGACATGTGTTGCGTAATCACATAGGTTACATTTGAATTCACTACTTGAACAGTGTTTTTTAAGATGAGTTTTTAAAAGATATTTGTGATGTGTTCCATAATTACATTGGTCACATTTGAATTCTTTACATAAAGAGTGTTTCTTAAGATGAATTTTGAAATTACCTTTGTGATTTGTTCCATAATCACATTGGTCACATTTAAATTCATAACTTGAACAGAGTTTTTCAAGATGAAATTTTAAATTACATTTTTGTTTTGCTTCATAATCACACTGGTAGTATTTGTGTTCAAAACTTGAAGTGTGTTTTAAAACATGATCTGTTAAATTTTTTTTCCACTTTGTGATAAAATCGCAATGGTTACATTTATATTTAAAATTTGCACTGTATTTTAAAATGTCATGGTTTAAATTTTCTTGCATTATCGTTGAACTATTAAATTTACTTTCACACTGTATGTTTGTGATGTGGTCGACACTGTTTTCATTTATATATGCTTCACTTGAGCAAACAACTTTTACTAGAGAAGAGAGGTCTTCTTTCTTAATATTCACATTATCTGTAAAAATAGTGTTAAACTTTGAACTACTTGAACGGTAATTAATTTTACCTTGCAGTAGATCACTATTTACTATAAGATGTTGGGTTGTAAGTGAACTTATTCCTTCTTCCTCTTTTGGTTCGACTTTAACAAGTTTCATATCAATCTCATAAGACATTTCGAATAATTAGTGTGTCTTAATGATACACTTTTTATAAAACTTAGGTGTACCACTTGATCAAATTATTTTGAGCACAGTATTTAACAGTGATTTAAATGTATTGACACAATTATATACGTTGTGGCCACATTGTTGCCACTATCAATTTTATTTTCGTAACAAACATTACTTTTTTCGTAATAGATTTTTATAATTTGCAGATTTAAAAAAATAATAAAACTCTTACTACATAGTTTATTTTTAATGAACAATAAAAATTTTACAGAATCCTTTTTTTATTAAACTAATACACATCGTTTTTACCTCGGAACTAATACTTGCGGCATTGCTCACATTCAGGATACGAAACCGTGCCGGAGCGGTTGTGTAACAGTTGGCGAAACGTATTCGGAACGTACCGCTACTGCTACAACACGTTCGGAAGCAGTCGCCATGTTTTGGAGCGTTCCAGAAGAGCGCCACTTTTATACATGTTGAGAAATGGAGGCGGGCAGTAGAACAGGGGCACCATCCCCCCCACTTTTTTTACGTCACAAGCCTTGCCTCCTGGGACAACTCACCTTTCACTTTTTTATATGCCCACGTGGAGATCGTATTTTTTCACCCCTATGGTTTCCTCCCGGAGGGCATTTTCAACCCTTGATTTTCGCCCTAATTAGAGTGCTTTTGGTTGTATTAAGAACGTTTTTATGGCTTCTTTTAGGAGACCATTTTCAACCCATGATTTTCACCCTAATTACAGCCCTTTTGATTTTGTTAAGAACTTTATTGTCAGTTCACACCTATGGCTTCTTTTCGGTGGTCATTTTTAAATTTTAACCCTAATTTGATTGTATTAAGAGCCTCTTTGGCAGTTTAGCCCTTGGAGGGCAGGCAAATGCGTGCGCATACAAAGTTCTAATAAGGGGTCGTAATGTTACCTCATAAGACAGCTATAAGAACTTGTGTTAGGTCTGCGCCCTCTTGTCGTGGCTCCCTTGGCGGGAAATTTGAAATAAGGGGACTCTAATGCTAACTTGCAAGACAGCTATAAGAACTTGTGTTAGGTCTGCGCCCTCTTGTCGTCGTGGTCCCCTTGTGAAACTTGAATGTGTTTGTAGCGCCACCTAGTAGTGTATAGACTAATGACATTTTTTCTGTAATAAAAGTGGCATCACCTAGCGGTAGGACTAATTAGCGTTAGTTTGTGTTGCCATTTAGTGGTGTATAAGCTAATGAACATCTTCTGCAATAGAAGTTGATCATGCATGCCTTTCTCTTTATCTCTCTCGTTTATCCATTTCTCTCTCGGCTTTTTCTCAAACAAACAAATCAATTATTCAGATCAATCTCAATCAACTAAATCAATCTCAATAAAACCAGGTCATACCTTACACTTTGCGGGAACGACCTTACAGTTCAAAAAATACTGATTTGGTTTAAGTAATTGCAGCTTGCTTGCTCAAAATCAGCCACAGTTCAAAATATCAAATTGCTATAACGGAAATAAAAGACTAAAGGTTTTAATGGTTTATTATTACATGCAAATCAATAACTACGAAGTTTAAAACCAACAAATGCGTACCGCATAATGCTATTAATTAATTAATTAAAAATAGCGTAACACTCACACCTTCATCTAATTAACTAAACAAATGAGTAGAGATCGAGTAGAAAAAGAGCTGATGCAGAGTTGGTTGGTTTATGACAGCCTCCTCCTATAATAACACATTAAAATCTTTATTAGCATTTTTGTGAACAATATCAAGTAAGATATACATTAAAAATAATACACATACCTTCAGATGTGTTTTTCTTTCGACCGTTCTAATAACAACTGTGTTGGAGAACTATACTAAATATGGAAATATTTTATACAGTTTACTAAACCCGTTTTGTGCCTTTACTTATGAATAGTTGATATAAAACTGGCTATTGGTTTCTCCCATCATTAACTAATTTAGAATGTAAATATAGAAAACCTAATTATCTCTATCACCTTACTGCAACTCGTATTTACCTTTCCCTTTCGCAGACTACGTACAGCCAACTTATATGCGTTTATATAAAACGATGTTGTGATATTTACAACATACATTGTAATAATTGCACAGGGTCTAGGTGCGTGTCGCGGTAGCTGATTAGAAGCACATACAAGTCGAAACACATTTTTGTGGCTGGGGATCGATTTCAAACATTTCAACATCCAGTCTTGCAGTAGTAATGCGTTTTCTAGAGCACACGCAGGCTTCTCGATCTTATTGTTTCAACAACCATACGCCTTTGCTTCCTTTTTCAATTTTTTAATCGACGGACAGCCAATCTCGTCCAAGTTTAGTATTAGTTTGTTAAGGAATCTTAAAAAAACTGTTGTTTTTCATTACCCTTAACGTGAATTCTGTTAAAGAGCTGCAGAGTTCCTCTTGGAAATCGTTGTATGGTACATACCCTGACCGCCATTTCAACCCGTGATATTTATCCTCTAAATACCTTATCTGTCTTGACATGGACTTTGATATAAAATAATCTCGAAGTGACTTTATCAGCAGCAGCAGTAACAAACCATGATCTGTAATCACGGCAATTTCTTTCGGTATGAATTCGTTAGCAACACATTTAAACCCTTGTACATCCAAGTATGCGTCATCTTCTTTCACTTGCTGCTGGATACCGAAGTTTGTGGTCTAGAGCTGTCCCTTTTAATAGGCCAAGTCCACCACCACATTACGATGTTTATCGATCTCAATCACGTTATCGAATACGGCGTACATCAAACAGTTAACGGTTTCTACGAGAGCTTCTTCCAAGCCGATTTTTAGGCGAAGGGAACCCTTTCTAACTAAATTCCAGTGTGTGCTAGCGTTTGCAGGCAAGTCAGGGGTTAGGTCGAAGGCAATTTAACAGTAACCGTTGGGGTAATCGCTTCTCGATATATCGTTGCCCTCATTCAAAAAATGAATTCCCGTACCGGAGAATAAGGTGTGATATGCCCTTACACATAAACCATTGGCTGTAAAGTCTGGTTGTCAGGCCTTCGAAAGAATTTGTTGGCCGTCAATACATAACGACATGTAATTAATATTGTTATGATGAAAATGAAATGGATTTGAGGGGTAATCACTGTTGAAGTCCTTATTTGCGATAAAACCTACGATGCATCGTTTGGGTATCCAATGATTTTTGCTGTATGCCTGTAGGTATGTTAACACTTTTACGCCGGTCAGTAAGTGCTGTATCATCTTGCTTTAGAACTTTAGCTGTGATGTACAACATGGTCTGACTTAAATCTATGTAATCGTTTCCATTTCCGGGTACTACAAATTCTATTGGAACGTCATCACTAAGAGCTGGTAAGGGTTTGTAAAATATCCATTCACCACCCTCGAAACTTGTCTGGGTCGACGGTAAAGCGAATAGATCCAATTCGGATTTGACGCATTCACATGATTGATTATGTAGAAAAGTCATTATCTTGAAAATATATCGCCGTAAGTAAATTTCTTCTTCTTCTTAGCGGCAACAGCTCTCAGTAGAGACTGGTTATTAACGGCCAGACGTACTCTTTTATAGCCCGAACCCTCCATTCTATCGATTTTCTCATCGGCTTTACGTTTAAGATTTCTACCTACCTCGTAAAATCTTTTATGAAACGATTCCTTAACAGGTCGATCCTCCATGACGTCACCAAGAACATTAGCACCCGTTCTGAGAGCTTCTTTTCCAACAGCCTTTGCACCAGACTTAAATAAAGGTATTATACTTGTAAATATACCACCTAGCCAGCTTCCTATTCCGTGACCACGTTGATATGATATGGTGCGCCATTGTTGGTGGATCCAATGCCGTTACCGGCCTGATTCATATAATATTGTTGATAAGGACAAACTATTATTGCACTTTCTTAAAGTATAGCTTCAGACACGACGTCCCAAACTCAAATGGCTTTGCTGCACCCGTATGTTTTTATATTAATCTCGATGTTTTCAAATTCCCATGTCAACGGACATGTAGTGTGTAGGCGAAAAAACCACATCTTTATGACCTGTAAGCGTAGTTTTCAGAAGTAATATTTATTATACGCATAAGCGGAGATAAAACATCGCCCACAGTTTGCGGTTCAAATATGTCGCAATAAACAAACATTAGTGTTGATAATCCTATCCATATACTATCGGGGTGCGGAGGTCTTGGTTCCATAGCTATATTTTGATGCGGCCGATAATCCAGCTGTAAAGCTAAACATTGTGAGAGTCCGAATAGCGAGAAGGAGGTTTTTAATTTCGTGGTGACGCGCTTAGTTAGATTATGGTATTCGATTGTTAGCAATTTACTTATCAGCTCGTGGTTATTTAGCTCGCTGGCAATTTCTTCAATGTTGGCATAATTCACCGAGGTGAAACGTAACACATACTATCTGTTCTCAATATAAATGGCTTTCCAGCTGTCGTGTTGGGAATGTGAAGCAGCCTTTTTTAATATCGTCTCTAACATATGCTCTTCTCGTGCGGGTGGATCAGTTCTATAATAAATTAAATTATCACTTACAGCGGCAAAAGAACAAGGGTACTGAATTTCCGAAATGCCTACAACCCATGAGCCTGTTAATCTTATTCGTTTTAGCAGTTGTGTAATAAAACTTGACGTCATATTGTCGGGAAAATACGTCATGTAACTATTACTTAATAAGGTAAGATAAAACTCCATTTTATATATCTCTCAGCTGTGCAGCTAACACCCAGCTATTAAATCTATCACTGTATTCACGTCACTTGACCAGGTATTATTTATATCGTCCGCGGCCCTTCCCTGCTAAAATCTTATTAACCTTGAATAGGGCGTCTTTATCAACCGTATCAACTTGCAACTCCTCCTCGTAAAAGGTGCCCGCAACAGGATCGTTAAGATCGCTTATGCGATAAACTGGAGGTCTTCTTTTTATCACTGCACTAATTGTAAAAACTTCCTCACTCCAATTCGTTTCATATCCCTTCTCAAAGGTGTACTTAGTTCTGGCGATTCTAACATGTTCACCGGCTTTATATTTAGGATGGCGTGATGTTCCTAAGCCTTTTGCGTACAGGTTATTCCACACTTCCAAAATGTTTTCATCGTTTACAGCCGCAGGGGCCATCTTTATACTCGAATGAGGGCTATTGTAAGCACTCACAAGTTTTTGGAGCACATCAATATGCCTATAGGAATTTTGTAGGTGAAATAACGTCACATCTTTATTTTCAATGATTTATTAAATCTTTCAACTACAGATGCTTTTACATCAGGGTTATTTGTTACATAGAAATTGATATTTTGTTTCTTGAAAAGTGTTGTACATTGACCCCCACAAACTCCTTGCCTTTATCCGTATGTGGATTTTCCGGTGTATTACCACCTTCCTTAAAAATATTGCTAAACGCATCAATAACCGTTAGTATGTAGTTGTATCCACTATTGTGTTCGCATATCGCAAAGATCCGCTTGCTACAGCTCTAAAATGTTGCTCACAATGTATTTATTTCGCGTAAATTTTTTTCTGACAAGTTTATGAACCGCATAAGACTCCTGAGCCTGCAGACATTTTTTCACTTTACGATATCTACCCTTTACTGTATTAACTAAAGGTGTTATACCCGCAAACCTTGCCGGATGCTCTGGATCATAGTATACAGCATCCATGTTACGTCCCCCACGTATCCCAATCTAGTGAAAGTCTTCTTCTTTGAAAGGATCTTCGCGGGGTTTCCCTCGATTCACTATCGGCATCGTAATTCTCACCTATAGTTGTGAGGGTCGGTTCAATGTTAGGTGATACAGTAGCGTCACGCCTTCGAACATTTACGATAAAGTCTCGTGGTATATTTATTTTTTCAATGTACGTCGAAACTGTCGCTAGCTGTTTGGATTTGTAGTTTTTCGCTGAATTAACGTTTCGTGAACCAGATCGATAATGTTAGAGTGAGGGATGTGCTCGCCTTTTATTGTGACAGTACCCCTTTTATCCCAAAATACATCACCGACAGCATTTAGTACACGCATGAAATCAGCGCCTTTGTTCCTGTATAAAACAGGCAGTGTTGATACTATCTCGTCGTCTGCCAGACCTTTCCGTTTCAGCGAACCCCTAGTATCATCTTCACCATCACCGCTGATTGTTATACTAGCGGGTTGACGTAACCGATTGGAAAAGTGTAGATGTCTTTGAAGAATCTGATTGTACTGCTGCCATTTGTCATGGTCGCTAATTTTGGTTTTTAATACTTTATGCATGTCGTTGCCCAACTGCGTTAATATGTTGTTTTGCGTGACATCTGGCGCTTGCAGACGCTTATAACATCCATAGGTAAAATAATCATCTTCTTCAGATTGTGGTCCATAGTTATTGAAACAAATTACCCAGAATTCCCCCAAGTAATGGTCCTAACAGGAGCGATAGAAATGGGCCGCCCTTCTGTACGAGAAACTGTTTCTTCTTTTTTATAGATTCGCCTCTCTGTGCCACCCGCCTTAAAGTGTGCTTATGTTGAGAAAGTCGCTGCTTCTGATCAGCTGACAAAGGTACACGACCTATTAAAATGTTATGTGCACACTCGCAAATACATGCTACCTGCTTGCTATCCAGACATATCAATAAAGCGTCACCCTGAACTTTACTTAATCTGGCTAATGCGTGCAGGAAATCGGTGTTTTGGGTTAAAGCGTCAACCATCATACATGATGTAATCTTTATCACTGTGAGACTTAAACCTTTTTATCGCTATATATACTTGAGGCCCGAATATGTTTGTTCTATAGCGTAGCATATCCGGTGCATTCCGTTTTAAATCGAACAATAAATATCCGTGCGGCTTAGAAGTGCCATCTTGGTACGCAGCCTCTAAAAATTTGGGGTTGTCAGGTAAAATTTGCATTGCTAAATGTTGTATTTAAGTTCAATCACGTGGATTCTTAAACAAGATTATGTAATGAGCGTTGAGAGAGATATCTCGCTGTTCACGTCCTTGATGAAATATGTTTTGCGTTAGAAAAAAAAACGGTTAGATTTCTATGATGACAACCCTTTGTAAAAATAACAACCACCGAACCGTTAGTCTCACGCATTAGATCATTAATTATTATTAAGACCGATTATTTACCGTCAAACTCTTCCATATCAGGTAATCCTTTCTGAAAATCCACTGAGAGATCTTTGAATAATGGCTGCCATTCGCCGTAAAACCAGATAATTCTTTCAAGAACTGTATCGCAGACAGTCTTGGTATTTTTTTAAAAAATCAACGATAAAATACGATTGCCCAAAACCAGACGGCCCCGCTACTATTGTAGAAAAGGGATGCTTAAACTGACCTTCCATATCGAAACGCTAATCGATACTAACGAGTATTCCATTATCATCACAACTTAAATATTAGGTGAAAAAAAATCTGCAATCACAAGAGTATTCTACTCTGTGTATGATGCTTATCTCCATCAAGATAACCCTATTTGTTGCTGTCTTTTAAATATTTACTAAAACCCGCACGCGCATCGTGCATTAACAATAATAGTTTGATGTATATCTAATTATAATGTCTAAGCGGCTACAAGAGGACGCGAGCTAACAGAAATTCTTATAGCTGTCTTATGAGGTAGCATTAGACCCCGTATTAGAACATTGTATGCGCACGCATTTGCCTACCCTCCAGGAGCTAAACTAACAGAGGCCCTTAATACAATCAAATTAGGGTGAAAATTCCAGCAAGGGGTTAAAAATGACCACCGAAAAGAAGCCATAGGTATGAACTGACAAAAAAGTTCTTAACACAACCAAAAGGGCTGTAATTAGGGTGAAACTCAAAGGTTGAAAATGGCCTCCGAAAAGAAGCCATAAAAAAGTTTTTAATACAACCCAAACGACTCTAATTATGGTGAAAATCAAGGGTTGAAAAGTCCTCCGAAAATAAACCATAGGGGTGGAAAAATACGATCCCCACGTGGGCATATAAAAAAGTGAAAGGTGAGGTGTCCCAGGGGGCGGGGCTCGTGACGTAAAAAAAGTGGAGAGGATGGTGCCCGTTCTACTGGGGGCGAAGGTAATATTTTGAAAAATGTTGAACATTCGTACGAGTATAAAGAAAAAATATTCACTGTGAGAGCATCAGAGACCTTTCACGAGCGACTGCTTATTACCGGAGACAATATGCTCTGTAGTTGAGCCCTCCAACCTTACAAATCCAGCAACAGTATCACACATGGAACATATCAAAAGAGATATCTGTTCCTGAATTGTTAGACTTATAAGAGCAATCTGGAATACCAGAATACTCCTGTAAGGAAATAACCGCAGAAGTGGTGTATATTATTTGAAGAAGAGGCATGCAGAAATTGAATAAAAGAGAGTAGAGGAGATAAAGTTATTCAGGCTTGCTCTATAAGGAAATAATGCTATACAGAAAGAACGGAATGCGATACTAAAATCTTTATTAGAAAGAAGTAAATGATAATTTACTTGCTTATGGTTTTTATTATGCATGTAACCTAAAACAATATAGTTTCTTATTACAAATGAAATAATACATCTGCCACTTCATCTCTTTTTTTGTATTCCTTGATCCCTATTATCTCGAGGAACTTCAATATCCCCAACTAAATGTATAACTTCTATGTTGTTACCTTCATCAATATAACCCTCTTCAGCTGAATATAATGTAATGAAGTTGTGGAGAACACATGCAGCTGGAATAATGTTTGTTCCTAAAGTAGGGTCCGCATTATCTAGGTATTTTAAACGTCTGAATTTGCCTTTAAGTCAACCAAAAGCATGTTCAATTGTAAACCTGATACTCCTTAATTTATAATTGTAACAATTTTTAATTTCGTCTAAGTGTCCATTATCTCTGTAGGCAGTTAACAGGTTATTCATGAGAGGATAATCAGAATCTATTATATGCTGATTGGCTGGTAACAGAGGATCTACTGCATTTATTAAATTAGCATATATCGGACTAACGCACATAACTCTTGCATCGCGCACACGTCCTGGCATTCCAACAAAAATGTTCATAAAAAGCATTCAATGATCGCAGATGCCTGCAAATAAATGCAATATAATAGAATGAAACTGCTTTCGATTATAATAATCATGTGCATTATGCACTGGTTACTTTATTGGAATATGACATCCATCTATTACACCCACAACCCCAGGAAAACCCCATGAACATTGAAGAAATGCCTACAATATTAAAAATCATAAATACAAATGTATGTATTATTAACTCACATTTATTGTTTGATCATGATTTTCTGGCCAGATTATATTTTGTGGCACAATTTCTACTAAGTTTCTACAAAATTATTTTTGTTATAATAAATTCTGATTAGAAAATATACCTCGAGACGGCAACATTTAAAGCTGAAGTATTTCAAAATACAATTATTTATTTATTGTAATTTATTTTGTAAAAATTGGAGAACGTTGATTATCGTAATGATAACGGTTGAAAAACAATATTCTTGAACTCTAACAGGTGTTTGGTATGTTATTTTTACAGACTGAAGGTTATAACCTACAAACAATGCAATTTTCAACAAGATGTAAACATTTAATAATTGCAGCGGTATTATAAGACATGAGAATCGTCGTGTTGTAAGTTACTGATAAACAATCATACAATTGATTACAGATTCAATTTATAGGTTAAACAATTTGCATGGAACAACTGTCAAGCTTGACTATTTACACCTTGCAAGGCTACTACGTTTCATAATCATAATTTCTTATTGTTGATACTAATTCAGTAGAAATGATGGTTCACAATACGATGGTAACATTTATACACAAAATGGATGTTAAGTTACGTGCCTAAAATATATATATATATATATATATATATATATATATATATATATATATATATATATATATATATATCATATACAGTATGTCTCCATCGTTGCTTGTCTTTTGCACACTTCTTAGCTTCCTTCCATGTCCAGCCATTTTGAGTTAGTGTTCCTGCTACCATCTCGTTCCACTGTCTTCCTGGTCTTCCTCTTCTTCTCTGGCCCTGTGTTCTGGCTTCCCACACTTTTTTCACTTGTCTGTTGCCCGAAAGTCTCGTTAAGTGCCCCCACCATCTTAACATTGCTTTTTCCTTATACTTGTTTGCACTGATTATTCCAAGCTCTTCCCTTATATCCTCATTTCTTTTCCTGTCCAGTTTGGTGTACCCCGCAATCCTCCTTAGGAACTTCATTTCCGCTGCTTGTATTGCACTAGACACTTTCTTGTTCACTGTCCATGTTTCGCATCCATATAGCAGAGTTGGTAGATACACTGTTTTGTACACTGTTAATTTAGTCTTTTTCGATACTTCCATTTTGTTGATGAACCCGCTCTTTAAACATTGATATAGTCTTGCGGTAGCAGCTATCCTGTTATTTATTTCATATGTTATTTTTCCCGATTTATCAAACATTACTCCGAGATATTTGAAATCGTCCACCTGTTGAATTTGGTTACCTCTTATTGTTATTTGGGTCTTAATGTTGTTGTTTCTGGATATCGTCAGTATTTTGGTTTTATCTATGTTTATTTTCATGCCTTTGCTTTCCATTTCTTGTACCCATATATTTAGATTGTGTTGTAACATCTTTTCTGAATTTGCGATCAAGGCAATGTCGTCGGCATATAGGCATTCGCTTATTGTAATTCTTTCCATTTTGTATGTCCCTACTTCCATTCTGTGCATTTTATTTTTGCATTCTTCTATGACCTCGTCCATATACAGTATAAACAGGAGAGGACTTAGCACACCTCCTTGTCTCGCGCCTTTAGTTGTGTACAAGGGTTCTGGTGTTGTGTTTAGAGTTCTCACAACGTTTCTGCAATTCCTGAACATTGATGTTATGCCTCTTACTAGTTCCTTATTTACTTTTTGTTTTTCTAGTATTTCCCAGATATGCTCACTACTCACTTTGTCAAAGGCTTTTTCTAGGTCTATGAAGCAGATCTGTAGGTCTTTTTGGATTTCGGCCGATTTTTCAATCACTTGGCGTAATGTGAAAATGTGATCTTGTACGCTGTAGCCTTTCTTGAATCCGCTTTGTACTTCCTATAGTTTAGTTTCCACTGTTTCCCTTAATCTTAGTTCTAGTATCCCTTCATAGATTCTGCTTGCTACACTTAACAGTGCAATACCTCTATAGTTCCCGTATCTTTTTGAGTCTCCTTTATTGTATATTGGGATTATTACTGATGTTGTCCATTCTTTAGGGGCATGTTTTTCTCTCCATATTTTGTTAATCAGGCTGTGCAAAGCATCTATTTCTTCCTCTCCCATATATTTTATCATTTCTGCTTTTATTAGGTCTATGCCTACTGACTTCCCTACTTTTAGGTTTTTTATAACTTCTACTACCTCCCTTCTGTCAATGTCTCTATGGTGGTCTGCTTCTTTATTTGTCTTTTCTCGTGGTTTGCTTTGTTCCGCTATTTGTCCGCTATCCTTTCCCTCTAGTAGCTCCATGAAATATTCTTTTCATCTTGCCAGTATCTGGATATTATCGCTAAGTGTTTCTCCTTTTTTCGTTTTAATGTATCCTTTGGTTCCTTCTTTTTCTTTCCGCATAGTTTTTAACGTTCTATAGAACAGTTTGAAATTGCTGTCAGTTTCCATTTTTATTTCAAAATCTTCCCATTCTTTTCTTTTAGCGTTTAGCACCATGTCTCTCACTTTTTTCCTCTGTTTTTTATATTCTTCGTATGTTCTTTGGCATTTATTAACTAAGTAGCTTTTCCACGTTTTCTTTTTATTTTTTACCGCTTCTTTGATTTCACTACTCCACCAACTTGTTTTCTTCTGGCTATTGTTCACTGAAGTGGTTCCGCATACTTCAGTCGCGGCTCTCAGTATTATCTCTTTAAAATCTTTCCATTGTTCTTCAGTTGCAACATTCTTTTGTTTGTTTTTAAATTTATCCCTTATTTTTTCTTCATATTTCTTCCTTATTTCTATATTTTGTACTTTATGTACTTTTATTATTTTAACCTCTGCTGCTTTTTTAACTTTAATTTGTTCTTTAGCTTTCTTATCTATTCTGTTTTACGCCTACTAAGTAATGGTATGTACCTAGTTCAAATCTTCTATTTACCTTGACGTCCATTATATATCTCCTTTCTGTTTTGTCTATAATGACGTAGTCAATAATGGATCTTTCATTTCTTCCTGGTTCCTCTCTAGTGTACTTGTGGGTATCTTTGTGTTGGTAGAAAGTATTCAGTATTACCAGCTCGTTGTTTCTACAGAATTGCAGTAATCTCTCATCATTGTTGTTCCTAGTTCTTTCTCCGAATTTTCCTATGCATCCCTCAGTTCCTTCTGTATTGTTCCCTACTCTAGCATTTAAATCTCCCATGATCATTATTGAGTCATGAATTCCTTCGTACGTTTCTTGAAGGAGGTTCCAGTATTCATCTTTATTTTTCTTGCTGTCGTTTTCGTTTGGTCCGTAAGCAATTATAATGGTTAATGTTTTGCCATCATTGGTTTTCATTTTGACTGTCATTATTCTTTCCGTAATACCTTCCCAGCTTACAATGTGTTCTTTATATGTATCTTTAAAGATATATCCTACTCCTGCTTTGGCTCTTACTGTTTTTCCGACCCCGCTATTCAGTATGTGTAAGTTTCCTATTTTCATTTCTTGCTCTTTGCCATAGAGACTCCTTATGTTCCACGTTGCTATTTTTATCACCTCCCTTTCCTTTCTTCGCCTCCCGTAGCGTTTCTTCCTGTGTTTTTTGTAGATCTTTTTTGCGTTGAAGGTTCGTTGTCCTTGTCCATTGCGTTTGTTGTCGTCAAAGAGTCTTCCTTTTCAGCTGCCTTTATTAGATTTTTAAGTTTGTTGAAGTTCCAGGTGGTTCTCCTTCCTGTTGTAGCTTGTTGTCTCTTCCGTTCCATATGTATTTTGCCCCACTAACTATTATTTTCTGGTATCCAATCTTGACAGTTTTGCCGGCCTCTCTTTCTTCGTTACCGCGCAGTTTTATTTTGTTCTGAATTTCTCTTTCGTTAACTGTCCAATTATTTTCTATGTATATATTGGTGTTTTTTAGTTTATTTTTGTTCTGCATTATTGCCTCTTTTTCTTTCCATTCAGAGCATTTTGCTACTATTATTTGTTTATCCTCATGTTTTCCTTTTTTGTATGTTTCTTGTAGTTGTACTTCTACTCCTAATTTATCTTTTAAGAAATGGAACTATTATTCGTAGAAAAATGACATTTAATGTGGAACATAAATTCAATGGGAAATGTGTGAATTAACATATTGAGAAGCATTTTATCACAAAATATATTGTACTTACATTATTGAAATACATTAATAAAAGAAATTGTATTAAATATGAACTAACACACCTGTATTTACTAATTGTACGTTGTAGAAACATGCTTTTTTAAAGTGTAAGACTTTCTAATCGGAATCACTATTTACATCCGAGCTTTCAGAATAGTTTCCGATGTTAATAACCAGTTCGTCAACTGTGATGTCCAACATTTCTTCCTGTTAGACCATCGCTTTATTGCTTGTTCAGTATGTCACACACAATTATCCCATACAGTTTCATCACACTGCTATAAAGCTTTGTTCCACATATCAATTATGTTCTCATCTTTATAACCATCTCGTCCAATATGCTTGCCATAATATCCTTTTGTGTGTGCCTATAGTAATTCTATCGCATTATACTCACAGTGATATGGTGATAATCTCAATACTTTGTGTCCGTAGCTTATAATTATTTCATCTACTTTATACCTTTTTTGCATTTAAAGTGACTTAATTAGACCATACAGCTCGGTTTTGAAGAGTGAGGGATGACTGATGACAGGAAGAAGTTGGTAGCTTTTCAGCTAACTTTGGTGCATTATCGATCATAATTAGTGAAGGCTCTTCTAAATTTGTTAGCAAATGTTCAATAAGCCATTTTTTAAACATGTCCCCATTCATTTCACCATGATGAAGGAGGGCACTACGAATTGGGATAGGTAAATCTCATTTATAAAGAATCTTCAAGGAGAACAAAGTTTTACCATTTAAGCCGCAATTTAGGCAAACTTTAGAGAACGGTACAAATCCTATGGCGGATCCGGCGTGAATAACAATAAATCTCTTGCCATCGTAGCCTTGAGGTTTAGGTCCACTCGTATTCATCCTGCCATGATTTTCGTGGATTTCCTTTGAAGTAGATCCACATTTCATCTATAAATATTACTTGCCGACGATTAGGTGAATTGATCTTTTTAATGCATTGTTTAAGAAATTTAATTTGCATTTCTGCAATATAACTTTTTTCCAATAAAGCTCTATGGTTAGAGTCTTTTATGAATTTGAATCCTGGCGACTGCATTGCACGATGAAGACTTCTGTCACTTATTAATATGTGACTGTTACGAATTTCTGCATTTAAACTTGCAACTGTTACATATTTTTCTGTAAATAACTTAGTATGTCAAACATGTGTAAAAGATTGTGTTGTAATATTACTCACTTTGTGCATACATATTGTATAACGTATTCCTTATGACCAATTTGGATGTTTCAAGTAGATCGTCAGATTTTGTTTTCTTGCGTGGTCGTTTTTTACCCAAACTTGTTAAAACAGGGTTAGATACAGATCGAGACTTGATCTTTATCACATCTTCTCAGATATACCCAACGTGGTTGCAGCACACTGTAATTTCGTGATTGTAATGAATTAAGTTATAAACATTTATTGTTATACTTACTTCTTGGATGGCAGATAGTGATATCAGGGGACCCCTCATTTTCTTTCTCATTCTCGCAATACTGCAGTAAATTTAACACAAATTGCTGTGCTTGTGTGTGCAAGGTTTTACCTTGTGCAGAAATTAGGATGGCAGAGACTAAAATGAATAGTAAGAAAGGAGAAAATGAATAACAAAAGGAATAGTTCTTAAAAGAACTGATTTAAAGTGTGTAATAAACGATGATTAAAAGTAAATGTAGGAAATGAGGAAACAATCGAAGGATAAACAAACAAATTGAGGTTATGTAGTATTAGTCAAATGAGAATTAAATTCATATGTATATAAAACAAATTCCTTTCGCGTTTATAGGTTTACTCTTTCTACTACATTTGCTTATTCAATACTGTATGTCCATCCCTATTTAATTCACTATTTTATATGAGAAGACAATATAAACAAATTGGATAGCTAAATTCATAAATTAATGACATAGCGGTAAACATTCCTGGCGAGGCCAATATCTAACATTAAGCATATGCATACCTCAAAGGTTTCTCTCGTCATTCGAAAATGTGCTACAAACAAATCCCCCATATACTGCGTAATTGTTTCTTCATAACAATTTTCGTTTCGCGGTCGTTTCTCAGCTTGTAAAGGTGACATAAGTTCACACAAAACTAAAGCTTGTCTAATATAGCAATATCAACAAGATTATTATCCTCCAACAATTCATTTTGTAATATGAAAATGTATTATTGTTTGCACATGACAACATAAACAGCTGATCACGATCTTAAACTGGTGTCAATTAAAGTGACTTTTACAGTGTCGGTGAACGCCGCGATAATGGTTATCGCTCCAACTAGAACAGCTGAGTACTGGTTCCTCTCCCGAATATTAGCATTGATTATACATATATATATATATATATATATATATATATATATATATATATATATATATATATATTACGACGATATTTCCCTCTATATTATAATAATAATAAATAATAACTGTTAATAATAGTCGCATATAAAGACTCATCAAATTATATTTATAATTTATTATTGTTAGATTATATTTATAATTTTATATTAATATTCTAATTATCATTGTTAATATTGCCCAGACTAACTTTTAAAAACAGCCGCATGTAAAGACTCATCAAAGGGGATAGGGATCAAAATTTAGAAGAAACTTTATTTTTAAACTGATAAAATAAATGATTATTAATTTGAATTATATTAAGATTTTGAATATAATAATCATAGTTAATTTGATTAAAGCACATTGAGTTAATGTCCAATTATGTTTTATCTTATCTAACTTATTCAAGGAAATTGAGTTATAAATTTTAATTCGCATTAATATACGTGTCACACCCTGTACATAACAAAAATTCTTAAAAGAGTATACTTGGGCATGCGCTGTGAATACGCAAACCTGTGACTTTTGATTACAATAAAAAGTGAAATTCGACATACAAGTAAGTATAAATACGTTTGAATTAAAAACAATATTATTATAAACCATTTAAATTTTTAGAACAACTAATATTCCCTTTGGACATGCATACATGTTGTTGCACATCATGATTGTTACAAAGGATTGAAATTATGAACATAACAATGAAATATCAATGTCAACAATAAAGTACTCACATAAAATGTCCTCCTTTTCTGATTACTGCTGATGAAGTTGATTGTAGATAACAGCTCCTTCGAACTCCAACTCTGCCCCTCGAACATCCAAATTTTCTTTTATATAAACAGCTTCTACGTTTAGGTATCTTATCTTTATTTCAAAATAAGTTTTGAAAAGCATGGATCGTTGAAGGATAAATTAAACACACTTCCAATAAATAAGGTGTATAATGATAAGAACACGAGGAAAACACAATTAAATATCCATAACAACGTAAACAACATAAATTTAAAAACAAACAGTGTCGAAACTGCGGAAATATTTTCCTAAACTATCGATAACCTCCGATTTTCTAATTTAAAAAGGTAAACTAACCTTAATTTAATTATTTCCCGACAAAAGACTATCACTTGTTTCTTTAACACTTCCGATACTAAAATCGCACTTTGTTTTTAACGAAGTGACGTTAATTTTTACAAAATATTTTCACAAAAAATTTGGCAACACCTTACTTTAGCAAGCTGTTGAAACAGAGGAAAATTAAGAGAGTTTGTAATCCTAAAGCACTTCTATTTATATGATTTTGGTTGACGACCAAATCTTCGATTATTCTAACTAGTTACCAAGAATATTTCCTAAATTCTGATTGGCTACAACAATTTTTACATTACGATATAATTTCAAAACCCCATAACTTTGGCCCCCGTAAACCTTTCTTAAAACTAATAACATTTTCATAATCTACATAATTTTCTCTATAATTTGAAACCAAACACGAACGAATTCCTACACTTAATAACTAAGTTAATTTTCACACTTATTTATTGATTTTACGCTAATTTTATGTATTTTACAGGCCTGGAAATGATTTCTACATGAATATGGTATGCTACTACCCCTAAATATTCATCTTTTACATGCCTACGGCCAATTTGAAAGGAAAATTAATTTAATTTTTCCAACAACCTTAAAAACTAAATTTAACAAAATGGACACAAATATAGTGAATTGTAACTTGAAATTGAAGCTACTTTACTATTTTTGCCTCTACTAATTTATTTTACACAAATTGTCTCAATATAAAATAGTTTTTATATAAACTTTATGTGAGGAAATAACATAACCTCATATTGTTAATACAATTTTCAATGTAAAATTTCACACTTTTAACCACTATAACTGTTTGTGAAAGTGTTTAAACTTAATGTTCATGTCTCAAATTAATTTATTTTACCACTTTCGTAGGTTCATAAGTTCTTCTACGACTAGTGTCGAAATGTTGTAAATCACTAGTTTAAGGTCATTAAATGTTGATTAAACACAATAATTCCAGATCTGCTGCTTAATTTATGTTTTATAGTTACTCACTAATGTACTTGTTCTGTTTTTTCATAATTTTAGCACTGATATATGTTTATCGCACTAACACGAATGTTTTCAAGATTCTTGGCTGCGTACATGTGAATTGTGACATTGATACCAGCCTATATCTAGTTTTTAACATTATTTTTGTCAACTACAACTTGTATCACATGTCGTCAGGGAACATTGTTTAAATAAACTTACTAAACTAATTAAAAACTTGAATTAAATCATAACGATAACAAACATACCCTATACTTCAATGTAATCTGCTGTCGATTATACTCATATTAACATTATATAAAAAAATATTTAAATTTACAAACATCTCAATGTTTATTAACCATTCTTATCTAGAATTATTTAATGATATGTACCATTTTGTACCAACTAAATAAATAATTCACTATGCGACTTACATAGCTACTTGAATGTAATTTGAATCATCTCAATATATATATATATATATATATATATATATATATATTTTTAAATAAGACAATTTTTCTTTAAAACTTGTGTAAATAAACGTAAAAATTAATTCAACGTTTCGGGAACGTCCTTTGTTCCCTTTGTCAAGAATTTATTTGACAATTACAGAAATTGAAATAAGGTAACTATTTTTAACAAGTACAAAATATGAAACAAGGTAACTAATTTAATTTTAATCTGGACGAGTGTGTTTGACTTCGGGTAGTTGGTCTAGTATGTGATGTAGAAGGTGCAGAAGTGGGGACGCCAGGAATAGTTGCAGTATAAGTGTTTGAAATTTCTGGAAGATTTGGAGTTGGTTGAAATGTAGAATCAACTTGTTTAATGATATTCTTCCAAATTTGTGGCATTCTAGAAGTGTCATCTCGTTTATTGAGGGCGTTTGGTCTTCTTTCAATTTCAACTGCTTCTCTAATAATTCTTGCTTGTAAGGTATATAGAGGTGCAATTAAACGGATATTGTTGGTATTAATTTGGTGTCCTGTATCTAAATGATGTGTAGCTAAAGACGATGAAGGATTGTGCTGTTTAATTGCTAGTTGGTGTTCATCGGCTCTCGCATATAATATTCTGTTAGTTTGTCCTATATAAATAAGTTCTTCGACAGTTGTTGCACGGTATCTCATACACTCCTTGGCTTTCATTAGGAATTTTGTCTTTGGGGTTTCTTAAAAGTTGGGACAAAGTTGAATGTGGTTTGAATACCGGTCTGAAGTCGTTTTTGGGAAATTTCTTTGCTATTCTGTCTGTAATTCCCTTTATATAAGGTAGAATAACAGGAATCTTTACACAAGTTTTAAAGAAAAATTGTCTTATTTAAACATGAATACTTGTGGAAATCTAAATAGAAACATAATATTCCTATACGGAGAAGAAACTTTGAATACCATCAAGATTTACAGAAAGCTACGTATCAAAAAATGTGAAACACTTACTAATTTAACTTTTTTAAAGCGTTGTCGTGACAATAAAATAATACCCAAGGGATTTAAATTGAAACCAAGACCAGACATTAATGGTTCTTATAAGATTTTATTCAAAACAAGCCTTGCCCTTTTAAGAAAAGCGATTGCCAATGAAAGGGCTAAACTTGACTATCTCAACCGTACCCTTTATGACACATTCCAAACTTTACATGCTATCAAAATTCACCCTTTCATATTCGATACCGTGGATCGTCTCATTGAAATTACTGTAGAATCGTCCTTGATGATAAAAACTAACCGACAGAAACAAAAATTTGAACGTCTGTCTCATACATCGCAGGCAAATAATGTAGAACCGTTAAGGACAGTACACAATTTAAGTGACAAAGAACAATAATAATATTCTAAATGTTTTAGGTAAAGGGTTTAATTTTGCCATCACTCCTAAACGGATTCCCGTAGAAAACATCATCACCAACGTAGAATACGCCTTAAAGATACAGAATCTACGGTAGCTGACGAAATTAGACTCAACGTAGCACACATTCTTCAGAACTGCAAACTTCCCAAACAAAATATCACCAAACAAGACCTCCAAATGTTAAACCAAATCAAAAATGACGACCAAATATTAATACTACCTGCTGACAAAGGAAACGCTACTGTCATTGTCAACTCTCAAGACTATCACCATAAGATGCCTGAACTGCTAACTTCTTCAGAATATAAGAAAAATCAGTGCAATCCTACCACTTACATAGAAAAACAACAAAATCTATCATTAATTCTACAAAATTAGACAAAGAAACAAAACAGAAACTAATTCCAAGAGAGAAGAGTTCAAGAATCCCCAAAATATACGGACTCCCAAAAATACATAAGGAAAACTGGCCATTACGCCCTATCGTCAGTGCATTCAATTCTCCGACTCATGACCTTGCTCGTTATCTAGCCAAAGTTATTCAACCGATTTGTGAAAATGCTGTATCCTACATCAAAAACTCATATGATTTTCTACACAAACTCAAAATTGTACCCTTGGCTCCAAATGACATTTTAGTTAGCTTCGACATAACGTCACTTTTCACCAAAATACCTATTGAAGACACGATGAAAATTCTAGAAGAAAAACACTCAATAAACCAAGACATACTCAAATTGATAAACCACTGCATGCACTCAACCTATTTTACATACAAAGGACAATTTTACAAGCAAATTCAAGGAACACCTATGGGCTCGCCACTCTCTGCAGCTTTTGCGAATGTATATATGGAACATTTTGAAACCATTGCTTTAAATTCTGCAGATTTAAAACCTAAATGTTGGTTTCGTTATGTTGACGACACATTTGCAGTTTGGCCCCATGGAAAAGGAAACTTGAACCATTTTCTAGGACATATTAACAACATTCACGACAACATCAAATTTACTATGGAAGTTGAAGAAAATAATTCACTCCCTTTTTTGGATACCCTAATAACAAGACTTCCTAATGGCAAATTTACACACAAAGTTTATCGAAAACCAATACATACGAATAGATACTTGAACTCACTCTCGCATCACCATCCTGGTCAATTACGTAGCGTTATGAAATCTTTGATATACCGCTCTTACCACTTATCTGACCAAAATTCTAGAACGGAAGAGTTGAAGACTATTAATAAAATACTAGTTCAAAATGGATACAAAGATCAAGAAATATTGAAAATTACCAACGAAATAAGAAGACCAAGAAATAATAACTTGTCAAACAATGAACGAAAGATTCCTGTTATTCTACCTTATATAAAGGGAATTACAGACAGAATAGCAAAGAAATTTCCCAAAAACGACTTCAGACCGGTATTCAAACCACATTCAACTTTGTCCCAACTTTTAAGAAACCCCAAAGACAAAATTCCTAATGAAAGCCAAGGAGTGTATGAGATACCGTGCAACAACTGTCGAAGAACTTATTTATATAGGACAAACTAACAGAATATTATATGCGAGAGCCGATGAACACCAACTAGCAATTAAACAGCACAATTCTTCATCGTCTTTAGCTACACATCATTTAGATACAGGACACCAAATTAATACCAACAATATCCGTTTAATTGCACCTCTATATACCTTACAAGCAAGAATGATTAGAGAAGCAGTTGAAATTGAAAGAAGACCCAACGCCCTCAATAAACGAGATGACACTTCTAGAATGCCACAAATTTGGAAGAATATCATTAAACAAGTTGATTCTACATTTCAACCAACTCCAAATCTTCCAGAAATTTCAAACACTTATGCTGCAACTATTCCTGGCGTCCCCACTTCTGCACCTTCTACATCACATACTAGACCAACTACCCGAAGTCAAACACATTCGTCCAGATTAAAATTAAATTAGTTACCTTGTTTCATATTTTGTACTTGTTAAAAATAGTTACCTTATTTCAATTTCTGTAATTGTCAAATAAATTCTTGACAAAGGGAACAAAGGACGTTCCCGAAACGTTGAATTAATTTTTACGTTTATTTACACAAGTTTTAAAGAAAAATTGTCTTATTTAAACATGAATACTTGTGGAAATCTAAATAGAAACATATATATATATATATATATATATATATATATATATATATATATATATATATATATATATACATATACATATACAGTATGTCCCCTGATCGACTTTAAAAGAGGGAAAATTCTCTTATTTTTGATTGCTTAGAAAATTTCATTCTTGCTGATTTGCCCTGCTTGTTTTCAAACCCCCGAAACACAAATTACTTGCTATTTAACTCAAACAGTTCTCGAGATAATATCATTTTCTTGAAAAATTCGAGCTTTTCGTAATTTTTTGAAGTAAATTGATTTGTTTCAAAGGAAAAATCAAATTGGTCTCACAAGTTTTAATTGATAAATTTAACAATTGATGGTAAAATGAAATGAAATTCTCAAAAAAAGTGAACTATTAATTTTCTATTCGAATAATAATAATGCGAGCTCTGAATTCATTGAAACTGCGCCTTATTTCTTTGATTGAAAGGGACTGGATAGCATTCAGTATCCTATTTTTGAATTGCTCTTCATCAATGTCTAATGGCTCACTGTACACAATTTGTTTTAAACGACCCCACAGATAAAAGTCTATTATTGTGAGATCAGGACTTCTCGGCGGCCATAAAATGGGACCATCTCTTCCTATCCAGTTATCATGGAACTCTGTATTGAGCCACTGGCGAACAGTACCGGCATAATGAGCAGGGCACCCATCGTGCTGGAAGAACATTTCAATTTGGTAGTTCAATGGCAATTCATCCAGTTTATCAGTTAAAAAATTTTGCAACATTTCCAAATATGAATAACGGTTTAAATTTTGATCAAAAAAATATGGGCCAATAATTCCATGGTACGAAACCCCACACCACACATTAACTTTTTTCAAACATTGTCTGCGACTAGCAATTCGGAAGTTTGGATTCGTCCTACTCCAGTAACGGCAATGTTGGGAGGAAACGACTCCGTTAGTTGAAAAGTTCGATTCATCGGAGAACATTATTCGTTTATGAAAATTTGAATCTTCCAAAACTCTATTGCCCATTCCCAAACAAAAATCCAGACGTTTGGCTTCATCACCGTTCTCTAAAGTTTGCCTAAATTGCGGCTTAAAATTTTGTTCTCCTTGAAGATTCTTTGTAAATGAGATTTACCTATCCCAATTCGTAGTGCCCTCCTCCTTAAAGACAACCTTGAAACTTCTGTTGCGGAATGAACGGCGAGAACAGTAGCAGCATCTTCTTCATCGAACAACTTCTTTGGCTTCTTTAGGTTTAAAACCGAGCCTGTTTGAAGGAATTTAGTTACCAAGTTTTTTGCTCCGGCATTCGAAATGGCAACCTCCGGGTATTTTTGGTTGAATTTTCTGATAACAACTCGGTAGCACTCTTCCCTAGTTCCGTAACATTGAATTAGATAAATTCTTTGTTGTAATGTCAACATTATAGCATACAATTCAAATTAGCATGAATTAATTTGCAGTTCAACAGAATTATCACATTTGACAATTTCTGTCAGTGGTGTTTTTCAATGAAATCCGCCTACTAAAGTTACTTCTAAAAATTAGGAAAAATAATCCAATTTTTCAAGAAAAATGATATTATCTCGAGAACCGTACGAGTAAAATAGAAAGTAATTTGTGTTTCGGGAGTTTGAAAACAAGCAGGGCAAATCATCAAGAATGAAATTTTCTGAGAAATCAAAAATAAGAGAATTTTCCCTCTTTTAAAGTCGATCCGGGGACATACTGTATATATATATATATATATATATATATATATATATATATATATATATATATATATATATATATAGTGCGAGTCTAAGTCTGTAACTATCGCAATAAATCTTTTATTAAACGTTTTTTGAAAAAAATCCTCGAACACGTCAATTTTTATCTTAAACGAGACATATAATGTAATAGACACTTAAAGATCGTTTTTTGTTTTTGAGTTATGACGTAAGCGATAATTAACCGACACATTATCATGTCATAATTCAACTGCTTAGAAACGCATTATAAACACTATAAAACCCTAGTGTTTTATATTCATAAAACACTAGGGTTTTATATTCATAAGACACTGTAGCGTTTTCATACTTTATTAAAGTTAACATTTATATTAACATTTATAGAAATATTCTTATTATTTTCTTCTGAAATATTATTGTCGGGAATATTGACGTTAAATTTAGTTATACCCGGCGTTATACCACTTGTACTCGGAACCGAATCAATAGCTGGATTCAGAATTTTCGAACTTTCTCCTTGAATCTTTCTGACTCTATCTATTTTATTTGACACTGTGTTTTCAATATAGCCTTCTGCCACAGAGAATGACTTCCATCCACCGTGGCGTTTAATAGTCGTAAGATCTCCTCCTGTATTGGCCAATAATGTAGCGGAGGATCTCCTCATACTATGGCCTGTATACAAAGCAGAATTTGGTAAATTAAGGAAAGCAGCTATTGAAGCAGGTATTCTTGACATAGTGTTAATACCAACTGGCTGAGCTGTGCATCTTCCGTTTACGTATCGCAAAAAAATCTGCCATTACATGCATTTTGTGTAGGACGTAAAAGTACATACTTTTTGTAAAGTGCTAAGGCGTTAATGCTAAAACCATCTTCCATAAGTGCAAAACTACGTGGAACATGGGTTTTTGTATCTGGTATTGAAACGTACAAATAAGCCCCTTTGTCTTGTATGTCGTCTATTTTTAAAAAGATCAACTCGTTATATCGGCAAGCGCCAGCAATACCAAATATTAATCATTAAATATTTCTCATCTGGAGATTCCTTCAGAAACTTTTTAAAGTGCTCTTGTTCCAGAACTTTAGCTTTCTTCGCTTTGTAGGTTCTCAATTTAGTTTTCAAGAATGCTATTAATTTACCATATTTTGAAATATCTATATTCTTATGCACTTTTAATGTAGTTTTCAACATTGAATATTTTGTCCAAAGTGATGACGCAGCAAACCTTTTATTGGCATTAAAGAAATATGCCAGTAGAACTGTTTCCGTTATAGATGTTATTCCTTTTTCTTTTTTCCAGTTGTCGAAATCTAAATATTCTTTTTCGTATGCGTCTTTGGACTTTGCTGGAACTAAATGTAAAGTCGCTTGCTCTGCGTCTTCCAATATTTCTACTGGAACGTCTGGTACGGCGAACTCTTCCATAATGTTCACAATTACTATTCTAACAATGCAAACTCTCTTTTTCGTATGCGTCTTTGGACTTTGCTGGAACTAAATGTAAAGTCGCTTGCTCTGCGTCTTCCAATATTTCTACTGGAACGTCTGGTACGGCGAACTCTTCCATAATCTTCACAATTACTATTCTAACAATGCAAACTCTTTTCATCTTTATATAGAACATTTTAGAATTTTACTTACATTTTGACACCTTAAGGCCAAATATGACTTGAAAGATAAAATATGCAATTTATTTATTATTTACTATAACAACAACAAAAAACTATAGCAATAAATCCATGACCACCCATAAATTCAAATAATAAGAAAATTGAATTAAAATTAAATTAACTAGAATAATTAAGTACATTTCATTCTAATTTATTGTCGGTTGTGGATAAAGTTTTGTATTACATTCGGGTCTTATTAGCACATAAAACACTTAAGAAAATAAACGCGAGAGCGTTTATTTTCTTGCGTGTTTTATATGCCTAATAAGACCCTTATATAATAAAATACTATTAAAATTGTGTTTCAGCTTCCAAAATTCATTCTAGTTGTTTTAAATTGCTAGATAGAAGTAACCTAAACACAGAACTCTTTTTTTATATGAGCTTTTTTTAAAACCTTAGACATATTCTATTCGGTTTTAAAGCTACTTATATAGGCATATCAGGAACCTTTCTTGATTAACCGAAACAAAAATCGTTTTGAAATGTGGTCCTATAAGTTAATTTTTTTAACTAACTACAGTAATAAAATAATAAATAAACTTAACTACTATAACAAAAAAAATTTTAAAAATTCAGAAACTACATAGGAAGTGGCCAAATCGTAAATTTTACCAAAGGGGGTTTATCAAGCCTTATTAATAACAATAATATTACTTAAAAAAGTCGATGGCCCAAATGAATAAAGAAAAGTAAATTCTTTTATTATATCTTCTTCGGTTGCTTTTAAATTGTATAATAATAAGTAAGTTTATTTCAAGAAATTTAAGTTAAAGTATTTACTTCATCTTTATTAATAATTATCTTGCATTTTGATATTTAATTTTGAAGAATTTACATTAAAGACTATTTACCAAAGCTGATGTTTCAAATTCACTTTATAGTCACTTTCACAAAAATGTTTGGAACAAACTACAGCGTATTTGACATTAACCTTGTCTTTCCTTTTTGTAAGATGTAACCCCTTCTTACGTAGAATAGGATCCTTTGGAAAGCTATAAAATCTAATGTTTGGGCAAGAATTTTTTTCGCTTCGTTATCGAGATTGCATCCAAAAACAGAACAACGCATTGTTATCACTTTTATGTCCACGTATCGTCCATAAACTAATTGAAATTCGCTAAAACACCTCAAAAACAAAGAAATACACAAGAAACACACAGATACTAAACAGTCAATGACCAAAATAACGCCGTGAGTGATGTAGTAGCCATGTTAAGCACCGTCCATTTCATGCGCAACATCGTATCGGTTGTGGGTTTAATATGGTGCATCCCGTGCCAGCGATGGATGTCCCGCCGATGAACATCAGATAATTACTACAGATAGTGCAGTAGCGCCGGGGAGAGATGTCTCATGGCGGACTCGAGAATGGGGATATAAGTATTACTGTGAAATGCATCTGTTTCCCTTTATCTTAGTGCGAAGTTCCCACTTAAAGAAAGACGGGTTATAAATATATACGTCTGCTATATATTTTAAATGCAGGACTTAAAAACGTATGTCGATTCTAAAGTCAAAGCGCATGTCGCTGTCAGATGTATTATTGTCTATTCAACCCTCGTATTATTTTTCGTATTTCGTTTCGTATAATCGCATCGTGTTTTGTAGTAATAATAATTTGTCTTTCGCTTCGTAATTTATCAGTTTCCATTGCATTTGTAAACAAGTTTTTTCAAAACTATTATTATTAATATTCACTATTACGAGGTAAGTTTATAATGCAAAATGTATTTCCAATTGATTGAATGCATTTATTTATTTTGCAGCAAATAATGATGTCATTAAAATTGTAAAACTCAAGTAATGTTAATGAATATACTGCATTATTTTGAGATGGAACGCGATATCGGGGGGCCAAGTTTACTTTTAACTTCCATTATCCAGGTACGCTAATAATTTTCACTATTTAAATCTATATTCATGTAATATTATATTGCAGCGAACTGCTCTCGCATGCGGCATTTCAGAGAAAACCGTAAGTCGGACAAAGGCAAGAATGGCTCTCGCTTTAGAATCTGGGAAATCGGCGCCGCATTCACCGCAAAAACATAGGCTGCGTTTGAAGTCGAAGTCATAGGATGTCGACGAATACGTGAAAGACGTTTTGAAACAAAAAATTTACACTGGTAAATAATTTATAAACTATTGTTGAAATGGAGTTAATCACTGTGTAATTGTAGGTTCACGTATTACTATCGAAAAACTCCAAACTGAACGAGTTACACAAAATTGGTTTTGAACTCACAGTTGATAACGGCAGAAGGCGTTTAATGGAGCAGGTTCATATTGCTGGTGCTCGAGCTCGACATTTTTGCGAAAATATTTTGCTGGTAAAAGTTGTGAAATTAGTTACGATCCTGTGTTTTTGGATGAGACGTAGATTTTTAGTAGAGGAAGCGTTCGAAAATCATGGCATGATAATGATTCGAAAAGCACAAAAAATAAAACGGTAGGAGAAGGGAAACGGTAATTAAAATAGTCCGATTTGTTAAAAATATTTTTAACTGGCAACAAGAATGGTTTTATACCTAATTCGTCATTGGTATTTTCCAGTAAAAGTAAGATAGCAGACTACCACGATAATATGAACGCTGATTTATTTCAAAAATGGTTTCAAGAACAGCTTTTACCAAATTTAGAAAAACCAAGTTTGATAATTCTTGATAATGCCAGTTATCATTCTACATTAGTAGAAAAATTTTTTTCAAGTAGTTGGAGTAAAGATGATCTTCTTCAATTTTTAAGAAAACACATCCCTCATTCGAATGATATGCTGAAAGTCGAATTATTACAATTGCCAAGGATTTACAAGTTCCAAAAATATATGCAATTGATGAAATCGCTCATCAATGGGGACATGAAATTTTACGTTTACCTCAGTATCGCTGCCAATTCAACCCTATCGAGTTAATATGGGTAAATTGTAAACAGTAGTACAATAAAAACGTTGGAAGACAGGGCTTCAGGGACGAGAATGTTTTATCGCTATGGAAGGATTTATTAAACCAAATAAATGGAGAAGTGTGGCAAAAGTGTAATTTACATGCTGGAAAGGAATTGAGCCAGTGGTGGGATGTTCAAAAAAGAGCTGAGGAAATGGCAGTAAGCCATGTAATCAATGTCGGAGACTCGAATGAAGATGATAGTGAAAGTGAAGGTGATGACTTTTAATTATAAGATGTCCAATATTTGAATTTAAAGCAAAAATTAGAATCTTAGTTATTTTATAACATTGTAAAGAATTATTAAATTTAACATATACCTCTGTAGCTGTACTTAAGTTTACATTCGTTATATATATATATATATATATATATATATATATATATATATATATATATATATATTGACAAACTGAAAACTGAGATTTTTAAAATTGGTTATATTATTAACTACTAATAAATCTCATTTTTAACATCCAATATAGTGTAAGTATTTATGACAAAATCAGTTATTTATAAGTCTTGACTCTTTTGGCGCAGTGAGATCTGTCTGCTAAAAACGATCCTCCGCAATAAACCAAACTTTTCGCACTTCATTCGGGTACTGCTTACTGCTAGCTAATTCGTTTCTTATTGAAAATTATTGATATAATTAATTTGTAAAACAGATCCAAAACGAAATTTTGTTGACCCGGTCTCGGTTCTGATAATCGTTTGCAGTTGTACAATATATTTTTATCATATGACTACCTATACTCGGTGGACTTTACATGCCAGAATAAGTACGAAATTCGACTTTATTTATACGAGTGGATGGGGATTTTTAAGACCTTTAGGATGCTAAATCCCGAGATATTCGAACAATAATTTTATTTAAATTTGACAGCGCGGCTCAAATTTGAAAATAACCTAGAAACATTGATGATGTTTTGTTGGTATTCAAAATTACTAACTATATAAACCAATAACGGCATACGTTTTGAAATCTTAAACCATGATTTACTAAAAGATTAGTCATAAGACACCTCTCGCAGGCCCGACTTTATCAGCAAATGCTGCTGCGTTATTTACAGTCACATTCAATCTGTATTTGAACATTGTGAATTTCTGTTGACAGAGTTTACTTGCTATAATCAATTTTGTTAATTTTAAAATAACTTAATAGAATATTCCATATACAGTCAATAACTATAGTGATTTTAATGTCATTAGAATTATATTCTTGTATTTTATTGGGTAAAATTGTACTTGCGGCTAATTCTCGATAAGAGCGGACCGATAGGAAATAGCTTTGATTGTACAGTTTTAATAACAATTTCTACGTCAAACTGAAAAAGCACGAAAGGTCTAGTGGTATTATTGCTCGCCTCACACGCGGTTGAGGCAGGTTCGATTCCGGTTCATGCAATTTTTTTTCTGTTGGGTTACAGTAGTTTTGTATATCTAATGTACTTCTGTTAGGTTACTGTAGTTTTTTGTATCTAATCCATTTCTGTTAGGTTACGGTAGTTTTGTTTATGTTTTTTTTTCTATTATACCGTAGATTTTAGATTTTTATACCTAACTACGAAGTTATCAAACAAGGAAACGTGTGAAACTGTAAACTTTCAAATCATAAAATACTTATCTTTTTTGGGTTTTTAATGGTATATTTTAAATTACATAATCTAAACGTTTCGATAATACTTACAGTTATCTTCGTTAGTAGTAATATCTATTAAAAATGTCAAAGTTGAAAAATTAAAACATAAACATTTTGTTGAATATTTATATTCATCCTTCTAAAATTCAGGATCATAAATTCGTTTTGCTCGATCTACTAAAGATTTAATTACATCAATTTTTTGACGTGGACGGTGGTTGTCTAATTTATGAAGGTATCTATTGGTGTTTCGGCTTTCTGTAAACCTTAAAAGATAATGAATTATTATTTTAGATATTAATATGTCAAGAAATGGTAAACTTCCATTAGTTTGTTTTTCCATGGTAAACGGAATGCTAGAATGTATACCATTCATAAAAACTAATAACTCATGCACTGCCTCTTCTTCATGTCTCCAAATAACAAATGTGTCATCTACATATCTATACTAAACTATAGATTTTTTAGGTGTATTTTGTAACGCTAATGTTTCAAATTTTTCCATATAAAAATTAGCTATAACAGGATTAAGGGGACTAACCATTGCTACACCATCAAGCTGTTCATAAAATTTACTATTCCACTGAAAATAAGTTATAGTAAGACAGTGCTGAAAAAGAATGGTTATATCCTTTGGAAAAAGATGATCAATGTATTCAATAGTTTCTTTTAGAGGGACTTTTGTAAAAAGTAAAACATCAAAACTGGCCATTATATCACCTTCTTCAATTTTGGAACTATTGGTAAACCATATAGCTTTGGTGAAATAGCTTCAGAATTAATTAGTTTCTTTTTTATTTCTTCAGGAATAGATGATAATTTAATTAAATTCTTTAGTTTTTAAAAGAAACTTTTTTGTTGTATCTTTTGGTAATTCACGATAAGTCTCTGGTTCCAACAATTGTTCTATTTTAACGTTATAATGGTTCACATTTAATATCACAGTTGCATTACCTTTACCTGATTTTAATATTATTATATTTGCATTGCGTTTAAGATCAAGTAAAGCACGTCCTTACCGAAAGGATAAGTTGCTCTTTGGAGGTTTTGTTTTACGTAATGTATTAACGGTGTTATATCTAACTTCATTAGCAGCATCAAAAGGTAATGATTTAATGGAGTTTTCGATATTGGAAATTATATCTTCAAGTGTGATTGGCATTTATCGAGATTTAGCCGCAAGTAAAATTATTAGGTTAAATTGTGTTTTTATTCGCTAATTTAAATGAATAGTAATGTATTTAGCTTAACCAAGTAAAAAAAGCTCTGAGAGGCGTACCGGATGGAGCTATTTTCCAACAGTTACGTTTCATACAAAAAGTATTAGGGCGGCAAATTTAAATCAAAGTTATGGAAAGTTTATTCAAAATGTTGTGAACAAATTTATTTATTTTTAGTTATGTACATAACATTTTATTGAAACAAATAAGATGGGTTTGAAGTTGTAACATTTTCTACAAAAAATTTACACTTTATAGTTTTGTAAACATTTGTAAAATACTTTAAAACACATCGTTCTGATCACACTTTTAAAGCTTAAGAACAAATAATCAAGAAAATCAGTGTCCCACATTTGAACATAAAGTTACTAGTAAATTACGTTGATTAGTGTTAATAAGAAAACTAATTTTAAAAATAAATAATTGAACTAAAGAAAATGCTCCTCCTCTTCTTCTCCTTCTTCAGAACTTTCTTCCTCTTCATCTGATAAACCTGTATTTACTTGAAATAACAACCTTTCTAGTTTCATCGAGTAATCCATCACGTTCCCACATTTCATTAGTAACATGTTCAACATGTACACTTTTCCCAATCACACGATAGCGCCGAGATATCTGCAAACGTAATACAGTAGGCCTATGCTGTTTTAATAATTCATCAACGTAATATGTTTAACTATAATTAAATTTCTGGACCAATGTTATTAATTCACCTTTACGCATGTCACTTGTTATTGGTACTCCATTTCACTCTAGCCATTTACAAATACTTTGTTTTTGTGCAGATTGTTTAGGTGGCTTGTTAATTGGAGCACTATGATAAGGTGCATTACCCTTAACTACAATGCCATTCGGAGGTAAATTTGGAATCAATTGCTTTTGCATCCAATTTACAAAATGTGTGTGGTTCATGTCGTCATTGTAATCTACATTATCAAATCCATACAAACCACCTGCATGCACTATAATTTGGAGTGGAACTGCCCCGTCTGTTCGGTAAACTCCTGGTTCTCCTACAGATCGCAAGCAACTACTGACTATATATGAAGGATGGATGTAAGTTTCAACCAAGTAAGCCACTGCCTTCCTATTAGGACCCAAGTTATTGTTCTCTCGTAATTAACGTAAATAACCAGAACGCCGTGCAACAATGTCATTTCTTTCCATTAATAACTTTATTTTGTTATGACACTTTTTAACTTTAAAACCCTTTTGGTGTAAATGTTTTCGTAACGTTTCTCGACTCCCAGAATAACCAGTTTTCTCCTGCCACTTGGTAACCAACATGTTTAACGCAGGAACCATATTTTCCACAATGTAAATTTCATGAATAGTTCGTTTCAATACAGTTGAATCCATATTATCTAAAGTAATTGTTGTTGAACCACCACTTCCTTTTTTCATTGAGGGAGAGTTTAAGATGCCACTCTCAAGTGTCGTTGCTTCAGTTCTAGTAATATTAAATTTCCTACCTCTGATGTTGATCACTGATGTGTAAAAATAGCAATTCAAAAAAATTTATGTAGTGGCTACACTGTGTGTGTGTGTGTGTGTGTGTTTCTTTTTTATGTATTTGTCATGTTAATAAAAGGTGTTTATGAAATATGTTTTATTATTAATTGATATCCCAAATCATCAAAGAAGGTGTTTAATGATATTAGTTATTTAACAGGTTATAGGACCATAAAAGCATTAAATTTAGAGAAGTAATTGTGGTTTTAATAGTTTTGTGATTGTGCAACATGGCTGAAAGTGGTTATAAACATCATGCAACTTTTGAAAAGTTGAGTGGGCGTGATAATATTACTAGTTGAAAAATTGTTAAGCAAGCTTATCTTGAATTAGCTGATATGTGGTCCGTTGTTGAAAATGGAATAGATGCTACTGGAGATGAAAAGACGAAAGACAGAAAAGCGAGAGCAAAAATTATTTTATGTGTTGAAAAAATCTACACACATATTAATCAATTGTGTAGTCGGTGGTATACGCGGGTATACGGCGTATAACAACCTTTTTACAAAGACAAATGCGTATAACCACTTATTTGGTATAGAAAATAGAGGGATACGAATACGCTTCTGTTTTATAGTAGGTATAACGGTTTATTTGAAAATGTTTTCTTATCAAATCGTTACCAAATTTCATGTAGGTAGACAAAAAAAATCACCCATTTGGCAAAGTTGTTGTATTCAGCTTCAAAGTGGTTTTAACTTTTAAACATTGAAAGTATTAGTCACTCTCATTATCAGCGCCCGTCTACTCGATTCTTCAGTCATCGACAACGTCTTGTGCTCATTTATGCGCTGACTGAATTCTACATTACCTATATTTTTCTTCTTTTATTTAGGAAAAGAAAATGTAACGCCAAACCAATTTACTAAATTTTTTAAACGTTAAACTTCAGAAAGCAGTTAGTGAAAACGATCAACGTAGTAGTAACTGTGAGGTAGATAATGCAGTTACATATGGTACGGTTGTCTCTGTTGCGCCTGAATGAATACATACAATGAACAAAAGTGTGCAAAGTGCATCGACATCTACATTTTACCCTTCAATTTGGTCATTAGAACAATGGTTAAGTTTTAGCGAAAAAAAACCTATGGCTTATTACTTCAAGTGGAAAGCTAGGATGTGGCGTGTGCCGGGACATAAATTTACAGGTACCTACTACCTACAGATTTATTATATTTTCATTGTTGCTATTACTATTAGACGTTAAACAGTTTTCAAAATGACCTTGTTATGTTAGCTATGTACAAATTTATGTTGCATTGCTATTTACTATCTACTATTTACTATTTACTATTTACTATTTACTATTTACTATTTACTATTTACTATTTACTATTTACTATTTACTATTTACTATTTACTATTTACTATTTACTATTTACTATTTACTATTTACTATTTACTATTTACTATTTACTATTTACTATTTACTATTTACTATTTACTATTTACTATTTACTAGTACCAATTGTAGATTCTTTTCAAAATTTAACTCTTTATGAAAATCGTTAGGTAGCTCCGTATTGTTCTTCTAAGGAATGATTTTTGTTTAATCAAATTACTATTTTATTACAAACTAGCCGCTTCTATGTGTATTTCGTTCTTTTATTTCACAATGTCAATTACCTTCTGTTCTTTTTAGATGTAAGAACTAAGAAGAAAGGCTGTTTTCAATTATACGGATATTTTTTTCGCTTTAATTTACTATCTACTTCTCGAGTACACATTATTTAAGGTTAGGTTTTGTTTCTAAAGTTGTGTACAAGCGGCAGCGGTCTAGAATAATAAAATTAGTTATTAATTATACAATTAATTCGTTAATTCAATCTTTTCACATTGTTGGTACAGTTGTCAGAATAAGAAAAATAATAATCCCTTTGCACACCTAGGTGTGCAAATCAAAAATGAGACATATAATCCTCAAATGAAGTGAGCAAGCCTTCTTTTCAAACCAGCCTGAGAAAAATATCTAGAATATAACCCTTGATCTAAAGAAAAGTTTATGTTAACTTCAAATTCTAAAAATAGTATATGTTAAATAATCAACATTGTAAACAAGACATTAATTGAGTTTTAATGATAATGAAATCTAAATAACATAATTCAATATGCGATGTCAGGTAGCTCCTATTTCCTAAAACAATTACGGTATTTTCCAGGGATTTGGTGCCCTTAAAGACCAAGGTATAGCCCCCATCTCCAGAATGGTGTGGATCAAAAGTAGAACCATCATTAAATGAAAATCGTTCCACTCAACTGAGTAACTTGCGAGTAAAAATTAAAAAACATGCCGAATCAAGAGCTCATCGGCTTGCAGAAGATATTAAACACAAAGCAGCGAAAGACGCGGTTGCCGACTTAATAAGAAACGAATCTAAACAAGTAGATAATGCAACTGTTAGAGTTTTTCGTATAGTGTATTATTTGGCCAAATCAAACAGACCATTTACTGACTTGGAAGGTTTAATAAACCTTCAGGAACGTAACGATATTAATTTAGGTACGATTCTGCATTCAAGATACAGCGCTACTCAAATTGTGGAACACATTTCTAAGGAAATGAAGAAAAGGCTGACTATGCACATAGTTCAGAATAAAGCCAAACTTTCAGTTTTAGTTGACAAGTCTTCCACACTCGGAGGAAAAAGCGTACTTATTATTTATGTAAGTGTTGTTTTATTAGTGCAACCTATTTTTATGTTTTTGGATTTGGTAGAACTAGCCGACCAAGGCGCTGAACATATAGCCGATATTTTAATTAAGGCACTCAACCAAAATGGGGTATACAAATGATTATTTGTCACAAAACTGGGTATCGTTTGTGTCTGATGGGGCAAGCGTGATGACTGGAAAAAAAATCTGGTGTTGCTTCCCGTATTATATCAAAATTTCCTGCTATTTTGAGTTGGCATTGTATGAGCCATAGATTGGAATTAGCTGTAGGAGATGCTCTGAAAACTGTTACTGCAACAAATCATTTTCAAGCATTTTTAGATTGTGCTTACTCTTTATATAATCAGTCCAATAAAAACCAGGAAGAACTAAGGAAATCCGCAGCAGAACTTGAACTTCAGATTCTTAAAATTGGCAGAATATTTGACACTCGTTGGTTAGCAAGCAGTTATAGAACCGTTGAAGCCATTTGGAAAAATTTTCCTGCACTTTATTTTCATTTTACAACAGCCGCCAAAGACATCACGGGATGGTAGAACAAGGCAGAAGTTTAACGGCCTGGCTGGAAAATTAAGTAGTCCTGAATTTTTAAAAAACATAGGAATTATGTACGATTGTTTAAAAGAATTAGGAAATTTATCTTTAGAACTGCAACGCCGAAATACAACCCTAAAGTGAGCAGACGAATGCATAAAAAGAACAATAAGGGTATTAGAATCTTTCAAAACTGAACCAGGTGAGAAAATGACAAAAGTATTAACAACCATTGACGCGGGAAACTTTAAACAAATAGTACTAAAAAAAAAGGTTCAGGAAATTAACTCTAAGCAATTTCTACAAAGTTTAATTGATAATATGAAAAGACGACTAACAGATGGTCAGAGTTCTGTTGTAGTGGACTTACAGATATTAGAAAAATCATCTTGGCCTGACAATACGTCTATTAGATTTGGTGAGAATTAAATCAAAAGATTATGTACAAGAATTAACTTGGATTCGCGGAAAGCCATTAATGGAATGAGGGAATATGTTGAGCCTAATGAATCTACCAGAAGATCTACAAGATCTTCAGAGATTAGTTAAAACATTTCCATGTAGTACAGCAGAATGCGAGAGAGGATTTTCTGCAATGAATTTAATAATGACCAAACTGCGTTCATCATTATTAATTAAAAATATCAGTAATTTAATGACAATCAAAATTAATGGACCACCCCTCATTGCATTTAATCCAGAACAGTATGGTTAACAAAACACAGAAGTGCTACTGGTAACCAATCTAGAAGAGTTTGCCAGAAACCGAATATAGATGAAGATGCAATAAAGGAGTTGGGGACAGTATTATAATAAGCTTAACCTAATAATCAAACTTTAAAATCGTTTGTTGTTTCATAGTCATAGGTAATGTACTCGTGCAGAAATGTAGCATTTAGAAGACATGCATTTCGTTAGATACAGATGTATTATTATCACTACTACGACATAAGTTGACGTTTGTGTAATAAAATAGATTTTAAATGTTTTTATTTTAAACCCCCCACCCCCACCCGATCATAAGCGTATACCCACCTTTTACATTACCACTACACCACTAATATTAATAAATAATGCAACTATAGCACAAGAAGCATGTGATGCATTATCTAAAGCTTTTAAAAATAGTGGCCTAACTAGAAGAGTGAACTTACGACGACAACTAGTAAATACCAAATTAGATGAATGCAATTCAATGGAAGAATTCGTAAATAAAGTCATCATTACTTCACACAAACTGCATGAAATTGGTTTCAAGGTAACTGATGAGTGGATAGGTACCCTTTTACTTTCAGGATTGCCTGGACGTTTTCAACCAATGATAATGGGGCTAGAAAGCTCAGGAGTTCCTATTACAGGTGATGCTATTGAAGTTAAGTTGCTGTAAGAAGATAATAACAGCAGTCACTCAAAAGAATCTCCATTTCTTGCAAAAAGGAACAATTACAAGAAGTTTAATAAAATCTAATTAACCGTTATCAAAATAACGGTGTTCCACAAAATAACTACAAACGACTTGGTCATCTCTGCAGAAATGGGAAGTTTTATATTGAGGATATGGTTTATGGTTTACAAGATCTAAAAGTGAAAGAGGCTCAATGTCAAATATGTATGGAAGGTAAGCAAGCAAAGGTAAAATTTCCTAAAAGCACCACAAGGTCTTCTGAAGTGTAAAATCTTATTTATTCTGACTTAGCTGGACCTATGGAAACTATTTCGTTTGGAGGTGCAAAGTACTTATTAGTTTTCATAGATTCCAGAAAAGTTTTCCATTATTTTTTAAAAGATAAAACTGAAGTACATTAAAAATTTAAAGAATTTAAAGCCCCTTGTAGAGAAGCAAACAGGTAAGAATATAAAGACATTTAGATCAGATTGTGGTACAGAATTTAGAAATTATAACTTTAAAAATTTCCTGAAAATTCATGGAATACGACAGGAGTCATCTGCACCATACGGTCAATCTCAGAATGGACTCTCTGAAAGATATTTGAGAACTGTTACCGAAAAGGCAAGAACTATGTTGGATGATACAAAGCTTGGAAAACGATATTAGGCTGAAGCTGTTGCAACTTCAATTTATCTGAAAAACAGAAGTCCGATGACTGCTGTGATTGGTATGACTCCGGAGGAGGCATTTTCAGGTAAGAAACCTGATTTATCTCGTTTAAAAGTATTTGGTTTAGAAGTTATGATACACGTACCATATCAAAAGCGTAAAAAATGGAATCCTAATAAGCAGTGGAGTTTTTGATGCTAAACCCAAAATGACTATTGCCTACAACCCCCCAGTAGCGATTGAAACTAATGTCGAAGAATCTCAGGTTGTAGAAACTGAAACATAAGAATCTCATGTTGGACAAGAAGCAACATCTACAAAAAGAACAAGAAAGATTCCTAAAAAGTCTGAAGATTATGAATTGGGCATGTCACAGATTTTTTTAACTAGCGAAGTTTTTTCTTGAAATATACCTACCAGTTTTAGTGATGCTTTGAAAAGTGGCTGGAAAGACGCTACAGATACAGAGTTAAAAGCTATAGAAGAAAACCATACATGGGAAGTTGTAGATAAGCCAGATGACGTTGATGTTATTGATAGATGGATTTTTGCGGAAAAAGAAATTGATGGAAAAAGGGTAAAATGTGCAAGATTGGTAGCGAAAGGTTACACACAAGATATGGATAAACAGACTGATCCATTGACAAGGATGGTTACAATAAGAACATTACAAATTAACAAGCAAACTACATTCAAAATTCCCGCCAATTTGATTTTAAAAGTTGGCAGTACTGACTGTTTATCATCTCTAAAGTAATGGTGTATGTGAAGTAGCTCTTTATTAAGCAGTGAGATTTTTTCCAATTTGGTAAGTATTTATGAATATTTTATCAATTTTTAAGTTAGTGTTTAAGCAGTAAAGATATTTAGCAACTATTGTAAGAAGTAACATCTGAGTTTAAATTTTTGGCGCCATTACAAATGCGCGGCATTGCGCAGTAGAGAACGCGTCTGCGTCGTAGCGCGATGCATTATTATGTTATCATTATGGCGTTATGTGAGTTCCGCTTATGTATCCTTATGTATAATTAATTGGAATTAAAGAATATTAAATCTATTTTATTTTTCAAGACAAGTGTCTTACAGTTCAGGTGTGGGGTGAAGTTGACCTGGGGGCTTGATGTTAACAGTTGACAGGTGGCTAAGAAGTGTTTAACGTGTTTTAACAGATTGTAAAGGCGTGGTCGAAGATTAAAAAAAAATGGCGACTGTAACTGAATCGACGGCCGCGAACGTAACAATTGAAGAAATTGTAGCAGCTGCAGTGAGAGCATTCCAAATGGGGACGAATTATGAATCAAACCGTTCAGCAGCTACTACCAGTAACAAAGAAATTTCAGCTCTACTGCCAACATTCGGGGGTGATTCTTCTGAAGACGTTGAAAATTGGATTAAGCGAGTGGAAAGCATACAAAACACATATGGAGTTAACAACGGGGCAATGCCTTAAAGAAGAAATGAAAAATATGTTTGCTAGTAGGCCAAGTAGAATAGAATTAATGCGAAAACTAGAAGCTCGCAGATGGAAACGGAATGAAAAATTTGCTACCTATTTTAGTGATAAGGTGGTATTAGCTAATAAAGTTGGGCTATGTGAAAACGATATAATTGAATATGTAATAGACGAGTTTGATAACAATATTTTACAGAGCCAGGCAAGAATAAAAAATTTCCAGTCGTTACGAGAATTACAATCAATTATGAGTAATTTAACAAATGCTGATAGGGGTATCGTAGCCCCATCAAAGCAACCGGTTAGTGTTCCGCCTGCTCGGGTAATCATTGGTGGCCAATAACAAAGTACCAGACAGTTCCGATGTTTCAATTGTAATTCTTCCAGTCACAGATTAAGTGAATGTCCTAAACCGAAGCGTGAAAAGGGATCTTGCTACGAATGTGGTGACAGTCGACATCAGCGAATGTCCTAAGCTACGACGTCCAGACCCTGTACTACCGGAGCCAGATTCTACTAATACACTTTTGGTTACGGAGCAGCAAGAAGTATTGGAGAACGTACAAGCGAGTCCACTTCCAGCGTATACAATTAATATTAATTTAGATAAGTATCGACATCCTTTAGAAGCAATAATTGATACAGGTAGTCCCATTTCACTAATTAATGTAGATTTTGTTGCAAATAAATTTATTATCTCTTATTGTGATGGAGATAACAAATATTCGGGCATAAATAATTCACCGCTAGTTGTATTAGGATTATTCAATGATGTTGTCAAGGTTGATAGTTTTAGTGTACCCGTTACTTTTCATGTGGTGCCTAACAATACAATGAGTAATGATGGTTTATTGGGGCGTGACTTTATATCACGCTCAAACTTTAAAATTACTTTTTCCGATCAAGTTTATTTTGAACCGGCTGAAACAAAAGTTAATGAGTATTTTATTACCAATGACATCCTTCTTATTAACGATGTCCAAAATTTTTGTATTAAGTATTTAGATATAGAACGTACAATATCAAATTCTGATAAACTTGAAGTGCAAAATGTTTTTAATGACTATTATCTTAACCTTCCTAATACTGGGTGAATTTCGAAACACAAGGCACCAGGTGGGGTGTTTTGACACCCCATCTTTTTTTTTGCTGCAAGTTTTAGTATTTTAATTATCTACCTAAAGGTAAGGTGTCATGATTTAGTAAACGAATAAAAGAGACAATATATTATAGAAACTTGTTAGTATTAATTTAAAAATATAAAAAAGTGAATAATTAAGAAAATGTTATGTTTTACATGTATTACAAGTTTTTGTTGTACAACTATGATCGGGGCATACGGATTTTTTGCAAATAGAACAAACACTTTTGACTTTTCGGTCTTTTTTCCTGCTGCATAGCTGGCATCTACCATACGGTACTTGTTTTTGATTTGATGTTGCATGTTCTTGTTGCATGGAGGTAATTTCTTCTAATACCTTGTTTATAATGCTGACGGTTTCTCTTGTAAGACGATTTTTTATATCAGCGTTGGAAATTCTGCTTTCAATTTGAGGTTTCACTAGTTCCTTTCCTAATTCTAAGAGGAACATTCTTCTTCGGTCCAGATACTGAGCATTCCACTCTGGATACACTTGCCTAAAAAGTACAAAAGCATTTATCGCTGCTATGTCTATAAAGTTCATGAACAACACAGCAGGCCATCGTTTAGATTGCCTATTACAGGTGTATTCCGCCACCATCTTATCCAAAGTGTCTACGGCCCCTTTGGTTGCGTTGTAGTGATTGATTATTTTAGGTTTCCTTCCCTCATCGTTCTCAACACTTTTATCCCTGTGCTCTGATGATAACAGTGACACGCTTTTATTTTTTTTTGGGACATACGATACAAGTGTGACCTAGGATTGGAATCCGAAGACTGGCGAATAAACTAGGTCTCTGTGGAGAAGGAAGAAACTCCATAGGGATATATGGTTTGTTTTTCCTCAATGTTCCACATAAGGTTAGCTTTTTATCTAGTAATTCCTCAGCTAAATCTAGAGAAGTGAAAAAGTTATCCGTGGTAATTCCATATCCAGAGCCCAAACATGAAACTAGATCTAAGACAACTCTTTTGCCTTGGTTTCGTTCTGGAAAGTGACCTTCCTTCCCCAAATAAACTTGGAAGTTTTTACAATATGACGTTTCAGCATCACAAAGCATCCAAATGTTAATTCCGTACTTGGCGGGTTTGCTTTTCATGTACACCCTAAACGGGCATTTACCACGAAATGCTACAAGTTGTTCGTCAATCGTTAAATGTGACCCTGGATTATATATAGTGTTCCTGGCAGTTTTTGATAAAAATCTCTGTAACGTCTCGAAGTGGTGCCATTTTATCATGTTGCCGTCGTTCTGTTCTTGTGGTGTAATCATCAAATCTCAACAAACATGAAATTTGAGAAAATCGCGTTCTAGGCATGGTGGCAGGAAATATAGGTCTTTTGAAGCAGAAATCATTTTGCCATAGCATCCGCACTGGTTCTCTGCTACTTTTTAGCGCCCCGGCTGTTACCAATAAACCTATGTAAGCGTAGATTTCCTTTTCATTTACTGGTTTCCATTGCACGTTTTCATGAGTGCTCTGATTTAATTGCCAAAAACCTTTTTGATTTGTAAATTTAACTAGAAAATTCACAATTTCCGGAGAAATAAATCTGTAAAACTAACTGGAACATGATATTTTTGAAGGAACACCCGCAGGAATTTTGATAACATTCTTAGAACGACGTCGTTTTCTAATGAGAGGTTCATCGGAGGAATAATTTATTTCGTCAACGACTTCAATTACTTGCTCTATATTATCTTCTGCTGCAGAAAGATCGCTACCTAAGTCCAACCTTAGATCTACGCAATTCTCATATTCTTCGTCTAGAAAACAAAGAAATGAAACAAGTTTTAATCATTATCGTATGTAATACGTAAACTCACCAGTATTATGAACGTTTCTAGCCATTTCGAAAATCCTTCTTGTTCGTGATAAAGCTTCCATCATAATGTATCAATAGTATCAACTCACGCAATAACCCACAGTAGTAACAACTACAAATATTCAGACAACTAAACGTTGAGTTTGAACCTAAAACCACACGATCGTCGATCGTGCGAGTTCGGATTTTCGGTAAGTAAGGAAATATCTCATGGCCAATAACATTTTAGAAAATCTTGTTGATTCAAACATAGACAATGTAAATTAAATTAGGAATAGATCTACACGTAATTCTAATGATTATTGAGAACTACTCATGCAATTAATAATCACCTAAATAATTGTGTTGATGAAAAACTTCAAGTAGATTAGTAACGAATAATACCAGGTGGGGTGTTTCAATACCCCAAACGCACTTTCATGCAGCAATAAGGTAATAAATGATAGACAGTATTAAATACTTTTTACATTTATTTTTTATGCCATACGTAAAACCATGAGGAACAATGTAAGGAAGTATGGAATAAAAATATTATACTCAATGAATAATAATAACAAAATTGTGCCGCTGGGGTGCTGTAACACCCCACCCGGTATTAGGAAGGTTAAACCTGGAAGAAATGATCAACCTTTAGTAAATTATGAAATGAAAATAATTACCAAATCTGATCACATTCCATTTTATTATCAACCCGGAAGATTTTCTTATTATGAGAGAAGTGAGGTTGATAAGATTGTAACTGATTTATTGGCACGTAACATAATCAAAGAAAGTAATTCAGAATATTGTTCTCAGATTGTATTAGTTAAAAAGAAAAGTGGTGAAACACGCATGTGTATAGATTTTCGTCGATTAAACAAAATTGTTGTACGTGACAATTTTCCATTGTCAATAATTGAGAATCACTTGGAATATTTAAAGGGCAGCTTTTATTCGCCGAATGCTATTACAGAATTGCATTGCGATGCATGTCAGTTAGGATACAAAGCAATCTTGTTGCAAGTCCAGGAAGATAACAAATTTCATCCAATCTTTTACTTCAGTAAACGGACTATGGTACCTTGTTTCATGGTCACTAGTTATGAACTCGAGTGTCTCGCTATTGTTTATGCCATTAAACGGTTTCATGTATATTTATATGGAATAAAATTTAAGATTATTACAGATTGCGATAGTTTTCGGTTAACTTTGAGTAAACGGGATATTAATCCTCGTATTATGAGATGCGCACTTTTTCTCGAGAACTATTCCTACGAAATTGAACATAGACCAAATTCACGAATGAGACATGTTGACGCTTTAAGCCGTGCACAAAATATTCTTATATTGGAACCACCAAGTTTCGAAACTGTTTTAGCTATAAAGCAGCAGACAGATCCCGATATTTATCAATTAGAGACAAACTTGAAATCGGTGAGCTTGCGCAGTGCGAATTAAGTCAATGGAATTGTTTACCGAAAAATTTATAAAAAAAAATTATTATTTTATGTTCCGAAAGGTATGATATCCAAAATTATCCAAACTGCTCATGACAATATGGCACATGTTGGTGTTCAAAAAACGTGTGAAGTTATTTTAAGAAATTATTGGTTTCCCAATCTGAAGGAAGCTGTGAAAGATTATATCTTGCACTGTTTGCAGTGCATAAGTTTTTCGCCTAGTTCCGGGAAAGTTGAAGGTGTAATTCACAGTATACCAAAGGGCGATTCTCCTTTTATTACAGTTCACGTGGATCATTATGGTCCTTTAGAAAAATGCAAGAAATAGGAGAAATACATTTTTATAATTATCGATGGTTTTACAAAATTTACGAAATTGTATTCATGTAGTACTACTAATACAAAAGAGGTTGTAAAACATTTAAAATAATATTTTATGAGTTACAGCAAACCATATCAGTTAGTGTTGGATAGAGGTACCGCCTTTACCTCAAATGCATTTTTAGAGTTTTTAGGGTCGGAAACCGTTAAACATGTTTTAATAGCAACCGGGATGCCTCGAGCAAATGGCCAAGTGGAGCGGATGCTAAGTAATAATCATCACCTAGATTATTTACATGAAGTCGAATTTGCGTTCAATAACTCTGTGTGTAAATCAACGGGGTTTTTTACTCCTAGTAATCTTTTGTTTGGGATAGACCAACGTGGTAAAACGAGCAATACGTTACAAGATTTTGTGTGGCCAGAATGAAAAAGAAAGAGATTTATTGCAAATTAAGAGCAAAGGCTGTTGAAAACATCCAAAACAGCCAAAAGTACAATGAAAAATATTTTGACAAGCATCATAAATTACCTCATACTTATAATGTAGGAGATTTAGTTGTAATTACAAATAATGTGGTGACGCCAGGCATTAATAATAAATTACTGCCGAAGTTTAAGGGGCATTATGTGGTAGGCTCAATACTTCCCAATGATAGATACATTATTAGAGATGTTGGGGGCTATCAGATAACGCAAGTTCCATATGTGGGAACCGTAGCGTCCTCTAGCATGCGCTCATGGTTGTAATTTATTTTTGTAGATCTAAACTAAATAGAGTCAAGTATTTCAATAGATTTTAAGTTTGTAAGAGATTGAGGCCAATCTCGAGTCAGGTTGGACGAGTTTGTAAGAAATACCATTTGAACATAAATTTTTGGCGCCATTACAAATGCGCGGCATAGCGCAGTAGTGAACGCGTCTGCGTCGAAACGCGATGCATTATTATGTTTTTATTATGGCGTTATGTGAGTTCCGCTTATGTATCCATATGTATAATTAATTGGAATTAAAGAATATTAAATCTATTTTTCAAGACAAGTGTCTTACACAATAATTAATTTAGTTGAAAACTTTTCAATTTTACTAACCTAAGTTACCTCTCCGCGTGATACGCTACTGAGTTGGCAAATAATATTTTAAAACGTTTGAAGGTCCTATTTGTTATTATATTTGTCTTTTGCTATTATAATGTTGTAGGAAAGGATGGAAAATGCGGTTCAGAGTAGCCAACTGAAATATCCCTTTCATTACAATGTTACACTTATAGCATTTTAGTTATTTTATAATTGGATGTTGTTCATAGTGGAATGGCAGCCATATTATAGAGGTCTAATTATTCGTGAAATGCACTTTATACAAAAATATTGAGATGATTTAAATTACATTCATGTAGCTACGTAATTCACATAGCGAATAATTTCATTAATTTGTACATATGGTACATTTCGTTATATATAATATTAGATAAGAATGATTGATTAACATTGAGATGGATGTAAATTTAAATAATTCATAATAAAATGTTAAAATAATTATAATCGACAACATATTACATTTAAGTATAGGGTATGTTAGTTATCGTTACGCATTAATTCAAGTTCATATTTAGTTAGTAGGTTTATTTAAACATAATGTTCCCTAACGACATGAGGTACAGGTTGTAGATTACAAAAATAATGTTAAAAACTAGATTTAGGCGTATATCAATGTCACAATTTCAATGTACGCAGCCTAGAATCATGAAAACGTTCGTGTTAGTGCGATAAACGTACATAAAGTGCTAAAATTACATAAAAACAGAATAAATACATTGGTGATTAACTATAAAACATAAACAAGCCAGCAGTTCTGGAATTATTGTGATTAATCAACATTTACAGACTTTAAATTAGTGATTTGCAACAATTCGACACAAGTCTTAGAAGAACTTATAAACCTGTAAAAGTGTGAGAATAAATTAAATTGAGACATAAACATTAAGAATAAACACTTTCACAAACATTTAAAGTGCTTAAAAGTGTAAAATTATACATTAAAAATTATAATATTAATTTGAGATTATGTTATTTCCTCACACAAAAATTATGTAAAAGTTGTAATAGATTGAGACAATTTGTTCAAAATAAATTATAAGAGGTAAAAATAGTAAAGTAGCCTCAATTTCAAGTCACAATTCACTATATTTGTGACTAATTTGCCAAATTTAGTTTCTAAGGGTGTTTGAAAATTTCAAATAATTTTCCTTTCAAATTGGCCGTAGGCATGTAAAAGATGAATATTTATATGTAGTAGCATCCCATATTCATGTGGAAATCAATTCTAGGCCTGTCAAGTACATAAAATTAGCTTAAAATCAATAAATCAATGTAAAAATCAACATGGTTAATAATTGGAGGAATTAGTTCGTGTTTGGATTTAATTTGTAGAAAAATTATGTAGATTCCGAATATGTTGTTAGTTTTAAGATAGGTTTAAGGGGGCAAAAGTTATGAGCTTTTGAAATTAAATTGTAATTTAAGAAATGCTTTAGCCAATCAGAATTGAGGAAACATTGGAGGTAACTGTTGATAACAATCGAAGATTTTGGTTTCTACGCTTTGCATATAAATAGAAGTGCTGAAGGATTAGTAGCTCTCTCAGTTTTTCTCTGTTACAACAGCTTGCTAAAGCAAGATGTTGCTAAATTTTTCTTGAAATTATTTTAAACAAAATAACGTCACTTTTGATAAAAATAAAGTGCGGTTTTAGTATCGGCAGTGTTAAAAACAAGTGATAGTCATTTGTCGGTAAATAATAAATTAAGGTTAGTTTACCTTTTTAGAATAAAAATCGGTTGTTATCGATAGCGAGTAAATATATTTCCGCAGATTCGACATTGTTTTTAAAATTTGTTTACCTTTGTTATGGATATTTAATTGTGTTTTCTTCGTGTTTCTATCATTGTACATTTTGTTTATTGGAAGCGTGTTTAATTTGAAATAGCCTTCAAACTGTCCATGCATTTCAAAATTTGTTTTGAAATAAAGATGGTAAGTGTGATGATCCTAAAAATAAAGATTCATCAATATGAAGATACATTAGTGAAACTTACGTGAACGTGTAAGCAGTTGAAATGGAAGCAAATTTGGATGTTCAAGAAGCAGAGTTAGAGTACGAAGGAGCTGTTTTCTACGATCAACTTCATCATCAGTGACCAGATAAGGAGGACATTTTATGTGAGTGTTATGACTTTGTACTTTATTGTTGACATTGATATTTTCATTGTTGTGTTCATGATTTCCATATTTTGTAACAAACATGATGTGCGACAACTTGTATGCATGTCAAAAGGAATATTATTTGAGCTAAAATTTAAATGGTTAATATAATATTGAATAAATTCAAACATATTTATACTTACATGTATGGCGTATTTCTTTTTGCTTGTAATCAAAAGTCACATGTTTGCGTATTCACAGCGCATGCCCAAGTATACATTTGAAGAATTTTTGTTATGTACAGGGAGTTGCACATATATTGATGGAAATTAAAAATTATAATTCAATTTCTTTGAATAATTTAGATATAATAAAATATAAATGGGTAATAACTCATAAATATTTACTTTGTCATATAAATTTAAAGTCTCTTCTAAATTTTGAACCCTATCCCCTTTGATGAATCTTTACATGCGACTGTTTTTAAAAGTTAGTTGGGCAATATAAATATTAATAAATACAAATATAATAAATATAAATATATTAATTAATAATAATAATTACAAATAATATAATAAAATATAAAGTAGATATCAGTTCAGTATGTACTTAAAATTATTTTTAATAAATCGTTTTTATATCCATCAGCCATACTACACTCAGAATTCAAAGTTCCAACTATTAAAGAACTGTTTTACAAAGCAACAATTTTTATAAATAAAAACAAAGACTCTATAGGTAACATTAAACACAGCTATAGAACCAGAGCAAAAACAAATCAAAATTTAGAGACAATAGGATACAAAACCACTATTATGAAACAACATGCCATAGTGATAAGAAGAAAAATATATAACTTAATACCAAAAGAACTAAAAAAAGTACCACACACAAAATTGAAACATTCCACTAAAAAATGGATACTTCTCAACAAAGAAAAAATATAATTTTAATTCCTTTTCTTCTTAAAATTAAATAGGTAGATAAGACTCGAGGTTTTTTGTCAAATAATATATGTAAATAGAAGCTAAAATAAATTGTATTAATGGCATAAATAGTAAAAATAGATAATGAAAAATAAGAGGGTTTTGGGAATTTAAATAGACCTAAAGTGAGTAACTGTAAAATAGAAAGGTTAAATGTAATCAAAACAAGAATATTTAACACATTTATTGTAATATGTAGGATTAGAATCAAGATTATAAATTTAGCAATAAGTTAGTTAGCATCACGGACAAGCCATGTGTATGCATATGATCTTTAAACTAAGTAGATAAGATATTATAACATTGTATTTTTTACATCTGAAAAAATAATAAAAAATAAATAAAAAAAAATACATTTTACATTGTACTAACTATATGGCGTCAATTTCAAGGTGTATTAAAGTATAAAACTTCTTTAACCAAATAGGTACACACCTTTATGTAAATGTACGTTCTCTTATAAATATATGTATTAATGCTTTAGCATTTCAGAAAGTTTGTTACTAAAGACCACTACGTATTTCCACACCAGAAAACGTGAACGAAAAGGATCAGAAATGCCGTTGAAAATATCTCACGGCGGACATTAGAGTTAGTGAAAAATAATTTTATGCGACGTGTTAAATAAATGCATTGAAGTTAAAGGAAGAACATTCCAGCATTTAATGAGAAATTGATTTTTGATTTTTTTTTCTTTTTCATTTTATTGTATTTGTTTTGTTGTCATTTGTATTTGTTAATTTTATTACAGTATTGCATATAAAAATAATAGATATTTACAGTTATTTTCACCAGCCTAATTTGCTGAAAACAATGCATAGTTAATTTACAATATTAAGGCAAATTGGGTAATGCCAATATATAAAAAAATAAATTAAAAATACTTTCGAAGATTCGAGTTTTTAAAGTAGAATTGAGGGTATCTCAAGACTTTTGAAGTGATAGATATTTAAGACCGCTAAAGTTTCTTTTATAAATGAATACAATTTGATTAAAAAAAAACCTTCAGAATAAAACTACAATTCCATGACCATATTTATATGTTTACATTTACACAAAGACGTAAAAAATGAAATCGTTGATCTGAACATAATCAAATTGAGTAATTCAGAAATTTAACTAAGGACTGATTTAAATTTGCCTAGAAGCAAGAATATTTTATGCATTAATATTGTTCAAAAAGATCTGTTAAATTTAAAATAATTCATTAAATCAATTGGCAATTGTTATATTAACTCTTGTTTTTACTTAAATTTTTTTTAGTAAGAAACTACAATCCCATGGCCAACTTAATACCTATATTTTCCGTTTTCTTGTATTACAATTGCATTTTCACAAATAAACTGAAAATATTTTGAAAATTATTAATTTTAGGTATAAGGCATGCTTGATGAAAAAGAAAGAATATCAAATGTAGCATCGAATAACACGAACATTATGGGGGGCTAGGTGTTTAAAAAATTTAAAAAAATCTGTTTTTACAGTGACACGTCCTGTACATTATTAAAAAAAATCTGAAAATTAAGATATTTCAAAATACTATAGAACCACCAACAATTTTTTGTCATTTTAAAATAAACAAAAGTCGCCTAACAAATCAGTGGCAGCGACCGCAAGTGGGATAATCTTTTCTAAAAACAATTGAATATCTCTAAAACCAAAGGAGATAGGCCCATACAGTTTGGTATCAAATGCGAGCGTATTTTATGGGTTGTCCAAAAATGTAATATTCCAAAAATGTAATAATATACAGGATGTTTCATTAAAAAAAATATAAGTTTAGTTTGTTCCAACAACATGAAATACCCTGCATGATCAAAAATATTTTTAAAATGTGGTACCAATTGATATCTACCCATGATCCAAAAATCATTTCTCTAATTTATTTCGTCGTTGTACAATCTTCCACCCCCTCCTGGTTTGGCCACCTCGTATGCTATGCAGTTAATTATTTTTCTAAATTCCAAAATAATTGCCATTTTACATTGGAAACATCTTAAAAATGTCATGAGATATTTAAAAGGAACAATCGATCATTGCTTAGTTTATAAAAATGTAATGATAATGTAAATATGGTTGAAGCATTTGTAGATGCAGATTTTGCTAATGACACCGAAGATAGACGCAGCTACATGTTATGTATGTAGCTACAAATAGAGAAACTTGAAGAGGCAAGCATATAGATATGAAATATACTAGCTTTTCCTCCGCAAAATTTTGCGTTTAAAATTAAACTTATTGACGCAAATAAAACTCATAATAAATTAAACACAAACGTACATATGTAAAAAGACAATATTAGCGTCGGCTGCTAGACTTTCTCAAAAAAATTAAAACCTTAAAATAAAATTCTGGCTCCGTTATTTCTTTCTACGAAAAATTACCTTCATGTCAAAAAAATCATCGAAATCCGTCAGCGGCTATCTCGCAATTTGCGTTTTGTAAATGACCCAATTATTTCAATATGTAGGATTATATTAGGAAACAAATAAATAATGGTAAAATTAAACTTGTTTATATAGAAACGAATGAGCAGCTTGCTGATACGAGGCAGGTTCAATAAATACACGTTCGAGAGGTATGCCTGATATAATGTCTCACAATGCTCAAGATAACGAAATTGAAGGTAATGATTTACCACATCGTTCCCATTCGCCTGAGAAAAGTTCATCATTGGACAATTTAACCCCTTAAGGTCCTATGGACCTAATTAGGAACACTGAAAAGAAATGCCTTTAAAAAACAAAAAAATTGAAATTTGCTAAGGTTTCTTTGATAGACCATTGTTCCTAAACTGGAACAATGAAGTCAATGCTAAAAACTTATATTTAGTGCCATCTATTAAGTAGTAGTAGAGATAGAAACAACAACTGCATCATAACTTGTCATTCAGCACATGGCGGTGTTTCTACAAGTGTTTTTTCGACTTTTTGGACAGTATACGACATTAACAAAAATAAGGTATGTTAGTAGTTTATGTAAGACCACAGTTACCAGCTTAATTTATTATATATTTCTTTATCACAACTTCCCAAACCAAATATTTCTCAATGTTCCAAAACAGGAACAATGGTCAATAGGTTAGGTTTTTTCATAGTTCCCAATGTGGAACAATGGGACAATTAATGTTCAATGTTACTTTCAATGAAATATTTTTTTAGTGAAATATGACTTATTTACCAAGCGATGGTGAAGAGGACAATATAAGTGACTCTGATGACGTGATGCACCAACGAGACCAACATCGAAGGACACTCCGACTAGTGATAGCGAAAATGTTTCCACTTCTGAATCTGAAGATGACGAACCACTAAGCAGTCTAGCTGCTAAAGGAAAGAAAAAAATACAAACAGACTAGAGTCAAGGAAGGTGATTATAATTTGCCTCTTCCAGAGTTTACGTTACAAGATATAGGAGACGAGCCGGAGGTAGGAAGACCCATACACTACTTCGAAATGTTTTTTTCAAATGACATGTTGTCCCTAATAGCATAACAAAGCAACCTATATGCTTGTCAGATTGATATCAACAAACCTCTGAATCTTTCACAAGCAGAATTAGAGATTTTTCTTGGATCTGTTGTATACATGTCTATTTTTGGTTTACCAAGACATAGCCTGTATTGGAGTTCTGCTTGCAGAATACCACAAGTCGCAGATTCAATGAGTAGAAAAAGGTGGGAGGAAATAAAGAGGAACCTACATTTTAATAATAACGAAAACCTCCCAAAGGACCGAAATAATGTAAATAGGGACAAATTGTTCAAGCTAAGGTCGATTATAGATCATTTACAACAATTTACAAATTTTCTAACCAAATCAAACCTCAAATGCTATCTATGGATGAGCAAATTGTGCCTACAAAGGCATCTCTTCTCTCAAGCAATATAACCCAAAAAAACCAAATAAATGGGGTTACAAAATATTTGTTTTATGCGATAGCGATGGTCTGATCCATAACTTTGAAGTATATACCGGAAAAATTCTCACAGCACCTGGGAAAGAAGATATAGGAACCAGTGGAGACATTGTACTTCGTCTAGCAAGTGTTATTCCTAACCTTCAAAACTACTTGTTATTTTTTGACAATTGGTTCACCTCGATGAAACTTCTTTCGAACCATTACAAAGATGGCATTTACTGTTTGGGCACTGTAAGAAAAGATAGAATCCATGGTTTGGTGTTTACCAACGACAAGGATATGAAAAAGAAAGATAGAGGAACATACGAGGAGTATGAAGCTATGATAGATGGGGTAAAAATATTTGCTTTGAAATGGTATGACAACAAACGTGTTTGTTTGACAAGTACCTTTTGTGGATCACAGCCAAATGATACCGTCCAACGTTTTGATCGTAGAACCAAAGCCAATATCAATATTCAGCGGCCAAATATGGTAAAACAATACAACCATTTTATGGGTGGGGTCGATTTGTTAGATGGCCTCATATCATACTACAGAATAGGACTAAGAAGCAGAAAATGGTATCTCAAAATATTCTTCCATTTTATAGATCTGGCCATAGTTACAGCATGGATACGTTACAGGACCGATATGCTAAAAGCAGGACTAGACAAAAAAGATATTTTAGATTCACTTGGTTTTCGTGCTGAGATAGCAGAAGGGCTCTGTCATTTGGGAAAGGGCAAAAATTCAAGAAAAAGAGGAAGGCCAAGTGGTGGTATTGAAAAATAACTCGAAGAAAAAAAGAAGAGAAGCCAAACAAAGCCCAGACCCCAATTTGACGTTCGCACAGATAAAATAGCATACTTTCCATGTGAAAAGGGAGAAAGACAAAGGTGTAAGAAGCCTAGTTGTGGATTGAAGACATTCTTTTATTGCACCAAATGTCATGTATATTTATGTATAAATAAAAAAAGAAATTGTTTTGCTGCATTTCATATATAACTTTGTGGACCATTGTTCCAAAACAGGAACATTGTCTTTTTTTGTTATTAACCCAGATGTTACTACCGTCCTTTTAAAAGGCAGCGCATTTTTTCCACCATTTTAGTTAACGCAACCCGTTGTTGATATTTGGCGCTAGTTGCAAGATGTCAAAGAGCCAGTATTAAACACTTCCTACCATTTTGTGTGTCCACGTGTTACTGTTTGTGTGAAATATAGCTATTTTTACTGTTTTGATTGGAGGTGAGTTTAATTATAAACAATATAATTTTCAAAGGTTAAGTTCAGAAATACTGTTAATAAGGGCTCTGTTCTTGCATGTTTTAAACTTATACAATTCTTATATTGTTTAAATGATACGAAAATTATAAAATAATTTTGTTCTTTTAAAAGGACAGTAGTAATTTATACTATCAAATCATATATGTTTATAGGAGACCTCTGAAATTGCACGAACTTTTAGAGGAACTTGAAACAGATGGAATAGTCATTTTCCCCCCTGAAAATGCGAATGATGACGTAACAGATTGCGACTCGGGTGAGGAAGATTTTGCCACTATAGACAACTTACCAGGAAGTCAGTTGAGAAATAATGTGGAACTGATTTTTGATAATGCCTCTGACTCGACAGAGACTCCTTTAAATTTGCAACAAGAAAATTTGAGTGACGATATGTCCTAAGAATTCCTTCTACCCCATCAACAAGTGTCCCCTGTTGTAGAAAAAGTAAAAGCTGCACAGTGGATAGAAGGTGATCTCTACCAACATCCTATTTCTGTTTACTGGAAAAATCAATTTGGACCGAAGCCAAATCATTCGCCAATGGAAATCTTCAATTTGTTTTTTGATGAAGACGTTATCAACATGATTACTCAGTATACTAACATTTACGCTAGACAAAGAAATTTGATAAATGATATTACGACCAATGAAATTAGGTGTTTTATAGGCATACTTGTTTTGAGTGGATACGCCATTATGCCAAAAAGGTACATGTATTGGGAAAATCGTAACGACTCTCATAACCCATATAATGAGAGTATTACATGTTTGTAATAATCAGGCGTTAGACAATTCTGATAAATTTGCAAAAATGCGGCCACTGTTTGACGTCCTAAATAAAAAATTTATGGAATTTTCTCCACTCGAACAACAACACAGTGTAGATGAGGTCATGGTACCTTACTTTGGCAGACACCTCACGAAACGATTTATTCGGGGTAAGCCAATACGATGGGGCTATAAACTATGGGTAGGGGCACTTCGTCTAGGCTGTATTGTTTGGTTTACTCCGTATCAAGGTAGTTCGAGCCAACTACCTGAGAAATATAAGAATCTAGGGCTTGGTGCATCGGTGGTTCTGTCGTACGCTGATAAGTTGAAGGAAGTATGGCCACAAAGACGGTTCCACCTAATGTTTGACAACTTTTTTACTTCAGTTCATTTACTGAACGAGCTCAAACTCAGAGGCGTTTTTGGTACAGGAACGATAAGAGATAACCGTACCATAAAATGTCCTCTGACAAATTCCCTCAGTATGAAAAAATTGGAAAGGGGTAAATACGAGTACCGACTTGATAGAGGTACAGGAACTGTGGAAAGACAATAGTGTTGTTACTATCGCATTTAACTTTGTTTCGTAAATGCCACAACACTCCGCGAAGAGATTTTCTCAAAAAGAGAAGAAGCACATACAAGTTCCACAACCAAACATAATAAAAGTGTATAATCATTTCATGGGCGGCGTAGACCGCAGCGATCAAAAGATAAGTTTATATCCCGTGTCAATAAGAGGTAAAAAATGGTATCTTCCTCTATTTGCTCATTGTGTGGACATGGCCGTACAAAATTCTTGGCAAATTCATAAAGCTGAAGATGGAAAACTTGACCAACTCGAATTTAGAAGGTCAATTGCATGCAACATTCTTGAAACTTTCAAAAAGAATACCAAACGTGGAGCCACCAGACGCAATGCAAATATAGTAGCAAATTCGCGTTATGACGGAATAAATCACGTGATAATTTATCAAGAGAAGCAATCTCGATGTGGACACTGTATAATATAAATAAAATTGTTGTGGTGAAGTAGGTTTAAGAAAATTTAAATGGCCAGTATAATAACAATAATAATAATAAAGTGGTGATGTAATTTGTACATTGAATAAACGCCAAATGTAATCTCTAAATACAAATTTTTAACAAATTGAATTACTAACCTTTCACCACTAATTATATGCCGTCTCGTCCACAATCGGTAGGTGAAATATAGGGAGGGTTCTACTATATTGCCTTGTTAACACACCTGAAATGCGGCTTGTTTCTCACCTGCTTAATTATTTTCCTTTCTCTAATTAATAAAAAAAACAATGTAAAAAATTAAAAAAAATATATAATTAAATGTATTCTCGAGCGCCATGTTATCTTTGTCAAGGAATAACAAAACCTAAATAATGAACAATAAAAACTTTCTATAAATATCAAAAATTAACAATGTGCAATTAAGTTTATTTACCCAATATATGGATGGTTAAGGAGAGGAAAGAAAAGGTTTTAAAGCTACGCTTAAACAATATTAAATTTACCACATAAATACCTCAGTATAATGATTTTCTTATAGACAGCTTCCAGTGTTTAATTATGGATGCGGAACGGTCAACCAGTATGAAAGCGTTTCTACATCTTCCTTGCGTATTCTTGTAACAACGCGATCAATTAGGTATTTGAAGGAATTTTCGATCCACTAAACTTATTGTATTCTTGATGTTTTATTGTATTAAAATTGCATTTTAAGATGATATTATTTGAATGAAGAGAAACTTGTGTAAATAAGTAACTTAAGAGCCATTTAAAATATAAATATAAGTATGAATAAGTAAGTAAGCAAATAAGTGCCTTAAGTGAATATAAGGGAATAATATAAGTACTATAATGATTGTACGTGAGTGTATGGGGGTGTACGTAAGTGTACCTAAGTGCCTGGAAAGAGCAAATGCTTAAGCTTTAAATATAATGAAGTGAAAAATAACTTACCACCAAAATTCTGATGGCACCAAATATAAAAATTAAGTAAAAACCATTATAACAATGTCTTCTGCTTTAACATTCAGCAGCAAGTGAAGTAAAAAAATAGAGGCTTTCAGAATTGCATCTGTAAGTGCCCCCCCTCAAGAAGTGGTCACGCATTGCGCGAAATACAATGATCGGAGTCCAATTTTTAAAAGAAAGGGAACTATAACTATTTATATAATATTACACCCAAAATATATGTTCTATGAAATGCAATTTAAGTTGCCTTTCTCAATTTTACATGTAAATAATTAAAAACTCCTCTAATTTCACGCCAAATAAATTAATGATCTTAGATTAACGTATTTTTTAATACAACCACAAAAAAAAGGTTGTTACAACTGTCATAAAAAAGTTCAGTTTTATGTGAAAAGTGTAAAATTCCTCTACATCCAAAATATTGTTTTAAGAATTTCCATACCCTGTAATATAATCACAATAAAATATTTAAAAAGTTTGAAGTTATTTTTCTTGAACTGTACAAATTGTAAATATTTTCCAATGTATTAAGCTATCACGGTTACCAGTTCAAAGTTTGTTCCATTTCATAAACATTAATCCCCGTCAAAACGTTGAACCACTTGTTCCATCGAAAATAGTAGTTCCGTTAAAAATCATTATGTAATACTGTTTATAAATAATTCATCTGCATATTTCATGTTATTCGTTCATTTATGATCATTATGTTAACTAGTTAGTTTTAAAGAACCCTTTTAATGTTTCTGAAGAAGGGAATAATATTCCTGAAACGTACGTAAAACAAATATATATTTTTTACATGCAACGATGTAGTAATTTCTTACATTTATGCAATGTTTATGAAATGGAACAAACTTTGAACTGGTAACCGTGATAGCTTAATACAATAAAATATTTACTTGAAACAGGTAGCCTATCTTACTACTGTCCTTTTAAAAGAACATACCATATCTTGATATGTCAAAAAAAATTTTTTTTTTTATATTTTGTTCCTATATATACTAGTGATGACTAAAAACACAATTTAGTTTAAAATAGAGACATCAAAAGTTCCAGTAACATCTGGGTTAAAAAAAAAATAAACATTTTTAATTTAATAAGTTGTTTTCACAATTATTCTGGTCACATATTTTTCCCCCAAAATGAATTTTTACTCGACTTTTTCTAAATGTGGACTTTAAGAGGTTAAGACAGTTGCAAGACGCACGCGAAGTGACACCCCATAGTCTAATATCACAAGTTTGATTTCACCTGAGGCTATATTACCCTTACCAAAAGTTGTATAAAAGCAACAATACCGGGGAGGTCGTAGAAGAAAGTGGAAAACCGCAGTTATAACCTCTTCACCATATCTAGAATAATTAAGAGATGAAAGGTACCAAAGAAAAACCAAGGTTGACAAAATAAAAATTAAAAATCGTAAAAGGAAAAGTGGATGTGGATATAGTTAAACCCAAACCTAAGAAATCGAAAACAATTGAAGATTCGTTATTTGAATCTGATGAATGTGAAAGCATTGACGAAAAAGATATGTGCCAAGATGAATCAGATGATTACACTAATGACACGTCAACTGATGAAAAAGATTTTTCCGCCAAATCTCTTAAGTTTATGATTTTGTTTTAGTTTCATTAATAGAAGAAAAATAGGAATAAAAAGGACTATGCTGCTCAAGTGTTGTAAAACGAGGGAAACACTTTCAGTTTGAAATATATGCGAAACTACAGGGGACACAAAGATATTTTTGTATATCCTGAAGCAGATGACATCAGTATTGTTTACAAGAACGAAATAAAGGGTGTCTTAGATAAATTCAACCATCTGAATTTGAGACATAGCAAAGTAAACTTCTTCTAAAGCTAAGTCCTTCCTTGTATACGTTACATTACAGTATTCAGTTTGTGTTACTATTCTTGTTAGTAATTTTTGTTAACTATGTATTTAGTTTAATCTTAAGAATGAGTGTGTTACTTTTACATTTACGATCTTTAAAAAATATCTGTTTTTCACTTTGATCCATGTCAATATTCCACTTTACCCCCATTGCCTAGGGCAAAATGAAATTTTGACACAAATGCAAATTATAATTTTTATTTTGTATTTTGATTTACAACTGACAACGACAATAAAGGAGGTTGTTAATGCATCATGCACAATTGCTGTTAAGCTTTTGCAATTAATAAAAATGTTTGAAATCAAATGGTAGCTGGGACCATTTGAAAATTAGGTCTTCCACTTTGCCCCTCTTTCTGTATAAACACATTAATTTTTAAGACAAATTTTTATAAGATATTTGTCATATGTTCCATAATTACATTGGCCACATTTCAATTTCTAACTTAGGAAATGTTTCTTACGATGGATTTTTAAATTAGATTTATGATGTGTTCCATAATCACATTGATCGCATTTAAATGCATAACTTGAAGAGTGTTTTTTAACATGACTTTTAAAATTACCTTTGTCACTTGTTCCATATTCACATTGGTCACATTTGAATTCTTTACTTAAAGAGTGTTTTTTAAGATGAATTTTAAAATTACCTTTATACTTTGTTCCATAATCACATTGGTCACATTTGAATTCATAACTTGAAGAGTGTTTCTTAAGATGAATTTTAAAATCACCTTTGCGATTTGTTTCATAATCACATTGGTCACATTTGAATTCATAACTTAAGGAGTGTTTTTTAAGATGACTTTTAAAATCACCTTTGCGATTTGTTCCATAATCACATTGGTCACATTTGAATTCATAACTTGAGGAGTGTTTTTTAAGATGAGTTTTAAAATCACCTTTGCGATTTGTTCCATAATAACATTGGTCACATTTGAACTCATAACTTGAGGAGTGTTTTTTAAGATGAGTTTTAAAATCACCTTTGCGATTTGTTCCATAATCACATTGGTCACATTTGAATTCAAAACTTGAGGAGTGTTTTTTAAGATGAATTTTAAAATTATCTTTGTAATTTGTTCCATAATCACATTGCTCACATTTGAATTCATAACTTGAGGAGTGTTTTTTAAGATGACTTTTAAAATTACCTTTGCTATTTGTTCCATAATCACATTGGTCACATTTGAATTCATAACTTGAGGAGTGTTTTTTAAGATGAGTTTTAAAATCACCTTTATTATTTGTTCCATAATCACATTTGTCACATTTGAATTCAATACCTGAAGAGTGTTTTTTAAGATGAATTTTTAAAAGATGTTTGTAATGTGCTCCATAATTACATTGGTCGCATTTGAATTCATACCTTGAAGAGTGTTTTTTAAGATGAAATTTTAAGTTATATTTGTGTTTTGTTAAATAATCACACTGGTTGCATTTGTATTCACAACTTGAAGTGTGTTTTAAGACATGATTTTTTAAACTTCTTTTCCACTTTGTTATAAAATCGCAATGGTTACACTTATATTTAAAATTTGCACAGTATTTTAAAACGTCCTGTTTTAAATCTTCTTGCATCATTGTTGAACTATTAAATTTACTTCCGACACTGATTTCATTTATATAAGCTTCACTTGAGCTAACAACGTTTACTAGAGAAGAGATGCATTCTTTCTTAATATTCACATTATCTGTAAAAATAGTGTTAAATTTTGTACTACTTGAACGGTAATTAATTGTACCTTGTATTACATCACTATTTACTATAAAATGTTGGGTTACAAGTGAATTTATTCCTTCTTGTTCTTCTGGTTCGACTTTAACAAGTTTCATATCAATCTCATAAGACATTTTGAAGAATTTGTTTTTCTAAATGATACACTTTATACAAAACTTAGGTGAACCACTCTATCAAATTATTTGGGGCACAATATTATACAGATAACAGTCACAACTCATAAAATATGCTGTGTTAGAGGCATTCAGTTTTCTCATGGATCTCGAATGCGTAAACAGATGACGTCAAATCATATGGTGTGGAATAAGTGAAGATTGAAAACATTAAGCATGAGAAGGCGCCAATTTTGAAATGTGTTAAGAAACAAAATGGGGAGTAAAACTTTGATTTTACAAACTGATGAAAATGTTATCTTGGTGGACATTTAACAATAATGTAAAACAGCTATTTTGTACTTTAATAAAAATATGTCAACTAAAATAATGTACTTAAAATTTTTGACACGGCAAATTATTTGTCCTATCATATTTGAGAATTCTGAAGGTTACATTCACAGTTATAAAAGTAAATTATTACAGTTCACAGGTGACATTTTCAGCGTGCGTTTTATTAGTTAATCGTTTTATTGCGTTCCTCATGTTTGTTAAAATCAGTTTTTTTTAAACTTCTTTGGTTTTATTTGTGAAATAAAGGTATGTACAAGAGTATTTTATAAAAATGTAATTTTATGTTTTAAGGTTATCCCTCTATTATGGATGGAACTACGAAGAAAACTATACATTCTGAGGGGCGAAACATTATCAAAGATGTTATACAGTTCTTTTATAGACAAAAAGCAGCTGGTGAATGGGCATTCCCTTTAGTCAAGGCAACCGAACTTGCAGCAGCTGCTGTTGGGATATCAGTTGCTGCTATTTTGAGAATTAGAAAAGAAATTGCTGTGGCTGATGGTGATTTACTCGATTCACCTTCGAAAAAAAAGGAGAATCGAAAGATCCAACAAAATAGTAATGGATGAGTGTGATTTAGGAATCTTAAAAAGAACAGTGCAAGCGGTGTTCACGATCAACAAGCAAGTGCCAACGTTAAAAATTTTAGTGAATAAGATGCAAGACAATGAACGATATACTGCAAAGTGCCAAGGAAATCGAAGTGCTTGTGAGAAACTCTTTTGCAGAAATGACAGCATTAGATTGGCAAAAACATTGCAAGCATGTGAATCGATTGGCTCAAGAAATGTGGGAGAAAGATGGATTACTTCACGAAGTAGTGGAAAGTTTTGAATTTGTAGTGAATACTGGTTTGTCAGAAGATGACACAAGTTCGGAAGGTGAAGATTAAGAAAATAACATAAAATAATTTTGCCTTGTAGTTTAAACGTTTTGATTTTTATATGATTTCTTATGTAAACTTTGTCTTTATGTCTGATGTAAATTCTAAATATGAGATTGCAGTCAAATTACTGATATTCATGGAATGTCAGTCTGCAATACTGTAATTACATTTTAACCAAAATGAATCGTAGATCTGAAATTAAAATATTTAAAACTGTTTCTGTAAAGCTTAATGATAGCTTTGTTTGTTACACGAATACAGTGCATTGTGTTGTATTCACTATCCTTGCCTAAAATGGCTTATTGTTCCATATAAAGACAATGGGCATTTAAGTAGAAAACTAAGAAATTGTATCTAATATTGCTTTGAGCTTATGCAGAGTAGATATTGAACACTCATTTGGGATGTTAAGGCAGAGATTTACACAATTATTTTATTGCAAGAAATATGTAATTCAGTATAAATGTTTTATAATTAATATACAATACATTAAATTGTTTTATGTATCAACATTATTGACTATGCTTGTTTTGTACAACATTTGTGTAGAATACAACTATGTATTTTATTTATTTGGTTATACAAAAAAATCAATTTGATTTATTTTGTAAATGGAAATTAAAAGTGAAAAACACTGAGAATGTATTATACATAAAGTTAAACTTTTTCAAATATTATTCTAACGGTTCACATCTCAAGTCGTTCTCAGTAGTGAATTTTTCATCGGAATCATCATCTGAAAAGAAGTCTGATTCGTCACTTTCATCTCCTATTCTAATAATCAGCTCTGCTACTTCATCGGTTACATATTCTCGATTAAGATATTCGTCTTCTACTTTGCTAACATGGGAACAAATATTTTCCCACTCTTGTATGCCAATATTATCAAATTTGTTGGCTGCCAACTTCCACACATCATTTAATTTGAAAGTGGTATTAGATGCAGCAACATGATTTTTAATCGTAGCCCACACTTTTTCGATTGGGTTTAACTACGGATGATAGGGGGGCAAACGTAGAACACAATGTCCATGTTCGGCCAGTAGTTTGTCGATAACGTACACTTTAGCATTCGGTTTATGTATTTCAATTTTTGCGTACAGTTCAGGTTTCGTTTCTTTCAGTTCAAAGAAAATGTTCCTTTCGGTTAACCATTTTTGCATATCTTGTTTTTTCCAAGCTGAGGTAGGGTTTGGTTCGCATGTCACATTGTGGTAGGTCACATTGTCGATTACGAGAACAGAATTTGGTTCTAAGTTTGGAATTAATTTTTCGTTCAACCACTTCAAATGGTTCTTATGATTCACTTCGTCATGATAGTCTCCAGTTTTCAAGCCAGACTTAAAAATTAATAATGCATTAGGTACGAAGTCTTTTGGTCCTCCCGCATGAACAATGATCAGCCTTTGTCCCTTAGCCACTGGAGACTTCAAACAATTGTTGGTTCCATCGCCCCAAGCCATCGGAACTGTATGGGAACTATGCAAATATGTTTCGTCAGTATAAACGATATTTCTTCCCTCTTGTTTGTATTGCTTCAATTTTCTTAAAAATGCAGTGCGTTTTAAACGAATATCTAGTTTTTTTCCATAAGAGCCTTTCGATTATCTTGCGTTCTTTTCCAACGGAAGCCCATTTTATGAATTAAGGATCTAAATGAACATAATTTCCCTATAAAATTGACACCATCTTCTTTTACTGCTTGAAATACAGCCGCCATAGTTGGTCTCCTTTTATGTATACTTGCATATCTATGGATAACGGTTCGAATAATTGCTTCATCAAATTGATCGACAGTTGATTTTAAATGGTTTTTATTGATAGTTTTACGGGGAGATTTGAATTTCTTACCTAAAAAAATACAGCATACACTCGATTGAATATACAAGTGTTTAAGAAGTACAAACCTTCCGGTTTCCTCTTTGCTTCCTTACAAATTCGTTTCACCGTGCTAAGTCCAACACCAGTTGCAGTTGCTAACGTTTCATATAGAGGAGTTGTTAATTTACATGATTCTTTTTGTTTCTTTATGAATTGGAACACATTATAAATAATTTCCCGACCTTGGCTATGAACCACCTTCTTCAAGTTACTCATCGTAAAATAGTCCTACAAATATAAAATATTTCTACTTAAATAGAGGTTTCGTTCATATGTGTAATTTCACATACTGGAATAGTAATCTGCTTTTCAACAGAAGCAAATACTTTACAACATAATAATGAATAAATTATTGTGAAGTTCAATAACCTTCAATTCGTTAAATACATACTTATTTATTTTATTCAATTTATGAATTGATACAATGTTATATAAATAGAATTTTACTGTACTTACTTGAAAAAGACTGTTTATACACTGTAGAATTAGAATAATGGAAAGAAATAATAAAACACGGAAAGGAGAACGGAGATGAACGCAAAATTTTACAATAACAAGACTAACTTTCTCAGGTGGAAGAGTATACTGCCAAACAGCTGATTATAAACGTATTTTTGTCTGTTAGCGCAGGTCCATGAGAAAACTGACGGCCTCTAACAATTAAGAATGCCTTAAAATGGCGGTATTTTTTATTCTAAGGACAAAATTAATATACGGTACTGCCAACAGAAGAAAAATGTTTAATACGGTGCATCCCATCCCATCCTGGCGATTGACGTTCCGCCAAAGAATATTAACGTATTCTTTGACACAACTACAAACAATACTGTCAAGTATAAATTTGATTTGTGAATGTACTAAAATAAATATTTTTGTGTGATTGGTTAAAAATCTTACCGCTTCAAATATTTCAAATAAAATTCTTGCAGTTCAGATTTTTTCCGACTATCTTGTTTATTTTGGCGCGCTGTAACATACTGTCAAAATACCTATTTTTAATAAACCATGTTCACACTATGGAAAAATAGAAAACAACCTGACAATTTTTTTATATTCCCCGAATTTTTTGAATTCAGCTTTAGAATTCAAAAATTAATTAGGACTTTTGCTGGGTTTGGAAAAACATGTTTGCTTGATGTCGAATTCCAACAACTTTCAACTGCACAATAAATAGCAACCATCTACAATAATAAAACATTGAATTTCTTGTTATTACTTTTACAAGCGAACAACCTTTTAAATTCACACGACGCACTTTTGTAAGAAGTCCACGATGAATACTAAAAAAAAAATACTAACCTCACCACAAAACTAAAGGCTAGTTCGCATTAGGCTAGTAATTTAGTCGAGTGGCGAGTAATTTAGTAACTAAACGTGTACGAACTGCGAAAATTTAGTCGAGAAGTTTAGTAAGTAATGTAGTCGAGTCAATCCATTTTATTCAATTTTTTCGGGCGAGTAGCACCTCCCACCAGGCTTCACAGTTTACTAAATTCAAGTCCGAACCCCGTGTTTTAGCCGAGTTCATTAGTGCGCCCCACAATGTCTCGTTAGAGCGAAGATACGACTGTAAAATTTGTTACGCAATATTTACAACATGAGTGCCTCTGGAACATTAAATCTCCGCTTTATAAAAATAAACAAGCGAAGCAATCTGCCTATGTTAATTTGGAAAATACCATGAACATATCTGAATTTGGAGAGGAGATTAAATTGAAAATCAAAAACATCAGGTTAGTGTACATTTTTTAATATATTACTTAATTGTTACAAGTAAGTACAAGATCTGTATTGTACGTAGACTTTAATATTATGTATTGCATATTTTCAGATCGACTTACTCGCAAGAGTTAAAGAAAATAAAGGATTCCAAGAAATCTGGCTCCGGAACTGACACCCTTTACGTTCCTTCAATAAAATGGTTCGATATATTGAATGCATCCCTACGAAACATAACCTCAATATTGACCAAAAGTGAAAGCAATTTCGTAAGTACATTAAGTGTTTAATAAACCATTCTTGTCTGCCAAGGAACCGATCCATCTCCCACAAAGTAATCTGCATATTTCTCGCGAAGATCTGTAGCTCTTTGAGATGCACGGTTTGATAGACATACTGGTAGTGATTTTAAACCTTGAGGATTTGGCTCCTCCCTCCAATTACCAGGGATGACGATTCCTGCAGGAATATTTTCTTTATCCACAGTATATTCCAACTGCCTGTTCTTTAATGTTGTTTGTCTGAGCCAATTATGTAAAGCGCAACATGCTTTTACAATGCTGATAACTTTCTCAGGGCTGTACGGCATCGGTTTCTCGAACACTCTGAATCTGGCCGCTAATACACCAAAAGCGTTTTCGACTATTCTCCTAGCCCGTGACAATCGATAATTAAAAATGTTTTTCTTTAATGTTAATGCACTTCCTGGGAAAGGTTTAAGCAGATAATCTTTCAGGGGAAATGCACTGTCTCCAACTAAGATTTGGCGTTCTGGTAGTATACCGCCTTCTAATGCTTGATACAAACTGCAGTTACGAAAAACGCCACCATCAGAAACCCTTCCATTACATCCTATATCTATATAACTGAAGCAGTATTTATGGTCTACAACTGCCATCAAGACAATACTGTTTGAGTCTTTGTAATTGTAGTATAAACTTCCTGATTCAGGAGGAGCTTTAATGACTACATGCTTGCCGTCAATAGCTCCACAGCATCCTGGATAGTTCCATTCCCTTCGAAATCCTTGTTCAATGGTTTTCCAATCTGCAGTGGTGGGAACCTGAAAAAAAGAATTTTAATTCATGTTTTCGATAAATGTTAACAAAATTCTATTTCATTTTCAGGCTAGTGAAGGAACGGTAGACGCTGATACAGATACTGAAGGGAACAGATCTGCCGTTGGCTCTAATTTTCGTGGACCAGCACCGAAATCTATCATCTAACCCTGACACTGTTAATAGTAACTGTTCAGCAGAAGACAATGAGTTTGATGTTTTCGGCAAACACGTCGCTCTCCAACTTAAAGGCATGCCCTTATTATTAGAACTACAAACACAAGAACACATTCAAATTTACATAAATAGAATGCGACGACAGCACCTCCAAAACATATCAGAACAAAACAGAAACACTAGGTCGGCCACATCATTGTCCTATGATTCGCAAGACTCTTCATACAGTAATAATTCAATACATTATACCGACAACCAGTATTATGAACAAACACTGTTTTCACCACCATCCATTGTAGCATCACAACAGCAGTCCCTGCAAGAAATACCATTCACACCAGAAACACGCCATCCTGACCTGCATGACATACTTTCTGCAGCAATGGAAAGTGCTAATGTTTAACCTATCTTACATAATTAAAAAAAATTCTTAAATTGTACCTACTTTACTTTTATGCACCTAACCTTACCTTTATGCATTCCTTCAATGTTTCATAGATAGCATCGCAAACTTCTCTAAGGAATTCTGAAACAGTTGATTTTACAACTATTCTTGCGTTGTATTCTTGACTGCGTTCTCATTAACAGAAAATTAAAACAAGTTTCGGTCATTCTCAACGTTGCGAAATATTCTTTGGGATCCTCCAATGCTATTTGCTTGATAAAAGAATTCGTAGCGCCAAGTACATCTCTTCTATTAATCCATTTTCGTACCCACAGTTTCTTTACATTCATCTGACTAATTTCTTCCTCATTGCAGCAAGCATTATCATCCTATATTTTTTTTTTTATGATTGTGGACCTGAACAGGCTAAATAAGGCCTATCGTGCTAAAGCACTCAGGAACACTTAGGAGGATGGATAGAGGATAATGAATTGCCAATAGATGCCTATGAACAGCTACCTTAAATTTTCTCATATCATAAGTGAGAAGAAAACAGGAACTAGGAAGATCATTCCAGAGTTTAGAAGCCGTGTAGAAAAATGTGGATTGCGCCCGTTTGGTACGACAAGTGGAGATTTGTACTGCATACTGATGATGTGAATGAGCGAACCGAGTGTTTCTCGCAAAGATAGCCGGAGATGGTATCAAAGAATGTAATTCACCAGCACAATAGCCGTTGTAATAACGATAATACAAAGAAAGAACTGAAACCATCCTTCTATGCTCAAGGGACTGTATGTGAGAAGTTAAGGACGGGTCATTTATAAGCCTAATCGCTCTCTTTTGAATACGATCAAAGATATCGAGAGCGTATTGGGGAGCACTAACCCAAAGGTGAGAATTATATTCCAGATGAGGCCGAATTTGGGCCTTATACAGCAGAAGGAGTTGTCGAGAGGTAAAGTACTGCTTAGATCTGTACAAAAAGCCTATTTTACGAGCAGCTGTTTTGGTAGCTGACAGAAGATGGTCAACCCATGAGAGATTTGAAGATACAGTCATACCCAACACAGTACAGTATTACTTTTTGTTTTTTGCGTTGGAGCTTGTTCATTTTGACACCACTAACTCGCTGTACTCGTCTTTAATGTGAACACTTCTTGGCGATTTCTACTTATTTTAGTTACTAAATTACTCGCCACTCGACTAAATTACTAGCATAATGCGAACTAGCCTTAAATGTGACGGGAAACAGTCGGCGATCGAACACAGTCGGATACAATCAAGCAGAGAGCACAGCGTCACCTACAAAAAAGAAGAAACTAAAAACGAATATCCAGAATAGCCTATTCAAGAAAAGTATCTATTTTTTGTGTGTCTAGGACAATAGTGTTCTTAACTTCGTGCACTACAGCCAATTTTGTATGCGAATTTCAAGTAATAGATAGTTATGATAAGATGATACAAAATTACGCTGTTCACAAATTGTATAGTGAAGTAGGTATAGGGTATTGTCAATTTTTTCTGGATTTGAGAATCCATTTACTATGTCAAATACAACATAAATGAAATGAATCAGCACAGTATCTGGAATATGAAAAATGAAATTATTTATAAACCAAACACATTCTTTTTTCTTTAGATGCAGAATCTACTCTATGCACATAATGATGACATTTGTATTTATAACCTAAAAAGTATTTTTTTAAATGAATTTAGAGCTTACCTTTCTAATGTGTAGTATCTACACATTGGTCTCATTTGTTATACATAACTAAAAGAGTGTATTTCTACATGAATTTTTAAATAAGCTTTTTGATATGTAACAAAAACACATTGGTTGCTTTTAGATTCAAAACCTGAAGAATACCTTTAAGATGAATTTTTAAACTAGTTCTTTGACGTTGTATAAACATATTTATTGTATTTGTATTCATAACTTAAATAACGATGTTTAAGATGAATTGTTAAAACATTTTTTGTGATGTGTTCTATAATCACATTGGTCATATTTGAATTCATACCTTGAACAGTGTTTTTTAAGATGAAATGTTAAATTAGCTTTACAATGTATTTTATGTCAACACCTCAGAAATACATTCAGAAATTACTTAGTGTGAGGTGAAGGTTACGCTAAATCGTTTAGAAAGGATCACCTTGTGTAAACCTTCACTTGTTCAAAAACCCTGTGCTATGTGCCCCAGTGTATCTCTAGAGTAACCTTTCACCGCCTAGCTTTTGAGTGCGGTAATAATTACCCGACTTGCGCATTAAAACACATACAAGTTTTTTAAATAACGACTTCGGTCAACGGAGTCTGTTGAATCAAATCAGGTATAACCTCAAAAAAGTTGCCGGCATTGTATTATTAGGTATAACGTATACGTTTTATATTTTTGACAAAGAAATAGGCATGAGTGGCGTGTTACAACCGATTGTGGTTGAAGATAACATACTGTATGATGAACGGGGAAGAATTTACATATATAATAGACTAAGTAGGTATAAGATAATCACACAATTTATAATTGTTAATTGGGTCCTTTAGATAAAACGACAGCGGTCATGGATGATAATAATGAAACCAGGGCTCTGTTGGGAATTTTACCAGAAACACTTCCCGGAACTTCACAAGGAGGGGATGCTGAATGTAAGTCATAAATACAAACCTTATACTATAATCCATTTCTTGCATTGTATTAGGTGAAGAATTAGTGGTTCACGCTATACCACCAATCAAAGTCATAAAATGCTGTGGAGTAATGATATGACGCTAAAATTAATCAATTGCTTAAAACTTTGCCAAGAAAAGTTTAAATCAACTACAATTAAAAATGATGCAGTCTATTCTTTAATAAAGGGTGAACAAAACAATGGGAGGCAACTTTTCTACTTCCCAGGTAAAGGATAAAATAAAATATCTTAAAATGAGGTACATGAAAAAAAAGGATAGTATGAAAACAACCAGTAGTGGTGCCGTTGCCATACAGTTCATATATTATGATGAGATGGATGAAATATTTGGAAAAAACCAAACGTTGAGCATGTTGCCATAGCATCTTCCTTAAAAGGATGTCTGTTAAAAGGTACAATATTTTTACTGTGATCTATTTATTTTATTCGATTTCTTGTGCAGAGAATAATGAAGATATCACTAGTGATGACAATCAGTCAAGATGTTCAACCCCATCTGGACCAACTCATTTTGCATCATGGTCTGTTACTCCATCGGGATCGCCATCAGTATCCTGCAAAAAAACACTGCACTGAACAAGATGTCGAACGACGTCATCGAGAAAAAATGCAATTTATTCGTGATTTGCATGAAAAAGCAATTGAAAATTTCAATTCCTAGATGAGTAAACTTCTAGAGAAATTTTGAAAATAAGTGTAATATTATTTAGAACAGACATGATTATTAAAAAAAGAAATGTGATTTAGTAGTTTATTTTTTTAATGCTTTTGGGTGTATACAGAACATTTTGTTTCTTATTGATTACGTAAGAATAAACTTAGTTTTATAATATAATTTATACTATTGTTTTACCAGTATTCATTTAATCTTATGTTAAAAAATATTACTGACAGTAGAAAGGAGGCACCATCCCCTCCACTTTTTTTACGTCACAAGCCCCCGCTCACTTTCACTTTTTAATCGCCCACGTGGCAGACCACTATTTGACCTTGATAAAGTTGTTTACCTTGAGAAACAGGTTTGCCTTGAGAAAGTTGTTTACCTTGAGAAACAGGTTTATTTTGAGAAACAGGTTTACCTTGAGAAAGTGACCTGGGGCTAGGACTAATGAGGGAAATTTGAAATTGTGGGTTTCTTGTCAGGCAGGAATAGGAACTACCTCTAGGACCTGGTGCAGCGCTTGGGGTTGTTTTTAATAATAAAGATGTCCTTGTAAGATAAATGCTATCTCTAGGACCTGGTGCTTCGCTGGGGTTGTTTTTAATAATAAAGATGTTCTTGTAAGATAAAATGCTACCTCTAGGACCTGGTGCAGCGCTGGGGGTTGTTTTTAATGATAAAGATGTTCTTGTAAGATAAAATTAAAATGTTACATCTAGGACCTGGTGCTTCGCTAGGGGGGGTTGTTTTAAATAATAAAGATGTTCTTGTAAGATAAAATGTTATCTCTAGGGCCTGGTGCTTCGCTGGGGGTTGCTTTTAATAATAAAGAGGTTGTTGTAAGACAAGTGTAGAAAACTACCATGTAGACCTTTCAACCTATCGTCGAAAAATAGTAGCATAATTAATTAGTAGACATAAATAAAATACGTGTCAACTTTTTCCAAGGCTGACTGCTTCTATAAATATCAATAACCTTGAGAAAGTCAACGACCTTGAAGTTAGCCATAAAGCATGGTCTTGACGTTAGCTTTGCTAATTGACCTTGAAGTTAGCCTCGGGATCTGAAAGAATACTATAAAGCGTGCGCCTGGGTTTAGTTAATGTAGTTCTTGTTTGAAGAGCATCATATCATATCCTTATGGAATCTTTATCAGCTAAGCAGATTTTGGGATTGTTTCACGGTGGTGTATTATTAACCGACGAATTGTTGATAAAGGCATACAATATTACTAATTATAAAATTGTGTTTGAGAATAATAATATCGATTCGATGGAAGAGTACGATAATTTTGTTGAAGCTGTACGAAGGGCTGGTGGAATGTAAGTATATACCTGTTTTTGATTTTAAAATTTTAATTATTTTTTAAGCTCTGCTCAAATAAATGAGTGACGAGTTTTACGGTAATGATGCACAACAGCAAAACCAAACGGGTTCAGGTTCTCAGCAGCAGGAGGCCACACCATCCTCTACGATGTTCAATCACATAAATATAGTAGGAGAATCAAACACTAAATTTATTAAAAAATTTAATACCATGTGTAAAACGCTTCGGTTTAACTTCAATGACGAAACGTGCAAGGATAATCCCTTAACATGGTTACAGGTAAAATATGCTATTTACTAAAAATGTTATTTATCTAACACATATCTTTTTTTACAGAGTGCATTTGATGAATTGTATTCATATATTGTAAAGGATGCGGCTCCATCAGACCGGGTCGGGATCACGTTAAGAAATCCAAATTTCCCTGACAAGCCAATAGGTATTTCATTTAGAAGAGTGGATCAGTTGTCGGTGAAAGTGATAATGTCGCTGCTGGAAAAGGCAATGCAGAGCAATGCTAGTTTTTATCAAGTGACTTGTTGGTTTTAAACGTTGATAGAGTGTCGGTACCTGTAGGCTATGGACGCAAAAACCTGACGGGGTTAAAATTTGCAGATTTCTGTAAATATAAAAAGCAGGGTATTGTAGTTGTACCATCAACAATTAACGATAATAATTGTTTAGCTCGCGCTCGTCATAGCTAATGCATTTAGAAATAACGATTCGATGCGTCATAGTATGGAAATGGGGTGTCCTTTACTTCAAGAGCGAGCTATACAACTTTGCCAGAACAGCGGTGTAGATCTTAGTCAGGGTGGTAGTTACGAGCACATCCAATCATTTCAAAATCATTTAGCTTCATATACCATTGTAGTTTATAATTCACGTGTAGGTGATTCGGTTTATTTTGAGGGTCCTAGGGAACCTGGTAGAGTAGTTTTAAATTTAATATTAGAAGACGAGCATTATAATGTCATCACTAGTCTCACCTCAGCATTTACATGCAGTTATTACTGCGAACAATGTAAAAAACGTTGTAATAACAAAAAACGGCATGCGGAATGTCTATACCAGTGCCCTGCGTGTCATCAAAAACCACCTTGTTCCATTCAAACTCCTAAAATTGTTTGCAATTATTGCAAGAGAGATTTTTATGGGGCCGAATGTCTTAAAAACCATAAGGACGCTAAACTATGCGAGAAATTACGTAGGTGTTTAAAGTGTCAAAACCCATGAAGTAAAGGGTAAACATAGATGTGGTTTCAGCTACTGTTCCACGTGCCTGAGTCAAAAACCTATCGGGCACCTTTGTTACATGGCCGTTAATAAGGCTCGACGTGACAGCAGTAACGGTAAACCATCTATGTTTATCTTTTATGAATTGGAGTGCATGCAAGAAAAGGTGTGTGAGGGAACGAATGATAGGTTTCTGCATGAGCCCAATCTATGCGTGGCCGCGAATGTTTGTTCCACTTGTATCAAATATGCTGACAATTTAGATGAGCAGTGCTCAGTATGTAGCGAAAGAGTGCACATTTTCAGGGAAAACCCTGTTCAATCGTTTCTAGCGTATGTTGCCGAGAGAGCTCGAAAATTTAAAGTTAGGTGCATTGCGCATAATATGAAAGGGTACGATGGATGTTTTGTACTTAGATGTATGCTAACTAAAAATAACCGGTGGATGCCTAAAGTCATCTCCAACGGTTTAAAATTAATTTCTATTCAATGTGGTGATATCAGGTTTATAGACTCCCTTAATTTCATTCCGTCACCACTCTCGGCATTTCCGAAAACTTTCAATTTCCCTGAATCCAAAGGCTATTTCCCATATCTATTCAATACATCCGAGAATCAGAATTACGATGGTCAATTGCCATCGCTTGAATATTATTGTGCAGATCAGATGTCAGGGAAAGATCGTCAAAAACTTTTAGACTGGCACACGGCCCAGAGCAATTATGTTTTTAAGATGAGTGAGGAGATTGTGAAATATTTCTTGATGGATGTTAAGATCCTCGTTAAAGGTTGCATTAGTTTCTGGTCCACTTTCACGACCCAAAATAAAGTCGATCCGTTTGAGGAAGCTACCACTATTGCTAGTGCGTGCAACAAGGTGTTTCGTAGACGCTTCCTCAAAGAAAACACAATAGGACTTATACCGAAAGGCGGTTCTAGACGTGCCGACAACCAATAAAAAGTCGCAATGCAATGGTTACGTTGGGTGGAACACTCGCAACAAGTGAACATACAGCACGCAGGGAAAGCTCGCGAGTTTAGAACACCTGAAGGTGTTAAGGTCGATGGGTATTGTGCTGAATCAAATACCGTTTTTGAGTTTCAGGGGTGTTATTGGCACGGTTGCGGAGAATGTTTCCCCAATCAAGCTAACATGGATCCTAAACTGGGTGTAAGTACTTCCATGCTTGCTCGTAACGAAATATAACGGATATAATTTAGTAGAGATGTGCGAATGTGATTTTAAAAAACAAATACTTGCTAACGACGATTTGAGAGCATTTATTCAGAGTCTGGGTAAACAAGATGACGAACTCTTAAACCCACGTGATGCGTTTTACGGAGGCCGCACTAATGCTAGTAAGCTTTATCATCAATGTGACGGTATTAGTGAGAAAGTAATGTATTATGACGTGTGCTCATTATACCCATTTGTAAATAAATACTGTAAATATCCCATAGGTCATCCGAAAATTCATGTAGGTTTAGAATGTAAGAACATTTCATTGAACACGGTGGAGGGTTTAGTTAAATGTAGAGTGCTGCCGCCCTCTAATCTCTATCACCCTGTTTTACCGTTAAAAATGCACGGCAAACTGATGTTTGTGTTGTGTAGGACGTGCGGTGCTGAGCTAAATCAAGGGGAATGTAGACATAGTGAAGCTGAGCGCAGTTTCGTTGGGACGTTTATAGCTGACGAGGTGCGTAAGGCTATCGCTAAAAGCTATATAGTCCTGGATGTTTTCGAAGTTTGGGAGTATGAGGTAACCACGTATGACAGAGCAACTAAACATGGAGGTTTATTTAGCGGTTACATTGATAATTTCCTGAAACTAAAGCAGAAATGTTCAGGTTGGCCTAGCCATTGCACGTCAGACACTGCAAAATTGAAATACGTAACGGAGTATTATGAGAAAGAGGGGGTTGAACTAGAATATTATGAAAAATTCCGGTTTAAGGTACCTGGCCAAACTTATGCTGAATTCTTTTTGGGGTAAGTTTGGTCAGCGCGAAAACAACCCAGTGCAGTATTGTATCTGAACCAAAGGACTTTTTCAAATAGTTTACGGATCCTTTGGTTCAGGTACAATCTATTACTCCTATCAACGATAATGTTGTAATGGTGAATTGGGATAGACCTGAAGGTGAGGGTGAATCACAAAAAACAATTAATGTGGCCATAGCCGCATACGACTGCCCATGCACGCTTAGAGTTGTATAGTTACCTGGAGAAACTAGACCGTCGTGTTCTGAATTACGACAGACAGTGTTATATTTATCGCAAAACCCGACGACTGGAATCCAACATGCGGCGATTTCCTTGGCCAGATGACCGACGAACTGGAGGCGTACGGTGAAGGAAGCTATATAGCCGAATTTGTTAGTGCTGGACCAAAAAACTATAGTTATAACGTGTTTTCAACCAGTGACCAAGCAGTTAAATCCGTGTGTAAAGTGAAAGGCGTTACCTTAAACTATACAAACTCCCGTGTTATAAACTTTGAAATAATGAAAGATATGGTACTTAGTAATAGTAAAGACTCTCTTTTGGTGTATAATGATAGAAAAATAGTTAGAGATAGTTGTTATAATGTATTAAGTAGGCCAGAATCCAAACAGTATAGAATAAGTTATTCTAAACGGCGAAGAATTGAGAACTTTGATACTCTACCCCTTGGTTATAAGGAATGAATAAAAGTAAATAAAAAGGCAAATTATTTATTTTTTAAAAGTCGACCCCACTTAGAGCCAAGTCCAGCTCCTCATAACCGTAGTTATATTCTAGAGGAGGAGGAGGAGGAGGGGACACAGGTGGTTCTCGGATGAGATCCTGTGATGTGAAGACTGTCTTGACTTCATCATCTATATGCTCTACCGGCCCTGTTGATACATCCGGTGGTGGTAGTGCTGGTTGCTGTTGATCTTCTTCTCCGCAGGATGACTGTATCGCCTCCATCGGAATGACTAATACCTCCCGCGGTTGTCCTCTGAGGTATGTCTCTAATATAGAGACATTCGATGGTGGTGAGCATCCTGCCGTTAACTGCTTGTCCCCTCTTGGAATGACCGGTGCTGGTCTTGGTTTAATATCCTCATCTACCTTCACAAGAGATACTAAGGGCTTGTTCTCCTCATCTATAATGACAATGACTGGGTCAATTCCTATATCATCATGGAGTGGTACCTGTTTCGATGTGTATGATGTGATGAGCCCTTATCCTTTTTTTTTTTTTGATGTGGAGGAAGTGACGGTTGAAGGCCTTTTAGAGCTGCTAGCTGTACTTGTTTTCACCATTTTCGAGATGCGTGGTGGTGGTGGTGTAACGTCCTCCTCGGATAGTGGTAGTTATTTTCTGCTCTTTAACAGACGGCATATCTTTACCTCTTCCCTCTCCAGGTCTGCACTCTCTTGAATAAATCTTCTCTGTTGTAACTCAAGTTGCGCTCGTATCATCGTATCAACTCATGGACCTCCTTCATCTTCTCGATTATTTTCATCTGATGTTCAGCGTCAATCTGGATAAATTTAGTGATGTGTTCCATTTTTGAATGATGGTTTAACACTGCAGAATATAACGGCATGACTGTATATGTATGTATGTATGTATGTATGTATGTATATATATATATATATATATATATATATATATATATACACAACATATATATATATATATATATATATATATATATATATTGAGATGTTCAGAAAGAAGTAAAAGAAGGATCGGACAGTTTAAATGTTAATTTAGTTATAAAAAGGGGTGATTTCAAGCTCGATACATGTGTGAGATATTGTTTGATAGAAATCTGGTTCACGATGAGTTTAAAGTAGATTTGTTTTGGACAAAATAGTCTGAATATTATTTATACAGTTTGATTTCATCATAAAAAGCATTGTGCTACCAACAAAAATGTCAAGAATGTTAAATACACTTATTTTCGTAAAGTCAATTTAGTATTTCCTTTATTTCAATAAGTCAATTTTTCGAGGGTATTTTGGCAAGTGAACATTTTACAGGTGTTTAAACATAAATTGTATAGCTAGGATTATATTAGGGATATTGTGTAAATAGTTTTAGAATGCAGGAAATGTGAAAAATTCATAAAAGGGTTATAATATGGACATATTAGACATATTTCTCACATATTTTTGGATGCAAACATAGTGATACAAGTTTCATAGCAAGAACAATGCATAGAACAGTTTAACATAAAGACATTCATAGTTATATACATTTTTATAATGAAAATTCCAGTAAGTGTGTTAGACGATGTGAATTTTAATGCAACACTATTTGACACAATGCATTTGAAATGAACAGTAAATATAATAAAGACAAATATTACAAACCTCTAACATAACATTTTGAGTGATAAAAACGTTTTTAAATTTAAGTTATTTGCAATTTTAGATTTAAGTTTGGTTATGTTGTAATTTCTAGGTTTTTTGCATAAATTTATAGTTTTTTTATATTCTTAGGCTTTAATTATATTCTTAAAGTAATTAATAGGAGTTCTTTCTCAGTATCTCACAGTTTTTAAAAGGATACATTGCATTTCCCCGCAAAATTTCGTCAAATATGAGGTGAATTTAGAATATTTTTACATAAACTTAAAATTTCTTTAAATTCGAGATTTCTAACTCTAAAAGTGTGTGTTCCTATGCAAAATTTTCCCAGGATTCCATTTATGTAATTAGATTAAGTGTAGCTTGTAAGTTTAGGTTGTTATATGTATATTTAATTTAGATTAGGTGATTTCGCATATTATTTTAAGAAACCATATCTTGTTGGGTGTTTTTTTATTCAAAATTTTATGTAGTTTTCATTTCTGTCGTTAGTTTTTAAATCCGTTAATATATAAGAAAGTTATGGCCAAATTTCTATTTTAGTCAAAATTTTAAAATGTTTCAACCAATCAGAGCCTTAGTTACATAGGTAGAATTGCTGAAAAAAAATTGAATTTTTAGTAACAACCAAAAAGGTATAAAAAGAATTGCCCTGGAAGTGCTGATCTCTCTCTCTCTCTCTAGAATTTGTTCACAGTTTAAAAAAAAGGTTTAAGCAGTGTTGTGTATTTGTGTAATAAGTAAGTTTTCATAACCTAATTTAATTATCGGAAAGAAAGTTATAATTAACGAAGAAAATATTCGAGAGCAATTGTTTTTATACCGGCGATTAAATTATATAATTCGGTCTCCGATACCTATTAGTTTTCGGAAAACTTTTGTACGATTTAATTTGTGTTACGATTTTGTTAAAAGTTTTCGTGTTATCAAACGTGATTTGATTACGTTCTACCAAAATAAAAATCGCATTTATTTGGTTATTTGTTTTATTGCTTGGTACAAACTTCTTTTAAATAATTTATATTTGATCCGGCATCTAAAAATAATGGTGATATAATAACAAATTTTGGACAACATTTAAACACTTTATAAACGATACCAATCAATAAGCGTTAAGTTATTTAAATAAAAATTACCAAGATAAAATCAGTGACTGGAGTGTTGCCGAATTGGAAGGAGATATTACTAGTTTTTGGAAGTTGGTGTCATCGACAAACCGAGTACCGGTCAGCAGCAAATGGGTGTATGGTAACAGCTAGAATCAAGTGGAAAGTGCCTGCATCAAATTGGAACAACTGGAAGACTTCAATTTACATTAGGAACAGTATATGTGAGTCACATTTTCTTTATAACCCTATTTATTGTGCGCATTGTTATGTTATATTTCCTGCAAATTATTATTTATTAGGTATATGTATTGGTGTAGAATTTCAAACAATACTTGTATAAACTCCTGTAAAGGAAACAAAATTTTAAATTATTTTCATATTCTAAATTTAATTGTTAACGTAAATAGTAAATCTGCAAATCATTATTTGACAATTTTGACATTCTTAACTTCATTCAATAACGTTACAACGCATGCGTTGGAAGTATAAATTATATTCACGCTTATTTCTTATACATTTAATTGTAATTCATATAATTACATCCCAGAATCAATTTAATTTCCCACTAAATACATGATCCCTATCCCCAAATTGAAATTGAGCTAGTTCGGTGCACAATTATTCTTTAAACATATACTTACATATTAATTTAAATTTAAAAATCCAACTAAAAATTTAAATCCCTCATAAATATAGCCACCATTACAAATTATATATATATATATATATATATATATATATATATATATATATAACACACACACACCGAAAGTCATTATCAGTGTCAAAGAAAGTTTGATAATTTCTAAAAACAATATTTTTTACAAATGTCACATAACAGAAATAACAAGCCCTTCACCGATTACCCTTTCACTAATCAATTAGACTAAACGTAAAAGATAGTGATTTGAAAAAATTGTTCAATCTGAAAAATAACGACTAGAAAAATGCTTTCAAGGAAAATTATGTTTGATCTCATGAGATGTGTATAACGTTTCTTAAAAAATACCTGCGAGGCTGTCTCATTCAAAAAATCTCATGCAAAAAACATCAATAATCGTTAGCAATGTAGCTGTATCCGCTATAATGCTTACTTAATGTATACATATCACTAGTATAGCTTTTTTGAGATCGAGAGAAGAAACAAGATTTCGAACGGTTGTAGTATTCCCAGAGCTCTATCGAAATCAATTAAATTTAAGAATAATCTCATCTCTATGTAATAATAGACGTAGTATAAAAGTTACATATTTTAAATGTATTTAATGTGTAATCACTGTTTAATGAGTTTTTATTATTATGATGTAACATTAGTGGTATTAGACGTTTTTTATGATTGTTAATAAACTATTATTATTATCAGTGTGAAGATGATGTGAGGAATGCATCTCAAATTTTGATGACTGTAACGCTCTCTATGAAACTCGGATAAGCTAAATTATGTTATCCTTATTTCAAATTAGACAATTAAAGGGTTATAGTTAGCATAGTAAGGATTATAATCAGCATGGTAATTATTTTAAACGCACAGATAAATCACTCATAATTTTGATATATAGATGGTAGTTGCTTGAAGAGACAATCAGGTTTTCAAAATATTATAACGATTTAAGGATAATTACATTTCATACAAAATAGTTTATCGATATGTAAATAACTTTCTCTACAACTTAATTCTAAAATGATGTATAATGTATGCTTTTGTACTATTCTAGACTGATAAATAAAAATAGATTGTACTACTTTTAATTGTTTTCTATTTATTTAAGAGCTCTGTAATACCAATTGAATCTATTGTTTTTTCTTTTAATTTAGTATGTGTTTTTATAATCGTTTTAAAATTAATTAACAGTAGGTAAACATATTTACAATTGATGTGTGGTAATCAGCGTGCAATTTAAGCGGTATCGCATCGCAATTTGCGATGCGAACTTTATATAATTTCTCCGGAAATAAAAATGTGCATCGCAAAATTGCGGTACATTTTTAGGAGCAAAATTTAACTATAACTGGTTTTGCACGAACAGCGCCGCCGGCCACCGACTTCACACTGTAGCTTTCAAGGACGCATAGACGCGTTTAAGTAACTAAGTAGTGTAGTACTAGTACAGTTGCGTCGCAAGAAGTGTTAAAATGTCGACTTGTGTTAAAGTTAATACCGTAAAATCTTGGCACGACGTTATCGATCCTGAGGTAATTTGGTTAAAATATGAAGTTTGGGAATCAGATCGTAAAACCGTAGAACTACTATACTGCGATCTGTGTAGAAAAAAATGTGAATTCTTTGAAAACGCTGCGTAACTTCAATTCAGCATTTGCTGATGGTGACAAAGGGAAATGTATTAAAAAAGATAGTGTTTTTAAACACGTGAATACAAATGCGCATCGTTTCGCCGTTGGAAAAAGTAATAAACCGCAGTGTATTACGCAATTTTTTGAACAAACACCCGTTGGAAAGTCGATGTCTACAGTTTCTCATGAAAGTAAAAATCACGTAGGTAAGTTAGTAGACATTGCATACTTTTTAGCGAAAGAAGAACTACCCTTCAAAAAATTTTCAAGTTTAATTGAATTGGAACAGAGACATGGAGTCGATCTCGGGTCCCAATACCATACCGAGACTAAATGTGCAGAATTTACTGAGTGTATTGCTAGTACAATTATAAAAGAACTAAAAGATGAAATAAAATTGGCAAAGTATATTTCTGTGTACAGTGATGGTAGTACTGACGTAAATACTACTGAAAAGGAAGTAGTCTTCATAAAATATGTCGGTAACGATGGAATTGCAAAGCTGACCTTTCTGAAACTAGCAGAAGTGCAAAGTTCTAATGCAAATGGGATATTTGAAGCAATTATTAATACTTTAGAGGAATTTGGTGTTGGCGACATTGAAAAGTAATTAGTAGCCTTTTTAGACCTGTTAAATTTGGGACACAAAAAAGGGGTTTCTGCTATTATAAAGGAAAGATGCCCATGGCTTGTGTCGGTACATTGTTTTAGTCATAGATTGGAACTTAGTTTAAAAGATTGTGTGACTGGAAGTTATTTTAATGACTTGATTCAAATGCTAGAAGAAATTCATCATTTTTATGATAAAAGCCCAAAACGCATTAGACAGTTTAAAGAAATAGCAGATATTTTACAAGAAAATTCGCTAAATACTCCAACATTACGTATCTCCGGAACTAGGTGGGTTTGTCATAAACGAAGAGCTGTTGAAGCTTTTATCAAACATTTTGCCGTTATTATTACTCAACTTGAAACTGTGGCCGCCGATAGTTCAGCACCAAAATGTGACTGTGACAAGAATAAAGCAAAAATTACAGGTATTTTAAGAAAAGTAAAAGCTGTGAAGTTTGTTGCGTGGTTACTGTTGTTTAAAGCACTTTTAAACCCGTTGTCAACATTATCTGCTTCATTGCAATCTGAAGATGTGGATTTGCTTATATTATTAAATTCTTTGGAAAACTTATACACCGCCATTAGTGACATTAAAAACTGCAGTCCATTGTATTTATCTCAAGCAATAAATTTGTTTGATAGTGAAAGTGATTCGGACTTAGATGTCGAATATAAGGGAATAAAATTAACAAAAAATTTAACTCTTATTTCTTTTAAAACACAAATTGTTGATGTTTGTGACAAATTATATAATTGTGTGTACACTAGATTGTCAGATTTACATAAAAATGAAATATTATGTATTATGTATTAAAAAATTTAAAACATGAAAAAAAACTGATTTTTGGAGTTGTGTAATACAAAATTATAATAATCAGTATGAGAATCTTTTATATTTAATAAATATTTTATTGATAATTCCCGTATCAAATGCACCACTTGAAAGAGCATTTTCTTTAATAAAGCCGTATTAAGACAGATTTTAGAAATAGATCAAGTTCAGAAACTACCAATAATCTAATATTTATTTCCCCGCATGGTTCCAGTTTGAAGAAATTTAAACCAAGTGCAGCTGTAGACACTTTTTTTCCAATCAAAGACGAGAAGAAATACTTGCAATAAAAGAAAATTACCTGAAGATGAAGATTCTCCAAGTTAAGTTTAAAATCAATATTATTTTATCTACTGTTTACTGTTTAGTGTTTATCAATTCATTGAATATATCTTTATTCTTTCCTCAATAATTACATAGTATTTTATTTTTATTTATTAAAATAGTATCTATTGTCCTATTATAGTATTATACTATAAAAACTTCAGAATGCAATTAATTATAGTCTATAAAAATTGCTCTACAAATTATTCTTATTGCTTCGCAAAGTGCAGTATGTGGCGCAATTTTGCTTTGCAATTCCGTTTTCTTAAATTGCACACTGGTGGTAATTAACTTGCTAAAGCAAGCATAATTTAAAACGAATTAACTGTCACCACTGAAGTAAAACAAAAGTAATTTTAAAATCATATTTGTGTACATGATTATAGCAAAGTAACAATTACAGATCTTGTCTTATTTTTAAAAATAGGATTATTATCTTCACAAATAGTACATATATCAGTTTAAGCTACAGTTTATTTATATATTGGATTCGCTGCATTTTACAAACAATTTTATCATATGATGAAACTCCTTAAAACCATTATAACACTGTAATTAACTATTTGAATTTAAATAATGAGTAGTACATTCTAAGCGTCTTTAAATATCAAAATGGCCTTATTGTTTTTTCTTTTAATCCAACTATAAATTTTTTGAATAGAAAAAAATATTTTGTACTTTTAAGAGACCTTCAAAAAATAAATATTCAAAGAAACAGTCAAAGTGAATGCGTGTTTTTACATTCTAAATGAGGGGTAAAAGAGAGAGCTTCAATAGTTTAAATAGCAAGTTTTAGGTGTACTAAAAATCAGATGCTTTCAAACTGTAGAAGTATGGTTTTGATAACAGCATTCTCCTTGGGGTGTACAAGTCTTTTTATACCTAGCAAAATTATTGAGACTGATAATTTTGCCCCAAAGTAACACATCATCATCTGCTGCTCTCAGAGTAGGTAGATTGAGAACCAGAAGCAATTTCTGTATTTATTAATACAGATTACAGAGGTCTAGTTCAGTTAATATCTCTGTATGTTAATTTACATGTAAGCATGTTTAAGACCTTATACAATTATTTAGACATGTATTATGTTAATGTAAATTACATCTATCGATCGATCAACTAAACCATAATTTATTTCTGTCTTGTGTTACAAGCTAAGCTAAGGTAATGTTGTACAACATATACAGAGGGTCGCATTTTGCACTCACGTTTTTAAAACTCTATCTTAAAAACACTCTCTATGTATAGCAAATTCAGAGAGAGACGACTCGTGTAATTACACAGCGAAAATAATTTTACGTCTCATCTTAAAAAACGCATCTGTATGAACGTTCTAAAAGGATACGGTCTTACAAAAAGCAAATAATTAGTAAAAGCTAAACTCTATTACAGAGCCTCTCTCTCTTATAAGATTAGGGCCACATACCATTTCCAGACAGGGATCACGATGAGGGTGAGGGACCTAAGAATAAATTGCGAAACAAGTCCTACATATGTCTTACAAGATAGCATTAGAACTTTATTATGCTACTATTTTCGACGATAGGTTCAAAGGTCTACACTTGACTTACAACAACCTCGTTATTATTATTATTATTAGAAACAACTCCCAGCGATGCACCAGGTCCTAGAGATAGCTCTCGTCTTACAGGAACCTCTTCATTATTGAAACAACCCTCAGCACTGCACCAGATCCTAGAGATAGCTCTTATCTTACAAGAACATCTTTATTATTAAAAAACAACCCCAGCGCTGTACCAAGGTCCTAGAGATAGCTCTTATCTTACAAGAACATCTTTATTATTTAAAACAACCCCAGCACTGCACCAGGTCCTAGATGTAACATTTGTCTTACAAGAACATCTTTATTATTAAAAACAACCCCAAGCGTTGCACCAGGTCCTAGAGGTAGCATTTTATCTTACAAGAACATCTTTTATTATTAAAAAACAACCCCCAGCGAAGCACCAGGTCCTAGAGATAGCATTTATTTTCAACCCCCATTGAAACACCAGGTCCTAGAGGTAGCATTTATCTTACAAGAACATCTTTATTATTAAAAACAACCCCAAGCGCTGCACCAGGTCCTAGAGGTAGTTCCTATTCCTGCCTGACAAGAAACCCACAATTTCAAATTTCCCTCATTAGTCCTAGCCCCAGGTCACTTTCTCAAGGTAAACCTGTTTCTCAAGCTAAACTTGTTTCTCAAGGTAAACAACAACTTTCTCAAGGTAAACCTGTTTATCAAAATAAACCTATTTCTCAAGGTAAACAACTTTATCAAGGTAAACAACTTTCTCAAGGCAAACCTGTTTCTCAAGGTAAACAATTTTATCAAGGTCAAATAGTGGTCCGCCACGTGGGCGATTAAAGTGAAAGTGGGCGGGGCTTGTGACGGAAAAAAGTCTACAGTTTAAGGATAAAGTTCTACTACTGACAAAAATGTGCACACTTTTGTTTTAGGATCTGTAACAAACAAAATACACCCAAGTACCACACAAAATTAAAAAACACCGACGCGTTTCGATAGCTACGCTATCTTCATCACCGGTCGACTAGGACCGCTAGTCGACCGCTGATGATGATAGCGTAGCTATCGAATCAAATCTTGTCTATTCCTATCTAAACACTTAAGCCTGCATAGCCTTCCAAATAAGAGGCAAATGCTCTTTCTATAACTTGTTGAGTCTGAGATACTCTCAAATTAAAATTTCTTTTTTCTGCATTCATATTTCCAGTGTTAATGTATGCACCATGATAAACAAGGATAGGCTTTGTCCCCTAGGATAAATTCTTCATTAGGAAAATATTCAGCAGCATTTTCCGTTACTGATTGAAATATGTCAGAATTACGAAATATGCGTGTATCACTTTCGGATCCAGGATACCCTACGAACTCATCAGTAAATTTTAGTGTTATATTGCAAATTCCTTGCAGTGTAATTGCATAATGGCATTTCCTACATATGTATACTTTTGGATCGTTCTTCAGAGCTTTTATAGGAATAAATGTTCCATCCACTGCACCTATTACACCATCGATTCCAGTAATACGGGAAAATGTTTCCTTCGCTTCTTCTATTCGTTCTCCTGTTGGCCAAACTGTAAGTTTTGGTGCGATATTATTTACTGCCTTAATTATACGAACAAACGATACACTCATATTGATATTGAATCTCTCTTGTACTGATCTGAAACAACTCCAAATATATTTCTATCTGTAGCAAAAGTGGAAGTATTACCTAAATAAAACCGGTGTTGCTAAAAGTCACACCACAGCAAGTAATTGACGATGAATGTCGATTAAAGGACGCCATATGTTATCTTTTTTCTGAATTTCTATAGTAATAATATGTAATAATGTGTCATACGTCACATAATTAACGCGAAAATGCATTTAAAACTATCTTTCACTTAGATTTGGAACCACTCTTTCTAGATAATTGTCTATCCTAATTACTAACTTCCTTTTCTTTAAAGTTGCAGCTTCCTCATCAATATCATCGGTAGGGTAAAGCATTAATACTGATTCAGATATGTTTTGAAAGTAAAATAAATAATCCACAAATAAGTTTCCTCTTATTCACACGGTTCATCTTCGAATTTAGGGTTAGCTGTTTTGTTTTGTTTCTAACCTCAAAAATGTTTGACAATTGGATATCTCATCTAACGTTAAAAAATACAGGCGTAACTCTGATCACTCTACACTTACCGCACACATCGCCCGTTATCTGAACGAGATCCAAAGGTAAGGTGTGTTGTCACATTTTTTTCGGAAAGCAGTTATTTTCACCATGTGTTTTAACATATCAAATTTAATCTTGAGGACAAACGCTCTAAGTCCTTAATTGCTTGATTTCGCTGATATATGGGGGTATACAGTGTTAAGTCCAGTAAGCGAATCGTGGTAAACAAGGTTAAGCGCTTTTGACGTTTCTTGTGTTACAGTTTAGACGGAGGTAAACAGCGTTGTGTATTTTCAACAATTTGCTCAAGTTAAATGATAATTAAAGGTATGTTTCGGGGTAAACTAATGTGTGAACTTGTATTTAAAAACAATAACAACGCAGAAAATGCGGATTTGAAACCAGAAAATGGTAATAGTACCAACATAACCACAATCCCAAACTCAGTAAAAGTAAATGTTTTTAAATTTTTGATTTCATGCGTAAACAGTGAAAAGTTCAATTTTTTCGTGGTTTGCAAGCATCGTATTTCAAAAAATATATTTTCGTGCAAAGAGACTTGTTAAGAAATGTTTACAGAATCATTTTGAGACTTAACACTGTTTAACTCGGTACACTCTAAAATTTTTGTGCACTTAACTCAAACATTTTTGTCTAATGCAGACAAATGAAAACCAGCAACTTCATAATAATATAGCGGTTTCAAGTTCTTTCAACCAGAATGTTGGAAATAATATTAACTTAGTTATTGGTATATTTACCAACATTTTTGTAACTTTTTTTTCAAAAGACGATTGTTTCATAGATTCTCTTGCAACACAACCAGTGTCAAGAACTTTTTTTTATATGATTGTGGACCTGAACAGGCTAAATTACGCCTATCGTGCTAAAGCACTCAGGAACACTTAGGAGGATGGATAGAGGGATAATGAATTGCCAATAGATGCCTATGAACAGCTACCTTAAATTTTCTCATATCATAAGTGAGAGGAAAACAGGAACTAGGGAGATCATTCCAGAGTTTAGAAGCGGTGTAGAAAAATGTGGATTGCGCCCGTTTGGTACGACAAGTGGAGATTTGTACTGCATACTGATGATGTGAATGAGCGAACCGGGTGTTTCTCGTAAAGATAGCCCGAGATGGTATCAAAGAATATAATTCAGCAGCACAATAGCCGTTGTAATAACGATAATACAAAGAAAGAACTGAAACCATCCCTCTATGCTCAAGGGACTGTATGTGAGAAGTTAAGGACGGGTCATTTATAAGCCTAATCGCTCTCTTTTGAATAAAATCAACGATATCGAGAGCGTATTGGGGCGCACTAACCCAGAGGTGAGAATTATATTCCAGATGAGGCCGAATTTGGGCCTTATACAGCAGAAGGAGTTGTCGAGAGGTAAAGTACTGCTTAGATCTGTACAAAAAGCCTATTTTACGAGCAGCTGTTTTGGTAGCTGACAGAAGATGGTCAACCCATGAGAGATTTGAAGATACAGTCATACCCAACAGAGTAATAGAGTCTGAAAACTTAAGAACTGAGCCATTCATACTTACCACAGGAAATGATCGATCTTTTTTGGCGGACACAAGGCAACACTGAGTTTTGTTAGCATTAAATTTAACTAGATTATTGCTTCCCCATTCGAGAATACGTTGAATGTCTTTGTTGATTGAATTTGCCATTTCAGCTTTAATTTCTTGATTTGACATAGAGTATCACTATGAGTAGATTGAGATGAACTACAGTGAAGAGTGCTACCGTCAGCAAAGCAATGGATGGGGTTAGTTGTTGAAGAAATAAGGTCATTTATGTACAGTAGAAAAAGTGTAGGCGCTATAACGGATCCGTGTGGTACGCCCGCGTTAATGCTAACTTCTTTTGAAAAAAAACCATCAACTACGACACGTATTCGTGAAAAGAAATTTCTCACAATTCAGAAAATAATATAGAAAATAGGTCTGACAGTCGAGAGAGAACGAGAATGCAGAAATAAATGAAAGCCCTAACAATAAAGTTGAAGTAGTTAAAAGTCGTAAGTGCAAAATACATCAAAATAAATGGAAATGTAATATAAGGAAACAAAAACGAGCGGCTGGTCAAGCATACGTGTCAAAAAATAAAAAAGAAGTTAAAGAAAGAAGACTTAAACCGAAATGTAAAGAAACTTGTAAATTGAAATGTTCACTTAATTTTACAGACGAAATTCGGAATGATATTTTTAAGCACTTTTGGTCAGCATCAATGGATAATAACCAAAAACGGCAATTTGTGGCATCGTGGGTCACAAGGGACGAAGTACAGAGAAGACGCGAGAGGACAGGACAGAAACGAATAAACACAACATTACATTATAAATTTTTTAACGATCATAAACGTGTTAGGGCGTGTAAAACATATTTCTCAAAACTTTGTCGAAACAAGTCTTTCAAAAAGACTGCCAAATAACGGTGAGGATATAAGAGGAAAAATGACACCAAGTAATAAAATAGGCGAACATATTCGGAACAACATTCGGGAGCATAATTTAAAATTCCCAGTTCAAGAATCGCACTGCAGAAGGGAAAAATCAGCTAAGAAATATCTGGACAGCAACTTAAGTATTAAGAAAATATATGAATTGTATGTCGAGAATTGTTGTGAACAAAATGTGCCGCTTGAGGAGATAGCCAAGTTATGGCTGTATGCCGATATATTTAATTCAAAATTTAATTATTCTTTCAGAAATCCTGTTAATGACACATGCGATTCATGTGATCATTTTCAAGTAAAACTTCGTGATACATTGTCTGATGAGGAAAAGTATCAGAATCGAGATCAGTATGAAATACATTTGGAAGAGGCTTCCACAAGATACAAGCTAAAGAAAGCTGATAAGGAACACTCTTTACAGGACCCAAGTATCAAAGTTGTTATGGTGGACCTTGAGCAATGTCCACCAACACCTGTTTTAACAAATTCCCGGTGTTTTTACTCACTGGAACTTTAGTATTTCAATTACATCATCTACGACGCTACAAATACAGAGACCTACGTTGTATGTGGGACGAGCGCATTGCAGGAAGAGGTGTTAACGAAATGGCTTCTTGCCTCATACAGTGGATGGAGTCAAATATTTCTCCAAATTTAAAGAAACATAATATGGTCTGATAAATGCCCATCCCAAAATAGAAACGGTGGGATGATTATGTGATTTTTTCATATCCTCAATAAATTTCCACAAATTGATGTTATTGACACACATTTTTATTAAGGGAGCATACACACCTTGAAGCTGATTCAGATCATTCTTTAGTAGAAAGATACTGGAAGAATGAGAGTCAGTTTAAGATCATGATACCTTGGGACTGGCATCAGCTAGTTCGTGTCTGCAATAAGAAGAAGCCTTTCACAGTGTTTAAGTATGGAACCGGAACATTTTAAGAATGTTAAAAGCTTGTATGAAGGGGCCAATGAACCACATTTGCATAGCAAGAAATCAGTTGACGTAGCCCTTTTTTAATATCTAATGTCATCTGTGTTCAAGTCCGATCAAACAGCTCCGGAATCCTTTATTATACAACAGATTTCAATGAAGAATTTCGTAAAGTGGACTTCAACAGAAATCGCCGTAATATTGTTCTGCCTACAGTGTAGCCACATTTGTGACAAATAGCAGCCAAGTTAACTACTACAAAAAAATACAATCACCTCAAAACCCTTTTACAGTGGGTACCTAAAGTTCACCATCCATTTCACAAAAATCTTCTACATTAGATTCTGCAACAGAAGAAGCGATAGATGATTAAAGTATTTTTAAGTTATTTTATTATGTTCCATTGTAGAATTTAATATTGTTTAGCATTTAAGTAATATTTTAGAAAATAAATTATTGTTTCCAGTACTATTATCTTGTTTAAATAGTTTGAATTTTATGGGAAAAAATGTTGAGTCACATTAAGTCTAAAATTTTTTTACAAATGTAAAATATCGTACAAAAATATTAAAATAAATAACTCAAATAAGTGAATTTATCAAAAACTCAGTCACTTTACGCATTTACTATTTCAGTATATTCGTTTAAACATTAAGTTAACAAACCTCTCTCCACAACAATTTTGAGTTTGCAACTTAACATACCTTACCTCTGAGGTGCTGATGTATAATCACATTAATAGCATTAGTATTTATAACTTACAGAGTGTTTTTTAAGATGACTTTTAAAATTACCTTTGTGATTTGTTCCATAATTACATTTCAATTTAAAACTTAAGAAATATTTCTTATGATGGATTTTTAAATTATTTTTGTGATGTGTTGCATAATCACATTGGTGACATTTGATTTCATAACTTGAGCAGTGTTTTTGAAGATGAATTTCTCAATCAGTTTTGCGATTTGTTCCATACTTACATTGGTCACATTTGAATTCCATAATTTGAGTGTTTTTTAAGATTTGAATTCATAACTTGAGGAGTGTTATTTGAGATGAATTGAATTTCTTAATCAGCTTTATGATTTGTTCCATAATCACATTGGTCACATATGAATCTATAAGTTAAGTGTTTTTTAAGATGAATTTTTGAAAGATGTTTGTGTTCCATAAATACATTGGCCGCATTTGAATTCATAACTTGAGGAGTGTTTTTTAAGATGAATTTTAAAATTACCTTTGTAATTTGTTTCATACTCACATCGGTCACATTTGAATTCTTTACTTAAAGAGTGTTTTTTAAGATGAATTTTAAAATTACCTTTGCGATTCGTTGCATAATCACATTGGTCACATTTGAATTCATAAGTTGAAGAGTGTTTTTTAAGATGAATTTTTGAAAGATGTTTGTGATGTTTTCCATAAAGACATTGACCGCATTTGAATTCATAACTTGAGGAGTGTTTTTTAAGATGAATTTTAAAACTACCTTTGTAATTTGTTCCATACTCACATCGGTCACATTTGAATTCTTTACTTAAAGAGTGTTTTTTAAGATGAGTTTTAAAATTACCTTTGTGATTTGTTCCATAATTACATTGGTCACATTTGAATTTATAAGTTGAAGAGTGTTTTTTAAGATGAATTTTTGAAAGATGTTTGTGATGTGTTCCATAAATACATTGGCCGCATTTGAATTCATAACTTGAGGAATGTTTTTTAAGATGAATTTTAAAAGCACCTTTGTAATTTGTTCCATACTCACATCGGTCACATTTGAATTCTTTACTTAAAGAGTGTTTTTTAAGATGAGTTTTAAAATGACCTTTGTGATTTGTTCCATAATCACATTGGTCACATTTGAATTCATAAGTTGAAGAGTGTGTTTTAAGATGAATTTTTAAAAAATATTTGTAATGTGTTCTATAATTACATTGGTCGCATTTGAATTCATCACCTGAGTGTTTTTTAAGATGAATTTTTAAAAGATGTTTGTGATGTGATCCATAACCACATTGGCCGCATTTGAATTCATAACTTGAGGAGTGATTTTTAAGATGAATTTCTAAATCACCTTTGCGATCTGTTCCATAATTACATTGGCCACATTTGAATTCATAAGTTGAAGAGTGTTTTTTAAGATGAATTTTTAAAAGATGTTTGTGATGTGTTCCATAATTACATTGGTCGCATTTGAATTCATAACTCCAGTGTTTTTTAAGAAGAAATTTTAATTTATATTTTATGTCATGTTTTAATTTTTCTTGCATCATTGTTGATCTATTAAATTTACTTTCACACTGTATGTTTGTGATGTGTTTGATACTGTTTTCATTTATAACACTTGAGTGAACATCTTTTACTAGAGAAGAGATGTTTTCTTTCTTAATATTCACATTATCTGTAAAAAAGTGTTAAATTTTGTATTACTTGAACGATAATTAATTTTACCTTGTATTAGATCACTATTTACTATAAGATGTTGGGTTACAAGTGAATTTATTCCTTCTTCCTCTTCTGGTTCGACTTTCACAATTTTCATATCAATTTCATAAGACATTTCGAAGAATTCGTGTTTCTTAATAATACACTTTATACAACACTTAATTGCACCACTTTATCAAATTATTTTGGGCACAGTATTTAACAATTAAGAATGCCTTAAAATGACGGTATTTTTTATTCTAAGGACGTAATATACGGTACTGCCAACAAAAGAAACATGTTTAATACGGTGCATCCCATCCCATCCTGGCGATTGATGTTCCGCGATGAACATCACTATCAGTGCTACAGAATACAGTCAAGGCTAGACAATACATAAATTTTATTTCAGAACGAAGTATTTAAAGTTGCCTATATGCAATGAAATTAAAAAAAGTAAACTCGAATTTATGCAAATTTTCGTTATCAATGACAAGTTTCAATTGTTACTTACTATAAAATCCTTACAGGCTAATGATCATTCATAACCGGCTGCCACAATAGTAATGAACTCAAGTGCGTTAGATGTATTGTCTACCATCAAAACAAAATTTTCACGGTGCGGTGTCAAAATTTGAGACGTTTTTCCTTGACTATTCAACTCACCCCATTGAATAAAGAAATCTTTCTTTATTCAATGACTCGCCCTCTCCATGTCAACTATCAATCAATTGCAATTTAGTATTTTTTATATTTGGACCAAACAGAGCACGCTTGTGCGACAATTCCGCTAGGGGAATATTCTCGACAATTTTTTTCTCTTCCTATGAAACTTAATTGCCTTCCGGTAAAATGTCAAATTAACATACACTTTGACGTTTCTTTTGTTCGTCAAAGTAATGCAGACTCCGACTACCATCGAAACCACTATATAACCCGCAACTTGTTCTAAATTAAAACTAATTAATTAATTCATGACTTGTCAATTGACCGTCAATTTTGTTCGTTGAATAGTCTTTTAAATACCACTCGTGGCCGATGAATTGCATAAATTTTTGTCAAAGTGCTTAATCGTGTTTATTGCTTCAAAATTGAAGCAACAAACACTCATACACTTTGACAAAAATTTTCGGCAATTCATTGACAACTTGAGGTATTGTATATAATAACATATATATATATATATATATATATATATATATATATATATATATAAATGCGACTAGGACAATTCCCAAAAATACTATAAGCTTATAACGTTAAAACCTAAGCAATAACACCAGCAAAATTTGTTTTCTTTACTACTTTTCAAAACTTGGCATTCTGTCAGTCTTTCACGTTTCTTATTAAAAAACAGTGTGCGAGCGCGCGCGTGCGCGCGCGTGTGTGTGTGTATGTGTGTATGTGTGTGTGTGTGTGTGCGTGTGAGTGTATATGAGTGCGTGTAAGTGAGCGTGTGTGTGTGTGTGTGTGTGTGTGTGTGAGTGTGTGAGTGTATGTGAGTGCGTGTAACTGAGTGTGTGTGAGTGTGTGTGAGTGTGTGTGAGTGTGTGTGAGTGTGTGTGAGTGTGTGTGAGTGTGTGTGAGTGTGTGTGTGTGTGTGTGTGTGTGTGAGAGTGTGTGTGAGTGTGTGAGAGTGTGAGTGTGTGTGAGAGAGAGAGAATGTGTGAGTGTGTTGTGTGTGAGTGCATGTGAGTGTGTGTGTGTGTGTGTGTGTGTGTGTGTGTGTGAGTATGTGTGGCGTGTGTGTGTGTGTATGTGTGTGTGTGTGAGTGTGAGTGCGCGTGTGTGAGTATATGTGAGTGCGTGTGAGTGCGTGTAAGTGAGTGTGAGTGTAAGTGTGAGTGTGTGTGTGTGAGTGTGTGTGTGTGTGTGTGTGTGTGTGTGTGTGTGAGTAAGTGTGCGCGTGTGCGCGCGCGCGTGTTTGTATGTGCGTGTGTGCGTATCTGCAGGCATGAGCGTGCACGCGCGTGTGTCTGTGTATGCGTGGGTGTTTGCGCGCGAGCGTGTGTGTGAACTTAAGGATAATTAGAAACTTGTTTCATTCGATATTGTTAATTTTTTCCCAGTGTTCCTTCCCTCGGAGAGTGCTTCAATATCATCAACAACTATCATGCTAATTGTATTTTACTTGATTTTAAGTGCAGTTTTTTAGCCCATAGTCTCAAAATTAAACCTGAACAATTTTATTTTTATTTCAATGATAAAAAGTATTTTTCACACCATTACATAAACTTAGCCTCTTACAAGTTCCTAAATTTATTTAAATTCCATAACATCAATATGTTGTTCTCCTCCAAAAATAATCTTAAGCACGTTTTGTTCATACTGAAGATAACATTGGCTCCCTTGAGAATCAGGGGATTAAAAAAAACGGAAACTACGGGTTCAACAAAAGTGGTCGACAGAGTTTAACTGGCTTTGTTATTCCGCTAAAGAAGAAGACGCATTCTGTAAATACTGTGTATTCTTTGCTACAACTGGAGGTGTTGGGGGCAGGCTTTGGGTTCCTTGATTAAAGTAAAAATGGATAACTGGAGAAAAGCCAAGGAATTGAAAGTTTAAGATTTTTTTAAGAAAGCGCTAACTCATACTCATATGACGAGTTCACGAGTTTACGTTCTTGTCATTGTTGCAAATAAATTAACTATTCTCTTTTTGTACGTATGTAGCTTCAATTTGTGCTTATGAAAATTTAGTCAAAATACAAAGCGGGGCTCAAGAGAGTGTGATAGATTTACTTGATGAAAACAGAAAAATTGAAGTAGCACAAAATCGAGCTAAAATCAAGCCAATAATAGAAGCAATCTAGTTGTCGGTAAAATGTCCATCCGGGGGCAAAAAATTTTGGGGAACTTAAAATAGATGATAATTCTACCAACGAAGGCAATTTTCGTGCAAATTTAAAATACAGAGCTAAGGGTGATAAATTATCATGAGACACATTAGAAACATCAAGCAAAAGAGAGACATATATTAGCCTAAGAATCCAAAATGGAATTATAGACAATATAAACAGTATTCTGTTAAACAAACTTGTAACAAACATAAAGGAGGTGGGGGCGTTTTCTGTTTTAATAGACGAAACTACTGACATTTCAACAAAAGAGCAAGAAACTTTATATGTGAGATATGTCAATAAATACAAAATTCATGAAGATTTCTTACAATTTGTTGCGGCAGAAATTTTTACAGTTTGGAAAATTTTGGATTAGATTTAAACAACCTTTTTTGTAATTCAAACCAAAGTTGGGATCCAATCGAGTAACATCGATAATTTAGCATAAGCTAATTTTAAATTTTACAAAAAAGAACAATCTGTCCGCGTCGTTATCACGATGTCGCGCAGATTGTATGAAGAGTTCGCCGGCCTAGTCTGGCACGGCCACGGAGACATGAGAGGGACATCGATCACTAACGAACCGATACGGTACGGAGTCAAACCCAATAGCCTACCATCACCACCACGACAGAAGAGGAGACGAACCAAGAAAACGCCGCCGGCAAACGTCCCCCGTTAGGGGAGGCTACACTGACGGCTCCGCCGCCCCCGCACCAATCCAGCGAGAAGACCCAAGGAATCCACCGACGAAAACTTCAAGACACAGAAGTAGTCGAAGAAGGCGCCGAAAGTTCGCCCGCCTACGCCGCCAACGGGTTCCAGGTCCTTGAAACATTCAACGGTCATCCCTGCAGACATGGAGCAGACAACGACACGAGAGTACACTAGGGAGAAAGTGTCGCCGGTAATCCTTGGTCAGGAGAACTGAGTCGCATTCTCCCGAGAACTAGATCGACCACGGACCGTCTTCACGAGAGCGAAGGCCTTCAGCGAGGGAATCCGGACCCAGCCTGTCTCACTCCTGGACAGAGACAGACTGATGAGGTATATGGATAAGTGTGGTACTCCATACCACATCTATCAGCGAAAGAGTGAGAGTGTTGCTAAGGTAGTGATACGTGGCGTGCCCGTAGAACTATCTGAGGTCGACGTTAGCTCAGAGCAAAATACAAAACATTAAAGTACTTTCTGTTTTCAGAATGAAGCAGCAAGGACGCCCGATCCTTCCCGCGATAGTAGAGCTGCCGACGGAGAAAGAAAACAAGAAGATCCGAGAGGTGAAGTACGTCGGCCGCCTCCGCGTGATTCTAGAGGATTTGCGGCGAAAATCCGGCATCGGGTAGTATCGCCGGTGTCAGGGTTTCCGTCACGCACAGCGTTGCTGCAGAGCGGCAGCACGCTGTGTAAAGTAAGCCGGAGATCACCACTACAGTGAATGAGAGCAGCTCCCGCCGCTGTCGTTACCCCGCCTACTCAACCCGCATCAGGGTTCAACTCTATATTGACTCTCCTCGGATGTATCAATTTGGAGATTCCCCTACCTGTCATCCATATGGTGACAGCGGCGCTCGCTCAGGCGATGGACCTGTGGGGAGTGATCCTCATGCACGGTTCAGAAGTGGTTGCCCTTTTCCGATAATCATACAAAGGTCTGGACGAAGACTGTGAGTATACAGAATCGACACTATATTTCTAATAACACCGACAATGTATTCACACATCTAACACATGTTTCCGTTTATTTCAGACACGCAGGGCATCAGCGGCATCAACCACAACCGGCGACATCAGGACAGTCCACATATCTCCACGAACAGCATCACCACGCAACAGCGATATTAATTACTACTTTGCCGAGGTCCTCACGAACGTATTTCTCCGTCAAAGTCCTCACCGACGTCTTGATACCGAATTCTCTTGTTGATTTCTGTCCTGAAGTCTTCATTTATCTTATTACTTTCGTCCTGAGGTCTTCACCGACCTACTTAGCCTCTGAATTTATCTTACTTGTACCTGCCGACCCATTCTGGGGTAAGTAATACATTTTCTATCATATTTATCAGTCCAGTTTTCAGTTATAAAGATTTCTTTTATGCTTTTGATAGATTATTAATCGATCCCGTCTGAAAAACACCGCAATACCTGTACACGAACACTTACTCGGGCGTATGCCCAGCGTAAACAAAACTATCCCATTACACAAAATCCTTCTCTTTGCCTGAAAATAACTGAGATTTCGTCGGAAAATACCCCCAAGGCGTTATGCTTGTGTAGTGTAGGTATTTTCCGGCGTACGCCTGTTCAGTCTAGCGTCTTCTAATTAACCATTTGACTAATTAATCCTTTCCTAACACAAAAATACCTAAAAGCATACATGACTAAAGTGGAAACCCAGTAAAAGCTGAAAACCTTAATCTATACATAATCGCCATAAATGTCCGTTTCCGCCAGATTATCCTGTTAAAACTATTATAAATCCTGTCGACCAGTCATTAATACAATACTTTGTGTTAGTATCAAGAATACCTATTAAATCGTTATAACCCGCTTCCTGAAAGAATAAATAAATTCTTTAAAAAATAAACTAAAAGTCTGCAAAATGGAAATCCCGATTTAATTTTCTCAAAAGAGAACCCCATTTTCGTATAATTTTCCATTAAACGATAATAATGAGTCGCATATAAAATAAAATATGAACCACGATATTACCTACACCTCTTAAATATTTAGAATTGTAAACAGTTATAGGACATAAAATAGTATGTTTTGTTACGATCTTGAAGTTGTCATGTTACAAAACAGTCTCTGCGATACCGAATTTTTGATTGCACTTCAAGTCATCGATCAAATATTTGGTTTAACTCTTTGTCGGTTTACGCCAATATGCTGAAAAACAGTGTAAGGTTCTCTTTGATAAGGTTAAAGTATTCCTATAGATATACACGCCGTTTGTTGTATTTATAATTCATATAAATTTTAGGTTCTTGCTTCAAGTATTGACACCGAGATAAAATTAAAGAGAGCAGTTTCACGACAAAAAAAATTGAGGGAATTCTATGGTTTCGCACAATCCAAATCTAGAGTCATCAGTTTTCAACTATTTTAGGGCCCAGGTGCTATAAATTTTTGAGGTCCTTCGTAAAACTTCCTTCAAAGCCAACGATAGAAAAATTTATTAAAATTATTCCATTTCAAACTGGTGTGAATACAGAATTGTTTGAGAAATTACACCTACTGATTGATAAGTTGAACCCAAAAGACAAATTGTGTAGTGTAATGTTTGATGAAATATCCTTATCAATGGCTTTATCATATTCGAAACTGCACAACTTAATAATTGGTTACGAAGATTTAGGCAGTTTAGGTCGTACAAATAACATTGCGAATCATGCATTGGTATTTATGATTCAAGGAATTTATTGAGGGTGGAAACAACCAGTGGCTTATTATTTTACAAAGGATACGATACCTTCCAAAAGTTTATTGCATTTAATTTTAGAAATAATCAATCTACAAATAATTGGTTTAAAAGTTGATTTACAGGCTGTAACATATGTTTGTGGCTTTTTAGTAAAGAAAAGGAAAAATGTGGAGTGTATAAATTGTTATAATAATTTAATTGTTTCTAAACCTGAATCACATCATTTTTTTACTCGTTTTAAAGAATACGATAATATTAAATTAAGGCTAAAATATGTTACTAAGAATGTAACTCTCTATATAGCATATATTCACGATGTTGTAAATGTTTTTATTCATTTATATGGATTTATTTCAAACATTTTTGAAAAAAATCAAGCTATCCTTCTTCACAATTATGATTTTACTTGGTTTCAAATATGTAGTAACTTTCGTGGAGTAAAGTCATACGTGATGCTCTCCGAGATATCAAGTGATAAGTGAAAAGCGTGACCCGAGGTCAACGTATGATATCAACTTGAAAGTAAATACATAAATTTTTACATTAATTTTTAAATTTTTAAATTGTAAATTATTAACTTTACTGTAGTTAAACGTACAAATAGAGGGTGCGGCCAAATGGCCAATAACCCTTATCATTATAACATGCCTTTACTGCATAATCAAACAATGTACAATCAAAATACAGCATCACAATATATGCCAGTAGCTAATATGTGTTAGTCACAACCAGCACAATCAGCAATACCACAGCATCCTCAGTATCAACAGCCTATTAGTTATAGTCAACAGCAACCCATACAAGCACCAATTAAACCTTCACCCTACTATTTACAAGAATTCCCAATGTTACCTAAAACAAATACTGAAGATTGGCAAGTTGTTACTAATAACAAAAAACGACCAAGACGGGTAGACACAGATGAAGCTCACTCTAGCCAATCTGATTTAAATGACAAATATTGGCTAAGTAACAATAAATTCAGCACCCTTGCTGACGGCGAATCAATGGATATAAATACAAACGTTATTACTCAAAACAGAGAACCAAAACCGCCTCCAATTTTTGTTGCCGGTGTTGAAAATATGAAGCCATTAATTGTAGCAAACGATAAATATCATTATAAAGCACTCACCTCCGAACAAGTAAAGATAGAACCTAAAGATAGTCAAGCATATACTAATATAATCAAGATGCTAAATGAAAAAAACACGCAATATCACACATACAAAGGAAAGCAAGATAAAAGTTTTAGAGTAGTACTAAAAAATTTACACTATTCCACTGATACAAAAGAAATTAAGCAATGCATCGAAACATTGGGTCACGAAGTAACAAACGTGTGGAATATCAAACAACAGCGTACCAATGTACGATTACCTATGTTTTTTGTTGACCTAAAGCAAAAGGATATATATAAAGTTAAATTACTAATGAACTCTATTGTGACATTAGAAGCACCACATACAAAACGAAACATACCACAATGTATACGGTGTCAACAATATGGCCACACAAAAAATTTTTGTAAGAAAACGCCACGTTGTGTGAAGTGTATAAGTAATCACACAACATCAGAATGCCCCAGAAAGACAAGAAGTGCAGAAGTTCAGTGTGTTAACTGCAAGGAAAATCATCCTGCCAACTACAAAGGCTGTATAGTACATAAGCAGCTACAACAAAAATTGTATCCACAATTACGAAACAAAGCAGGACAAATAAAAACTTTTGGATCGCAATATGTTCAACCCAACATGAGTTATGCGCAAAGCACGCAACAAGACCAACAGCAAATAAATACTCCAAATCAAATTAATCCAGCCATACCCATGCAACAAAATAGTGACATAACAGAATTAAAAAATATGATGAAAGATCTCATCCGTCAAATGGGTACTGTGATGAATCTGATCTCCACGCTAGTTAATAAAATCTCTTAATGGCTCAGTTGTTAAAAATAGGTATATGGAATGCCAACGGCCTATGCCAACATGCACAAGAGATTAAAATATTCTTACAAACTCACAAAATTGATATCATGCTTATATCGGAAACTCACTTCACACATCAAAGTCATATTAAAATACCACGGTATCATATATATAGTACTAGACATCCAGATGGCACTGCACACGGAGGAACAGCAATTATTATTAGAGAAGGTCTCAAGCATCACGAACTAGAATGTTATAGCGCCGAACACTTACAAGCGACAACTGTAGCCTTACAAGACAACATTGGAAACTTAAATATTTCAGCAATTTACTGCCCTCCTAAACACAACAACAAGAAGAAAGACTACGAACATTATTTCAAAACCCTAGGCAATAAATTTATCTCAGCAGGTGACTGGAATGCGAAGCATCAACACTGGGGTTCTCGAATTACATTAACAAAGGGAAGAGAATTGTATGCAGCCATAAAAGCAAATAACTTAGCTACTATATCCACGGGAGAACCTACGTACTGGCCGACTGATATGAGAAAATTCCAGATTTATTGGATTTTGGAATTGTTAAAGGTCTCGACACAAGAAAGCTCCAAGTAGAATCTTGCTTTGATTTGTCGTACGATCACTCGCCAATATTAATCACTTTACACTCTCTCATATTAGATAAACAAAAACAGTCAACACTTTATAGTAGACAAACGAACTGGGAGGTATTCAGAACTACAGTGGATGAACTAATTAACTTAAATATGCACGTGAAATCATCAAAAGAACTAGACGTTGCAGTTGTTAATTTTACGAAAGCAATCCAAAATGCAGCTTGGTCAGCCACACCAGATTACAATCAAGTTACCCTTAAAGAAAAATGTCCTATAATAGTCCAGCAAAAAATACAAGAAAAAAGAAAACTCAGAAAAAGATGGCAAATTACCAGAACAGAAAATGATAAAAGCAAATTCAACAAGGCAGCAAAAGAACTGAAGCAGTTAATTACACAAATAAAGAACGAATCTATCCAAGAGTATTTAAGTACTTTAACAGCAACAGAAACGACCGATTATTCTCTGAAAGCCACCAGAAAACTTAAAAGGCCTCAAGTATGCTATCCACCTATTAAAGACCAAAATGACAAATGGGCCAGAAGTAACAAAGAGAAGGCCTCGGTTTTTGCAGATTATCTCACAAATGTCTTCACACCGAACAACATAAATACAATTCAGCACCAACACGTTATGGATTTTCTGGAAACGCCGTATCAAATGGACATTCCAATAAAAAACATAAAATTATCTGAAATCCAAGATACAATTTTACGACATACAAATCCCAAGAAAGCCCCCGGATTTGATTTGATCACAGGCAAGGTATTACAAGAACTATCAACCAAAGGGTTTAAAACCATACAGCTAATTTTCAATGCAGCTCTCAGACTTGGATATTTCCCTAACGCGTGGAAAGTAGCGCAAATTATTTTGTTGTTAAAGCCCGGCAAGAATCCAAAAGAAACAACATCTTACCGTCCAATCAGCTTACTGCCCATTCTTTCAAAGGTGTTCGAGAAAATATTGCTAAGACGACTGCAACCAATTCTGGATACCAATGAACACATTCCTGATCATCAGTTTGGGTTTAGATCCCAACATGGTACCACCGAACAGGTGCATCGCATAGTCAATATAATCAACAAGGCGTTTGAAGAAAAAATATACTGCTCAACGGCGTTTTTAGACATAAGCCAGGCATTTGATAAAGTCTGGCATGAAGGCCTTCAGTATAAGCTTAAAAAAAATCTTCCGTACAGCTTTGCTATTCTCTTGAAGTCCTATTTAATGGAAAGGCACTTCCTAGTTAAGTATCAGGATGAATACAGTGATCTCTTACCAATTAAGTCCGGTGTGCCACAAGGGAGTGTTCTAGGGCCCATCCTGTATCTCCTTTACACGGCTGATCTCCCAATGACTAAAAATACTACTATTGCTACGTATGCAGATGACACCGCAGTACTCGCCGTACATACCAACCCAACAGTTGCATCAGAATATCTCCAAGAACATCTAAATATATTACAAACTTGGCTAACCAATTGGAAAATCAAAGCCAACGAGTCAAAATCAGTACAGGTAACATTTACATTAAATCGAGATACTTGCCCCTCAGTCATGCTGAACAATCAACAACTGCCCAAAGCAGAGGATACAAAATATTTAGGTATACATATTGACAGACGACTTACGTGGAGGAAACACATCTTCATGAAGCGGAAGCAGCTTGGAATAAAGCTGCGGCAAATGCACTAGCTGATAGGAACAAAATCTGTTAACATTGCAAAACAAGTTATTAATATATAAAATAATTCTGAAACCAATCTGGACATACGGGATACAACTGTGGGGTACAGCAGCAAACTCAAATCTGGAAATACTACAGCGCTTCCAGAACAGGGTGCTACGAACAATAGTCAACGCTCCTTGGTATGTCCCAAATGTCGTAATTGCAAAAGATCTACAAATACCCACGATTAAAGACGAAATTAAAAGATACAGTGTGAACTATAGTGCTCGAACTGAAGTACACCCGAATGTGCTCGTGAGAAACTTATTTGTAAATAACGGTGAAGTGAGACGTTTAAAACGTTTTAAGCCAGACTACCTACATCAAAGGTTCAATTAGGATTATAAGTATTTAAGTTACTATAAGATATCTTCTAAGATATTTAATAAAGGAGTGGCTCCACTGGAAGTACCTCCTGCATGTTATAATAGTCGTAGTTTATGTTTAAGTATATTGTCACACCAATTACTTATTGTCCATACAGGACAGATTGTAAGAGAAAGGAGTTATATAAAAAAAAAAAAAAACTTGGTTTCAATGTGACATGCACAAAAATGAGGTTAAGTTACGTTTACTTAAATATGCAATTCAACTTCTAATAAATAAATATGTTGAAGATGTACAGAGGAAATATGTAGATAATAATAGACGCAGACATGTTACGATAAAAGTCAAGACTTTAAAACACGTTTAAAGTAAAATGTACATTCGGTACACTTAATTAATTTTAATTTGTTATTTCTTGTATTTAATTGTAAATATTGAATAAATTTTTGTGTTAACATATTTTATTCAGCTGCATAAAATGGTCTTCCAATTGAAAATACAAACTTTAATAAATGTATAACTAATGGTTTATTCAAAATTTCCCGCGTTCACTCTAGTAATTCACACAGACACCACCGCAGCGCTTAAGTCTATCTTGTTTCCTTTTATTATGTTAAGATGGAGTCGTCTTACTACGCTTAATGGTCTGTGGGTAGAACCGAATACACTTAACTACCAATACGTCCAACTCCGTCGATTTTGCACCTGTGTGTAAGAATACTACAGTAACTTTATACTAGACAGTATACACAATGGGAGGGAGTCCGCCATCTTGTTGCCAAATTTGAATGGAGATATATGGAATACTAAAATCAAATATGGATTTTCTTAGGTTTTAAACAATGCTCATGTTCGAAATGTAAAAATATACAATTTACGCTGTTATTCTAAATTTAACGAAACCACCTTCCAAATAGCCAAAAGTAGATAGAAAATAAACAAAATCTTCACATCGCTGTTCCCTCCCTGGTAGTTTCAGCTAATTTTAAAATTAAACAAAGCTTAGCTTTCTATAAGTTATAGTTTATAGCAAGTGCCCATATTAGCCATTAAATACAGTACATGCAATATTACGCAGAATATTTATTTGTCAGTTACAAACATATTTCAAGAAATTTTACAGATATTTTTATTTACAGAAACATATTTAACATACAATTTAATTATGTATAAAGTGATATAAAACCATAAAAACAAGTTGTTTCATTTTATGGTATGCATAATAATTAAATATTTGTTTATTAGGAGTGAGAAAAAGCGGATTTGCTTGCAAACTTATCAAATACAGTTTTTATTTTCTTTTTTCCTGCAATTTTTAATCTGAAAGTCACAAACCTTGAAATTATTTTAAGTTTTAAATTATGACACACAGGTATATGTTCTGCAGGTAATAAGTTCATGTTATTAACAAAAAAATCCTTTGCATTTATATGTTGAGGTGTAACTATATCATAAAATTGTCTAAATACAGCTTTCATATCAATAAAAAACATGAATGTTGCATCATTGCAAAAGAACAGGGAATTGTTGGTGTAACATTCAAAAGCAGAAAGTTTTGCAAATTTACATTTTCTTAATTTTTTTGAGCCGACTGCACCAATACAGATATCGCATATCTTTGTGGTTCTTTTTATACTGGTTATTAAATACCCACATATGTTATACATTGAATTTAGTTCACATGTACTTAAATTGATTGACATTTTTGTAATATTTTTAGGTAAGACCACTGCATGATATACATTTCGAGTCTTATAATTAATTACAGCCAACAAATCAGATAAAAATTCTCTATCCTCTTTTGAGGTAACTACTTTTAGAAACATCTTTTAAATATTGAGCACACAAATTAGTTTCAAATTGTTTTTAAATTGTACTGCTATTGGCACAACTTGTTTGGAGCGTACTACACTAAATAAATTGAATTTATAATTTCAATACAAGATTTTAAAAATTGCAATGCTTCTTTATATTTTTCTGCATTGAGTTTACTTAAAGCTAACGTTGGGTGTCTCGACGTCACCAAAGTAAACCATTTCTCAACTACTTCAATGAACCATGCTGTGGTTACAAATTCTGGTTTCTTTAATTCCTCAGACAAGAACCTCAATGCACTACTGACGCTGTAGCTCATGACATTAATCGATGTTGACACTTTAATTTTTTTGAAGTTATTCGGAGTTAAATCTTCTTCGCTTAATTTATGTGCCAGTCGGAATTGATAATTGTCTTGTAACTTGAATAGCTGTGAAATATGATCTATATTTATTGTATCAGTTGGTAATTGATACTTCTGTTGTAAAAATGCTGGTAATTTTATAATTTCATTAGACAAAAACATGTTCTTTATATTTTTGAATAGGTGTGGAACAGCCAAAATATATAATTTTCGTTCTTTATCAAAAGGATGGCAAATGTAGTTTGAAATTTTCGAATGACGACCTGCTAGAATACCCCATGTTTCCCACAAACTTTGATTTGACGACCCCATATCTGAGGTGATGCTAATAATTCTCAAACCCATATTTTCGGCTTTAAAAATAATTTCATTTAGGATACTAACATAAACTGAACCATCCGTTGCATTACGACTGTAATGAAATGCAACTGTTTGTTTCCAACGTGAACTAACAACACCAATCATAAATACAAGAGCATGAGTTGCTACTCCACAATGTCTAGGGAGTGTTACATTTCCAAAATATTTTTTTAGTGAGACGTCATATAAATTTGAAGGTGTAATTGCCATTCCGTCTAATATTATCACAGTCTTTCTCATGGTCGCTTTTAAAATTATTAACCTTAATGGCTAAATCATCAAAAACTTCATGTAACACTCCTACATCAAATTTTAAATTTTGAAGTCTTCGGCTTAACGTGCGAAGTGAAGGTAATGGTGTATTTGCTTAAATAGTTCCTCATACCCATTGTTTCCGCAGGCAAATTTTAACTTAAGTGCTCTTTGTATTGTATTATTAGACCACTTCATAAATTTGGTTGAATTTCTTTTCATTGCCATTATTTGATCTTCTGTAAAAAGATTTTTCAACAGCTTCGTATCTTCCTGCTCTATACTGTTACGTTCCAAAATGTTTTCAAATTTTTTAATTTTTAATCTTGCATTCCACCATCTTTTTTGGCTAGTTATGTATTTTAATTGTAATTTTTGATAAGCTTTTTCGTATTGCGCTTAACTTTGTTTAACAACACTGCAGTGTTCTCTGCTTCTTCAGATACTAACGGCAACACAGTTTCGCTTTCTTCTGTATTAAATGCATCTACAAGAATTTCTTGTGTTTCCACTTTCAGGTTGCTGTTTAATGGTTGTCAAAACCAGATTTCTATCATTAGGTGCTTTGCGTTTTGTAATTTTTTTTGGTGCCGTCTACTCTAATTTTTTCCCACGTATTGTTCAAAATGAACCTACACCATTTATTGTTTAATATTTGTAACTGTTTCAAACATTTCAGTTTATGTTGTTTAATTAATTTTAAGTTTCTTGTAAATATTACCTCGCATATAAAGGAGGTATCCGTTGGAGTCCACCCTTTTCGTAGTACCTTAATTTCCCATTGCTTCCTTTGTAAAGGATCCTTGGGAAACCGCTTCATAAGAAAACCCTTTTCTGCTCTATTGGAACAACCAACTGCTGCACAACCCGGCATTCTAACACTGAACATACATTTATGCAGTTAGTACTATTTTAAATTAAACCGTGGTTCTTTGTTGCATGAAATAATCTGATAAAAACAAATATTTACGGAAATACAGAAAGTACACCACAATCTGAACGGGCTTTATTTAACACAATTTCAAAACATTAGTTGTTATCAAGTAAAAGTTTATCATACAAAAGTTTTCATATCTCCATGTTATACTTACATAATTGAATTAATTTACAATAAGAAAGTGTACCACGTGACCGTCCTAGCGAATAACCGCGAAGACATTCGAATGTCTACACTGTCCGTGTATAAAGTCACTGTAAGGATACACGTTTACAGCGCCATCTCTTAGTGTGAGGTGCTGCAGACGATTTAAATATTAGCGAAATATTAAAATATAAAGAAAATAGTATATTGTTTTATGAGTGACGAAAGTAACATTTTTTGAAGCGAGTAGAACAGTTTACCTGCCGAGGCGCAGCCGAGGCTGGTAATGTTCACGAGCTTCAAAAAATGTTTTCGACGAGTGAAACACTATACTTTTTCTACAACCCTGTTTATATCATAATAATATACTAAAAAAGAACATTGAACAAATATTTTATTTGAAAGCAAAAATAACGGAATTTTTCAAAACATTACTTATGATTTAAATATTGGTTAATTGTTACATTCGAGCAACTATTCAAAATTATAGGAGTATTACAATCAAGATTTTTATGTATTGAGGTAGAAGATGTCACATCTGTTATGTTGTTAACTGATGTCACTCCATATGATGATGCGCCGTCATCGGAGAGCGTTTTATTTTGTATGGATTGTAAAATTTTGGTTTGTATTTGATTTTTGCTGTTAACTGATTGATCAACATATCCTTCTGCAACGTTACTAGATTTCCAGCCTCCATGCTTTTTTAATTGAAGTAAATCACCTCCTGCATCCACTAACAGCGTTGCGGAAGTTCTGCGCAAACAATGCCCGGTATATTTTTGGGGATCAGGCAATTTTAAATATTGAGCTACTTGCATAGGAAATTTACTAAATTTATTTATTCCCACAACTTGTCGAGTACACTTTCCGTTTTGGTAGTTTATAAAGAATCTTGTATTTTTTTGGTCCATATCTAGTGGACGAAGGTTCATGTATATTTTAGAAATTTCGTAGAAGAATCCAGAAATGTGGAAGGAACGCGGTACTTTTGTTTTTGTATTACGTATCGTAACTAAGAGTATACTGCTAGTATCTTTTACATCATTTACTGTCAAATCTTTTAATTCATGGCAACGACAAGCTCCCGAAATTCCAAAAATTAAGACTACCTACAAACGTGAATTTAATATTAATATTAAGAATTTTTCACATTAATAAAGTAATTGTTACCTTAATCATTAAGTATTTGGAATTGGGTGCATTCTTTAAGAAAGTACGTATCTCATCGGAATAAAAAATTTTAGATTTTTTACTTTTAAATCCATCTGATTTTCGTTTCAAAAAAGAACGCAACTTGGGATATTTACTTATATCTATATTATTTTTAATCGATAAAGTAGCTTTCAGCATCGAATACATAGACCATAGCGTCGATGACTTAAATTTTTTTGATAACCATCCAAAGTACGCAAGCAGCACATTTTCCGAAAATGAATTAACATGATTGTTAACTCTCCAATCCATGAATTTTTCATATATTTCTTCATATCTCTTTTTAGATTTTAATGGTAATAAATCCAAAGATGTCTGCTCAGCTTGATTTGTTATTTCTGGTGGTGTATTTTGAAAATCTAAATCACTTTCCGATTCAGAAATCATGATAACTTATTCAAAAAACTAACAATGCTTTGAGTGTAAACAATTAAAGAGAAGTGTCAAACCGAGTGTCAAACTAATGAAACCTGGCAACTAGATATAAAATGCATTCTTATTAAAGAAATGATTCCTATCTTTATTATAAGTTTTTGTAATGAACGAATAAGTTCAAAGGTAAATATGTAATTAAAAATTATTATTAATTTTATTAATAAAATTAATAATAATTTTTGATTCCTATCTTTGTTTATTAATAAGCAAAATTCGTCAAAACATTATATACGAGGACGGCAAATAATTGAAAATATAAATTTAATTTTCGTCACTAGAGACGAAAGTTAACGTTATGACACTTTCTCTCACTGGTGACGGAAATCACGTTTTCGCTGAATGTATTATATTACAAAATGACGACTTTTTGTATAGGGTTGTAGAAAATTTAATTTTTTAGAAGGCGTTAGGTAAATAAAAATGTCATTTTCTTTAATTTAAAATTTCTAAGACTAACTTATTTCTATTAATATACGATTTGGTACTGATCCGGGAAGAAGGCTAAAAAAGAAAATGTAGGTAATGGTTATGTGTGTATAAAGTAAAATTGCTTTCATTAAATGTACTTTTTTATAAATGTATGAACTAAATACTGACGTAAACTTACCCCTGACTGTATAAATTTTTATTTCTAAAACATTCCACTTCGAAATGGTCAGAACATATGACATATATATTGTAGAAATAATCCGAGCCCTTAGATTTCAAAATACTGTCCGAGTCTTGTCGTTTAGAAGCAGAGATCCACAATTTTAGGCTAGAATGTGCATTAGGTAATAAATAAATATAAGATCTAAATAATCTTCGTTCAATTTGAAATTAAATTAGACAAAAAATAGCTTCTATACTTACAGTTCTTTTGTCTTTTGGCATGCGATAAAATGATCTATTGCCATTGTTTTTTAGTTTATAGCTAGTACAGCCATACATTGCATATACCGCACCTTGTTTAGACGACATTATTCACTAATTAACGAACTTTACTTATTTTTTAATGGAAGAAACTGCAATTTGACAGCAGTCACCAAGCACCTCAAGCCGCTTGAGGCGCTGATGTAGTAGATTCCCGATTTAAGACGGAGTTGTCGGTACGTATTTACTGCGTTCTTTTCATCACTCAACTCACATCAAGTTGAGAATATTAACTGAGTAACGGGTTTGCATAACCGTTTTTTTAAACATCTTAAGACCTAACCTAATATTTTAAATCATGTGTTTTGCAATTATGAACATGGTTAATTTACTTGTAAGTAGCTGGTAGCTATTTCTGTACTATAAATCAAAGCATATGTTTTAAAATAGGAATTTATGGAACAAGCTAGTGTCTCGGATTGGGAAGAATTTTTTAGATCAAAGTCACAGTTAGTAGAAAGTGATTCTAGTAGCAAGACAACATTATATTATCTAATAGGTGAATACATTAATTTTAGTGTTTCTGTATAACATTGTCAAATATACTATTAGGCCTTATTTCAAATGCGAACATTTTACTGAATCATACACATGGTAGAGAAAAGGTAACACCAGAAAAAGGATTTTTGATGACTCTGCGTTATTTGGGTAACACAGAGTCTTTTCGCCAAATTTCCGACAGGTTCAATATTTCTAAAAGTTGTGCTCATAGAATCGTTATAAATATTATCAAGTACTTTGCCATAAATAGTAAGCAATACATATACTGGCCTACTGCAGAAGAATCTGTTGATGTACTAAAAGGTTTTAAAAAAATTCAAAATATCAGTGGAGTACTAGGTGCAATAGATGGTAGTCACATTAAAATACCTAGACCCAAAAAGGATCAACAAGTGAGTTCCAGTTGTGGTTTAATTGTGTATACCATATTTTTGATTGTAGGCCTACTATAATAGAAAAGGGTATCACAGTATTTTATTACAGTCTGTCGCAGATCATAAGAAGCGATTTAGAGATGTTTTTTGTGGAGAGGCGGGATCAGTTCATGATGCTCGCATGCTGAAAAGATCATCACTGTACAAAAGATGTATGCAAGTGCAGATTTTACAAGAACAATTTATTCTTGGTGATTCTGCATATCCTAATTTAGCATGGCTCGTTTCCCCATTTAAGGATTCTGGTTCCTTGGCAGATGCCCAAAAACAATTTAATTACAAACATGCAGCTACTAGAGTTACAATTGAAAATGCATTTGGGTTATTAAAAAATAGATTTGGAAGATTGAAATATTTTGAAAATGTAAATATAGACTTCATTGTTAAAGCAGTTATTGCAGCTTGTGTATTACATAATATCTGTATAAATTTTGATGACATCGCAGATGAATACGAAGAAAAATTGCCTTCCTCATCATATGCATAAATCGAAAGTACTGATTACTATGAGCACTTTCAACATAGTGTTATAAACAGACAAAATCAAATTTTTCAGAGCATGTTTCCAGAGTAGGTATAAAAAGTACTGTAAATATTATTTGCTTTAAAATTGAATTTCACATTTTTACTGTGATTTGGCCTTCACTAGGATCATTTCTTCTACTATTTGCATATAAATGTTAATTTTACATAATTAAATCACTGAAATTCACTAAATAGTTATGGATAGATATACTCAAATTTTCTTTATCTTAAGAAGTAAATAACTAGCATTTATTGTAAGTAACCTTATTAAAAAAAAAAAAGAACTGTGACAATAAAATAACTTATCTAAACTATGTTCTGTTTATAACTTATATTTACTAATTTTTCTAATGCCTTTACTTTCCTCTTCTCTAATTCAAGTTTTTTTCCGTAGCAATTCATTTCTAATATCCTGATTTTCTTGTCGTCTTAATGTAATCTCTTTTTCTTTTATTTCATATTGTGCACGTACTTTCAGGTATTCTGTTGTTGCACTTGTTTTTTTCGGTTGTTTTCTGGGAATGGATGTAACATTCCCTGTAACAGTCTGGTCTTCGTCATTATTAGATATTTCTGATTGCATACTACTTTCGCCTTCTTGAGGTACTGTATACACATCTAATGAGCGTGGACTACTGTTGCTCGGTTGATTACCCAGAAAATCAATCATTTGGTCAAAAAATAAAAATCATGTGGGTCCTCTTCCTGTTTTATTTTTATAATCAGCGTGAATCTTGTATGTGCGAAGTAAATTTGGCTATTTCTTATGACACTCAATAGCATTCATCTTTAAAAGAATAAAAATTTGTAAATGTAAAAATAGTAGTAAATTATGTATCGAAATTATAAACTTAAATCACAATAATGTAATTAATTAACGAGGATAATTACACTAATGTAAATAAATTAACCATAAAAAGTTAACATTTACCTCAATTTGTTGCCTTGACAATTCTGTGGAAATTATTTCCTACACATACTTACGACGTTTTGGATGTTGTAAATCATCATAATGTGATTCCACCGCAGATATTAATTTTAAAGTATCATTATACGTCCAATACTTCTTCGTTTCTAGTAAAAAGTGCATAATTATACTTTATTTAAACATAACTAGTACCACAATATAGATATATACCTAATAGCTATATATCTATACTGTGCTAGTACTTACCCACATTACGCCGCACCGACGTATTTTCTGAATGCACTCTATCATCTGAACATCTTTCTGTGGCAACATAATTGGATACACCAAACAAAGGTTGAGTATCTGTTTCTTGTATATCTTCTTTTCTTGTGGTAGTATCCACCAAAAATTGTGTGCTTTGTGAAGTGGAAGCACTACCCTGATAATGAATTATAGCATGGTTGAGTAATGTGGAGGCAAACTTCAAAACTGAAATGTACAGTTTAATGTAAGACAGGTATAAAATTAATAAAGTACAAAATTTACCTTCACGAGCCTTTTTGCCATCTTCACTGCTTACGCAAAAGGTATATTTTGTACTTGTTGAGTCTAACAAGGTTATTTCTTCCGTTTGCGAATTCATGTTTAGTAAAAACATATTAGTAAAAACTATAACATAACATAACCTTATATTTAACCATGTATCGCCTTACTGCTCTAAAAGTGAGTAAAAAATCTCATTTATACGAACATCTAGCGGGTGTGCTTCGGGGGAAAAGGGGGATATGAGAATCTCATATAAAACTCAGACTGATATTTCCAAAAGAACGGTTTGTTGTCAAATTTATTTGAGATGAAGAGAGATCTCAGATGAAAAGAACGCACTAATTATAAGTTAGGTGTATTTGGTAGAACTTTTGTCTCTCATTTAAATGTCAAACTTTAATGGAAACCATCTATTAAATGTGCAAAAATTGATCTTAATCAAAATTTACATTTGATTACTGAATTTGAAAACGAATCCACGCTATTACTATTAATATTGAGGGTAATACAACATTCAAACGATAATAATGACCATTCAGTTATTTCTGCATTATTAAAGCCACAAAATGAACAATATTTAAGAATTAGAGGATTTTATGAAGAACTGGATGTGTATTTAGATTCTGATTTGTTTACTTTATTTCGTATGAGTAAAACCACATTTAACAAGCTTTTTGAGAAAGTAAATTGAGTAGAGTTGAACAAACACTACACTGGAGGAGAACATCAAATTGCTGGCCGGAAACAGCTTTTGTTAACAATTTTGTGGTTAGGCAAAGGAGAGAGTTTAATTTTTGTAGCACACAGATTTGATGTCAGTTTGAGCACAAATTGATTACTTTCAAAGTAATTATCTTTGCAATCAAAATATATTACATGGCCCGATCAAGCAGAAGTGTCGAGAGTCGAACTAGATTTTCGTGAACTATGTGGATTCCCAGGCAAATTCCCTATAAAATATGCATTTTCATAATAAAATAATGTATAGGTGTCATTGGAGCAATAGATGTTTGCAACATATGTTTTAAACCACCTGTGCAACATCAAGAAAGTTACGTAGATCGCAAAATACAACACTCTATTAAACTTCAAGCATTTGTAACAAAAAATGTTTACGAACATCATGGTTGGTTTTCCTGGTTCTGCGCATGATAGCAGGGTATTACAACATTCAAACTTGTTTCTAGAATATGAAGAACAGGGAAATTATCGTAAATATTTGTATAACAACTATCACCAAGTTGGCGACTCTGCTTACCCCTTATATAGTTGGCTCATGACACCTTACCGAGATCGTGGACATTTAAATCACATTCAAATACGTTACAATAATTTACATAGCATCACAAGGATTGTGGTTAAACACTCGTTTGGGGAATTTTAAAATCAAGGTGGAGAATATTGAAATATATTAATGTCAACAGTGTAGAGAAGGCAATCAAGATTATTGGTGCTTGTTGTGTATTACACAATTTTTGTTATATTAATAGTGACTATTGGGACATGTATGAACCACTTGCCAATAATGCCAATGAAGGAAATAACGACAGGATCAACCTTAAAGCTGGCCAGAAACGAGGTGAACTAGCATTTACTTTATTACTAAATATTTATTTATGTTTTGATTGTGTATAACAGAAAAAAATGTGTATTATGTATTGTGAAAACTAATAATCACTATAATAAAATGAACTAATCTGAATCTGAACTATGTACACATTTCTTTTGCTTATTTTTTGAGTGGATTAAAGCCAATACTTGTTCATGCCTCATTTCATGTTGCCTCTGAATAAGAGATATCATTTGTGAAAACTCCTCGTTCCTCTGTTCGAAATTTTCTTTGTGAATTTATTCATTATTTCCACTACTGCAAAACCTTTATTCTGACAAACATTACTTTTTTTTAATTTGTGTAAATCGGTTTGGAGTTGGTCTTGAAGATCTTGTACTTTGTTCTGCTGTTGTCGCAATCGAATCAATTATCATTACTAGGTATGTTTTGTTTATCCCCAAATATCTCCAACAATTCATCATAATAGGGTGAATTTTTAATTTTCCCGTCAGCAGTTAATTTTCCATCATTTGTTTTAACAAATGATGCTTTTAAATTGGCAAATTTCTGTCTGCACCCGTTTCCCCATCTCCTACGTAAAACCCCATTTCATTCATCATTTTAGCAATCTTTTCCCAGAGGATTTTTAACTATTTCTTTTGTCTGAAAATTCTGCATCAACTTCTTTACGCAGAGATAATAATGCCAATGTAGTCTCGTTATCGTTCGTATTTTGGTTCTTTGAAGTTTTCCACAACACACTTTTGTTTAAGTTGCCCGCTGTCGGTGATGCAGGCAAAGGTGACAGTTGTTGTTTTACAGTTTCTGAATATCATTTTGCGTAATTTTCTAGACAAAAAGGTATTAGTAAAAAGTGTACATTATACCAATGTAATTACCATTTCGTAACTCAATTGCAGTTTCTTGGTCCACACAAACAATTATATCCTCTAACTGTACTTCTACCAAACTTTCAGTATTAGTATTCATATTCGCGATACTCATTTCTTGGCGTGAACAACTACTAACATAACCTTAAAAAAAACAATTTTCAGGTTTAAAACAGCTCCACGGATAGTTTTAAACCAGAGCAAACTATTTTAACCCTTTTGATACCATAAGTACTTCTAAGTACCTGAAATGATTGGGTGACAAAATACCAAGCATATTATAAAAATTTCAAACATAACCTTGAATTTATGTTACAACATGAATACGTAAATGACACATATTGTTATTTTTGGAAGATTCATTTGTTATGTTACATTTTTGTTACCGGTACTTCTGAGTACCTCTGGGAATAAAAAGGAGTTGAAAACAGATCGAGAAAAAATGTTTACATGTTTATTGAGAACAAAAAATGATTACACGTTTATTTCGTGGTATTCTACAAAGCAGTTTTTTTTTATTATTTAGGCAAAGATATACACCACACATGGAGCACTTGCTAAATGGTTTTGACTGTACAGCTTGAGCACTGCAAACTTCGCACCTACCTCGTCTCTCGGTGTATACAGGCCAGTGATTTCCTCTATTTCCTAATCTTATTTCGTCCGCGACGCTCGCACCTTCTTTCCTTGATAGGTCCAGTGTCTCTTCTTTTTTGGGGAAATTTTGGAGACATTGAGCATAAACCCACCGCAAGCCGTCTTCGAAACTGCAGAACTGATATATGTTTATCCTCATCGTTATCCATACTGTGTAAATGTTTATAAACTACGTAACTATTGACGAAACAGATTTCCAGACATCCCTAGAATATTCTGTGCCACCACTTTTTAGCACGTCGATTTACTATATAATATTGTCTTAATTGATCATGGTAATCCACTCCACCTGTGGGGCTGGAATATAAAACTTCTTACCATCATTTCCCCTTCGTTCCACTTGTGCTGCTTTACTTCCATGATAATTAGATGCCATTGTCACATTTGTTGTGTCTTTCCATTTAAAATATGAGATACCAGTGTTTGATATTCGATAATCAAAATCCCCTCTTTTCATAGATTTTTCTTGTGTTAAGTCTTTGGTATACCCACTCTGTTTTGTTTAATTTGCCACAGGCTAATGTTTGCTCTAATTTTAATTTTTCTAATAGGGTCAAACTGGTATAGTAATTATCAAAAAAATTATTTTATTTTGGTGCCATTCTTGTTCCGTTAACCGTAACACAACTCTTTCTCCTAAACCATACTCTTTATATTTATCTGGAATTTCCGCTTTCCCTTGATATATTTCAAACTTTTTGACAAAGCCGCTCATGTCAGCTAACACCCAGTATTTAAAACCCCATGTTATGGGTGTTTTAGGATTATATTGTTTGATAGATGATCTTCCTTTATACATGGTGATTCGCGAGGAAGTGGCAATATTTTAAAGATATGTCGAGGAAGCCAAAATAAGTAAAATAAACTCTTATGTTTAAGTCCGATTTTCATTTGTTTCAGGGATAATTGACTTTTTCTTAAAATGTCAAATCTCATCAATTTTTTGCCTATTACGAAGTACGTTGATGTATTGACCTTATGCACGTAATTCTGAGAGCGAAACCCAGAAAGGAAACTTTTAAAATAATTATTGCCCTTTTAGTAACTTTAAATTTGGCGGCTAATAAATTCTCACCAAGAACGTTCTCACTATCGCCAATATTTGCAAAATTCCCTAACAGGGTATTTATTTTTAAGAGTTGACTTTCTGGATTACGCAACCAGAACTTATGTGTAATTAGGTGAAAGTAGGCAACTGAAATGAAAACTGACAGTTAGTTGTTAAAGTGACAGTTGTTCAACATTAGTTTTATGAAGTTGTAAAAATGCCCCACAAATTTAGTCATAAAGAATATGCCGATATGATATTTGTTTATGGGTTCTGTAATGGTAGTAATGTTCGTGCAGTGGAGGAGTATCGACGTCGTTTTCCGAATCGAAGAGTTCCTAACAAGCGAGTATTTCAAACTGTTTTTACACATGCCGGCGAAACTGGGACATTTCCAAGTGCAAGTATTGTTTCTGAAAGAGAACACGGAATCGCTGTTGGACTTGAAGAAGATATTCTGGATGTGGTAGACGAAAATCCAGAGATAAGTACAAGGCGCATCGCAATCCAATTTGAAATACCACAAACAATGGCTTGGAAAACACTTAAGCAACAAGGTTTGAACGCTTATCATTTGCAAAAAGTACAAAATCTCCACGAAGGCGATTATCCTTTAAGGCTACAATTTTGTCATTGGATTCGGGAAAACAGAAGATTGTGTAAAGACATTTTGTGGTCGGATGAAGCTCAATTTACGCGAGATGGAATTAACAATTGCCACAATAATCATCGATGGTCGGACGAAAATCCCCATGCTACGATAGAACACAATTTCCAACATCGATTTTTCGTAAATTAATGCTATTTTGTTTATTTTTGTAATTGATTTTGTAATAAATTTTTGTTTGCTTTTTAAATATCTCTGAAACAAATGAAAATCGGACTTGAACATATGAGTTTATTTTACTTATTTTGGCTTCCTCGACATATTTTTAAAATATTGCCACTTCCTCGCGAATCACCCTGTATTTAACAGTAGATTCATCCACCGACATACACCTACGTCCTTTATAATTTTTAAATGTTGCATTAAGGTTTTCTATGAGTGGCCGAATTTTATATAGTTTATCTTTATTATCTCTGGTCAGTAGACTATTGTCATTTACATGTAAATGTATTGTCTGAAATCGGTTACGCGACATAGTATCTGGAACAATATTCACTTTTAAATCATCCGCGGCCGACCAGTAATCCTTTATGCTTGGTAATATATGATATCCCATTAAAAAATTTATGCCAATAAAAGATAAAAATTCTTCTTTGGTGATCTGAAGGTTTTTTCCTTTTTGCGTGGCATACAGATTAGTTTGAAATACAGTATCATCAATTGCAGACCCCATTAGTTTTAAAAAGTAGTTTGTAATTTCTCTGCAATCGGCAAAATGTGTTTCTAGCCATAAATCATTAGGATCTAGAAAATCTGGAAGAACAGTAAGTTTTTCCATTTTTTTCCATTTTCGATCTATTTTTATTTTCTTCGTAACTGTTTTATTTTCAACGTCCTCACTTTCTCCTAATTCTTCCTCAATCTCCTATTTACCTCATTTCAGCCTCGTCGTCCACTTCGGTTTGTTGCTTACCCATCTGAATTATTTCTTCTACGTCACTGTCCTCTTCTGAGCTGGTGTCCTGATTATTATCCAAAGGTAGCTCAAAATCGTCATTTTCAATTAATTCTAGTAATTCTTTTTCACTAAGAACACGTTTCCATCTTCCAGCCATTATATCTGAAATAAAAAAAAATCTTGACTAACCATTTCCCAACGGTACTTCTGAGTACCAACAAAAACGTGTTTTTTGTTTTCAGGTATTACATCAAATTAAAGCATTCTCAATATAAACGTGCTAAAAAAGTACTTACGGGCACCTCAAATGCACCAAAATTCAATTTATTTCACTTTGTTTGGCTAACAACAATGCCGTTAATTATCTACGAGATATACCCTGAAAACAATCGTCGTTCTGACAAAAATAGTCGGTGTTGCCGCTTTGTCTGATAATATTCATAAACTTTCTACAGTCCCGGAGAGTCTCGTTGGGAGACAACGGTCAGAATTGTTACTTTGTCGTTTAAACGTTCAAAAGAATTTGGAGGACTCAAAAGTACCGCTGGTAACTAAATAATATTATCGGAAAACATGGTCTGGTATCGAAAGGGTTAAACCAATTGGAAACATGACGTCATCGTTTGAACGATAAAATGGATTGGTTTAAAACATGTCTAATTTTTTCAAACCAATCGCTCGCTAAAAAACAGCTCTATATAGTCATGCATTTATTCAAAAAAATATTTACACTTCCTGATACAATAAAGTTAAAAATATAAATTGCAGAACAACGATCGTTACGCCTATGAATTAAAACCATAACCTAAATTGAAACTTGTATTATGTAATATTCCAATACAACACTACTTAATGTGCACAACGTTATTATAAACACTTGATTGTTACCAGTAATTATTATACAGGATACTTTAAATCAGTTCAAAACACTTTTACAAACACTACTTTCTCTGATCAAACCACCAAAGATGGCGAATTCTATCGCAACTTTTAAATACGATATACAGCTCAACGTTCCTTCCTGGTATTTTATATCCTAAGCGTTGGCACAAAAGAGAAAACACTGCATTAATTTCAGTATCACAGAAATGGATGTGCTGATGGCACTTGTAAAGAAATACAGTTCTGTAATTGATCATACATAACTATTATGGTTTTAAAATAAATCAATTATACCTGTCAGTCGTTGATGAAATTTCTTCAACAATACGATCATGAATTATTGTTACAGCCTCTTTCGAAAGTCTAAATTCACTGTCAGTCCACTTTTCAAGATGATTAGGCCCATCTCAAATTGTTCCCCGTTGATTATCAATGTCAACTAATTCCAAAAAATCCTCGTCTTCGCTAAAAGGTGTAACGGTATAAACGGGTGGTAGAACGGGATTACAGATAAATTGGCCCCTTTTTGCCTCGACTAGTCAGCGTGTGGGTCGTGGATTGATGTTAATAATTTTGCACATCCAGAATAATAAATCGTACGTCAGTCAAAATAGGGAATGAAGTCAAAATCGTTTCGGTTAAGGGCGCCAGGATATTTGATAGACAAAAATAAGGGTCGTCGTGCCAAAATTACGAGTACATAGCGTGTCTAAACATCCAAAAAACATGCGCTTACCTATTCGTAATCAATTCCAGGTGTGCTGGACAGCAATTCAGCAAACCACCTAAAATCGGGCTTAAAAAAAAACACTACACGCTTGTCAAATAAAAGCGTGATAAACACTCAATAAATTTACGTTACTACACCTCAGTGTAAATAATGCGTTAAATAATAATCAAAACAAAAAAAATCTATAAAATGAACTCTAAATGAATTAATACTCAACAAAAAAAAATCAAATAAAATTACTAAATACTAAGAACGCTATTACTCAATAAAATCAAAAAAAAACTAACTTTGTTACGTTAAAATTAAATTACGGTAACTTGCAATAAAGACTTTTATGTAACACAAAAGGGTTTCCATAGAAGTAAAACACATTTATAAAACAAAACAAAGCTATAATAAAATAAAATAAGGATAAATATAAACATACGATAAAGTGCATGGACAAAAAAACTACAAAGGCTTATTGGGCGACAGGATGTCTGATCAGAATCTGCTTACGCCGTACTAAATCGTTTAACCTAAATATAAATAAACCGTGGATTATGTATCCACACAACTACAGGGTCAATTGCCCTTTACTAATAAAATAAAAAAGTGTGAAGGCGGAGCGTTAGAGTTACGATTAATTCCAATAACTAAATTCAAAACACAGTTTAAATTAACAAAAAAAAACGAGACACAACTCCGCTTTCAAACCTTCAACAAATAAAATAATTCGAAACACACAACAATCTTAAAAGTTTTCAATAAAAACACAATGTTATAATACCTTACAAGGTCTAGATAGCACCTCCTCTGTGTTACAACGGATGGTACGAACCAGGTGATCGGCTACAGCTATAACGGAATGGAAACTCCCAGGTCCGGCAAAAGATGAAGATAAATGTTGACTGTTATTCTTTTATACACGAACAATTTCTTAAGTTAACTCGTTAAATGTTACTGCATTAACCAAAACTTATTGTACAATAATAATGTGAGCGTTCAAAATTGTTTGATAACTTAAATCTTTTAACTGGTTTTATTTTCACTGATAATCCCAAAATGTTAATAACTTGATTTAAATAACGTTAAATTTTAATATATTGCGAAAGTTTCTTTATCTTTAAATACGCTTTGTACGGTAAATAAGAGGCACTTGAAGAACGATGATGTTAATATCCGCAGAAGCGATATAAACCAAAAGAGGTCATAGAAGCACTAAACAACACGACGATGTCCTCTAGGTAACTTGACGTAAAACCGAAATCGGCACTAAGTATAATCCTTTGGTGAATGAACAATTTTGATAAAATCCTTTACAGGTTCTTCAGTAGCTAAACTACCCTTACTACACAACAAAAGTACGTTCGTTAAACACCACAAGGTCCCAAAATTTCAACGTTCTAAACTACCCCTTAAAGCGTAACACAAGCGGCAACGTACAACTACTTGAAAGCGTGAACTGTCTTAGAATGCCCCAAAGTATTCACAAAAATCCATCTTTGAATTTGCATCCCACTACTCATAAAAAATCTTATCTAATATAATTCAACCAATTAAAAAACGGAAGGAGAAACCAAAGTACCCCCAATACTATAAATTCGTTTCCGTCCGTAAGGTCTCGGTAAATTTTTCAAAACTAAACGTCAGCATAAGTATCCCGTACAGCCTCTGTATGTTTACCTTAAAGTACGAACAATAAGGCCCACATGCAATCTCTATGAATCAAAACCAAAATACCTAATAATAAACTGGACAACTATACGTAAGCGTCTTTCTGTCGCTAACATGACGCCATACGCAGATAAACCTATACTATTTATTTAACGTACTTAATTTTCTATTATATTTTTCGGAAATCAAACGAAATGAACGTTATTTACACTTAATACAACTATTTACAAATAAGCGTTAATCAATATTCAATAAACGGGGAATAATACGGAAAAACAACCTAAATTACAAAAAAAAATAATTCACAAACAAAGAATCTAAAGCTCGCCATACACGTTAAACCCAAATTTACTATAAAACTTAATTTGACAACAAAAAAAAAAAATATTTATATACGGAATCTTAACTAAGTACATAGAACTACAAACAAAATTACCCAATACGTATTCAGGGTGTTCAAAATACCCTGACAAAGGTTCCTTTAAATAATTATAATAATCCATTTTTATTAAGCATGTGTAATCCCTATTCGAGGTGCGTCGACAAATAAACCCACTTTTTGACATTAAGTTTTCTCGTTTAACCAGTTTAACACGCTTAAACAGTCACAACCGATGATTTAAGTAAATCCACAAGTTATGCTCAGTTTAAGTACTAAGCAACCATTGAATAACATACAAGCACAGTTTAAACTACGGATTAAGTTAAGTGACATTTAAAGGGACTTAAACCACCATTGAACAACTGGCCCTAAGTATTTTTCTTAATACAGTCTTTTTAATTTAATATTTATACATATATTGTTTAAAACTAATACAATAAAATAAATGATTTTTTTTAAAAGTGCTAATTTTTGTACCTCACTTCTACATTTAATACCATTGTTTAAGTTTAAGTAAACAAACTTAAACACTAATACTTTCCGTCCAGTAAGCCAAGCGGGTTGTCTGTGCTTGTCTAAGGCACAGACCAGATTTGCAGGACACTCGCTGAACGCCAGTTGGCCCACCTAACTTATTCTACACCATGCTCAACTACTAGTACATTTACCTTAATGGGATTTGTATTTATAACTTGCGGTGTTTTTTACGATGATTTTTTAAACTATATTTGCGGTGTGTTCCATAATCACATTGGTCACATTTAAATTCATAACTTGAAGAATGTGTTTTAAGATGCATTTTCAAATTACCTTTGTGATTAGTTCCATAATCGCATTGGTCACATTTAAATTCATACCTTAAAGAATGTTTTTTAACATGAATTTTTAAAAGATATTTGTCACATGTTCCATAATTACATTGGCCGCATTTCGATTCATAACTTAAGAAATGTTTCTTACGATGGATTTTTAAATTAGATTTTTGATGTGTTCCATAATCACATTGATCACATTTAAATGCATAACTTGAAGAGTGTTTTTTAAGATGAACTGTTAAATCACTTTTACGGTGTGTTGCATAATCACATAAGGCACATTTGAATTCAACACTTGAAGAAGAGTGTTTTTTAAGATGAGTTTTTAAATGATGTTTGTGATGTGTTCCATAATTACATTGGTCACATTTAAATTCATAGCTTGAGGAGTGTTTTTTAAGATGAATTTTAAAATTACCTCTGTGACTTGTACCATAATCACATTGGTAGCATTTGAATTCATAACTTGAGGAGTGTTTTTTAAGATGAATTTTAAAATAACCTTTGTGATTTGTTACATAATCACATTGGTCACATTTGAATTCATAACTTGAGTGTTTTTTAAGATGAATTTTTAAAAGATACTTGTCATATGTTCCATAATTGCATTGGCCGCATTTCAATTCATCACTTAAGAAATGTTTCTTACGATGGATTTTTAAATTAGATTTTTGATGTGCTCCATAATCACATTGATCACATTTAAATGCATAACTTGAAGAGTGCTTTTTAAAATGAATTTTAAAATTACCTTTGTGATTTGTTCCATAATCACATTGGTCACATTTGAATTCATTGCTTGAAGAGTGTTTTTTAAGATGAGTTTTTAAAAGATACTTTTGATGTGTTCCATAATTTTTGTGTTTTAAAACATGATTTTTTAATCTTCTTTTCCACTTTGTTATAAAATCACAATCGTTACACTTATATTTAAAATTTGCGTATTTTAAAACGTCATGTTTTAAATTTTCATGCATCATTGTTAAACTATTAAATTTACCTTCACACTGTATATTTGAAAAGTGTTCGAAACTGTTTTCACATGAGTGAACAACTTTTACTAGAGAAGAGATGTCTTCTTTCTTAATATTCGCATTATCTGTAAAAAAATAGTGCTAAATTTTGTACTTCTTGAACGGTCATTAATTTTACCTTGTATTAGATCACTATTTACTATAAGATGTTGGGTTAAAAGTGAATTTATTTCTTCTTCCTCTTCTGGTTCGACTTTAACAATTTTCATATCAATCTCATAAGACATGTCGAAGAATTCGTGTTTCTTAATGATAAATTTTATATAAAACTTAAGTGCACCACTGTATCAAATTATTTAGGGCACGGTATTTAACCATATACTTACACAGTAGTGTAGTATATGTATTTAACAGTGCTTAAAATTATTGACATAATTATGTACGGTAGTGTCTACGGAAGAAACATCGGTTTAATACGGTGCATCCCATTCCGGCGATTGATGCCTCGCGATGAACATCAGTATCAATAAATTTATAAACAGTGGTATCTGGGACCCTATTCTTCAATTTTTTTCGCATACGACATATTAACTTGTCGAATGGAAATTTCAGTTTCATATTCTTCAAATTCGCATGCGAAATTTATCGTACAGAATGTGTCCGATTTTAAGTCGATCGCATGTGGGGAGGCGACTTTTCCATTTTCGATTAACATAACCAAAGTTTTCGTGTAAAAAAATTTAAACAGTCAAACATGAACCGAGCCTTGTTTGTTGCCATTAATAATTTACAAGAAAACGAAAATGCTGCAAGACGTAATCGATTTTATAGAAGAATGGACGCTTTTGATATGCCGGAAAATCAGTTTATTAGACATTTTCGATTACCAAAACCTTTAGTCAGGGACTTAATTTTAAGAGTCTCAAGGTACATACCTGCATCAACACGTAGGTCAGCTATTGATGTGCAGACAAAAGTATGTATGTAGCTTTTTTAGACATACAATGAACCAATCAATTTGCTTCAGGTAGCGTAGGCATTAAATTTCTTCGCTACAGGCTCATATCAGGGTAAAAATGCAGAATCGCGGCGCAGCTGCGATTCTGCATTTTTACCCTTTTTTACACTAATTCGTGTATGCTGAATCCAAATCTGCAAGAATTTTTCTCCGGAAATGACGGGAAATTTTTTTTTTTAGGTTAGGTTAGGTTAGGTTAGGTTTCTAATACACTAATCCCCTTATTTTCTATAATGATGCTGCAATTTTTCTCTCCCTTTTTATAGTGCTATATTCCTATCAATAAATTCATTTTGAAAGAATTTCATTTTTTTAATTTTCAAAATTCAAAAAAAAATTCTTCCCGTTGTTTCCGGAGAAAAATTCTTGCAGATTTGGATTCAGCATATACGAATTAACATAGGAAAAAAATGGCGTCGAAATCTGTGTTGCGCCGTGATACTGCAATTTTTCCCATATCAGTTACCTGTTGGGAGTAGTATTTATTTTGGAGTAAAACTATCGTCCGTTAGTCGGTTCCTAGCTGAAGTGGTTGAAGCATTAGAGACATATTTTCTGAATGGGTCTCATTTCCACGAAATGTTGCCGAATTAAGGAGAATTAGAACTGGGTAACATTTTATGTGTGTGAGTGCATGTAAAATCGTAAAACTTATATGACTTTATCTTAGATTTTTTGAAAAGTATAATTTTCCGGGTGTAATTGGCTGCATTGACTGCACACATGTAGCAGTAGTTCCACCCAAAAAGGATGATGTTGCATACCCTGAGCATTTGTATGTAAATCGAAAACGGTACCATTCAATTAATGTACAGCTTGTAAGTTTGTTTTCTATTTTTTTTCCATACTTGTCTATATTAATCTGATCACAGATATGCGATTCTCATTTAAGAATACTCCATGTAAATGCCCGTTTTCCTAGTAGCACTAATGATGCCTACATTTGGAGGAATTGTGCAATTGAACCGTTAATGAGACAATTGCAAAATAATTTTCCTTATTCTTATTTTCTCTTAGGTATGTTGGGTACATTTCCTAGCATAATAATATTTTTTTTAAACAGGAGACTCGGGTTACCCTTTGAGACTATGGTTGCTCACACCAATACAGAACGCAGCAGCAGAGGAAAATTACAACGTGCACCAAATACAAACACTGGCTACTATTGAGCGTTGTAATGGATTATTAAAAATGAGATTTAGGTGTTTATTAAAACACACAGTACTACATTACACTCCAGAAAAGTGCTCAAAAATAATAAATGCTTGTGTTATTTTGCACAATATGTACATTGCAAATAACGTACCCTTGATGAATGAAAATAATGGTGAACATTCAATTTCATGTTTCAATAAAATTACACAATATGAACAATTATTTATCTATTTATTTAAATTAAAAAACCTATATCGAAGGGAAGATTATACATCCTCATCATTGTAGCACATATTTTCCACAGCAACTACAAATCGTTCAAACAGAGTTGTTTGCTGTTCCATTATTTTAATTTTTTTATTATAATAATCCTGTTTCATTTCAAATTCCCGCTTCGTGCTTCCCGCAATAACTTCGGTGGCATTCACACTTCTCTCCCAAACGTGTTGGGGGTAAGTCATATTTGATTTTCTTTAGAGGATTAGGGGTTGAAAAGCTGGATACTCCCATTTTTTCACTATTAGTGTGCGTGTTGGTAAAATTATCCTCAGTTGCATCACCAACAGCTTGTACCAACATTAACTAATAGAGATGCTGCTTCATCATCAAATGAAAATTCCACTTGCGATTCTTGAGTGTCAGTGTGGCCTGTTACACTAGTAGGGCATATTATGTCCAAAATCTCCTCATATGTGCTATTCATCTCATCGGGACAAGGAGGTCCTCCACCAGTGCAACACTCATATCGCTTCGCAGTAGCATTTTTTGACTTTGTCTTGCTGCGAATGTCTTGCCAAGTATAAAACCTAGTATTTATAATGTAAATATTCACACGATTAAAGGAAATTGATCCCGTAAAGGAATGAACATAATGGTATAATGAAATGCATCATGTAGCATCTAGTTATGGCACATTAGACGACAATGATGGGCTAACACTTACTTTTCGCCAATGTTTCCATTCCTTTTTGCGCTCCTGGAATAGAATTTAATGTGGCCCCTATTTCACTCCATTTATTTTGGGCGGTTTTGTACATAAATGTGGATGAAAATTTTCCCGACAACAATTCCTTTTCATTTTTCATTAACTGCACAAGCATTTTCCTTTGTGCAGTAGACATGTACGTACCTTTTTCTTTCTTTTCCATCATCGACGGACGTGAAATATATGAATGATTTTTTATCGAGGTTAATTTAATATAACTACCGTACGTTAAAATGCCGGTAAGACAAATATATGCAATGTTGCCACATATACCGTTCGCCAAAAGTGTAGAATACGAAACATAATGTCTAGTGCCATTGAAGAATACCTATTTTTGATGTCATGCGTAAATATACCATTCGTAATATGTCGTGCGCGACTTTTTTCGCATGGTTTGAAGAATAGGGTCCCAGTACTGCATATCCTATAGTAGCGCCGGGGAGAGGTGTCTCATGGCGGACTCGAGAATGGGGATATAAGTATTACTGTGAAATGCATCTGTTTCCCTTTATCTTAGTGCGAAGTTCCCACTTAAAGAAAGACGGGTTATAGATGCAATTTTTCCTGCAATTATTGCTGCAATAATTGCAGCAATTATTGCAGATTATTGCAGTAAAGTCGGTGATTACACTGTGCAATTTATTGCATGAATTTTAGTGTTGCCAATATAAGCAATAAAATTGTTTATGTTGGTGACAATCCTAAAGTATGTAACCTCAAGACAGTTTATTTCCATTACCCTCCAAAGCTGTGTAATTAAATAACGTTCGATTATAATAACCTTAATAACCGCCCTGTGGTCACGCCAAGGTTTTCATTGCGAAATGTGGACTAAAGAGGTAGTTCGTAATTTAATTAACGAATATGAGAAGTATCCGTGCTTGTATTTAGTAAGCTCTGTAGATTACAAAAACAAAATTAAAAAATACAAAGCAATTCAATGCATCATTGAAAGCTTAAAGGAAGCCGGGGTTACTGCTACCATAGACGATGTGAAAAAGAAAATACATGGGCTTAAAACCCAATACTCGGGTGAAATGAAGAAAATTAAAGCATCCAAGTCGAGTGGGGCCGGGGAAAGTGATGTTTATAAACCAACCCTTTGGTGCTTTGATTTACTTGGTTTTTTAAACGACACTTCGTTTCCCCAACGAATTGGGAATATGATACAGGTATGTACAATACAAAGCATGTAAGATAATACTAATTATCTCCCTTTCAAGGATGAACCTGTGGAAGAAGAAACACTAATATTTGAAGGAACACTGGGAGAGTTTCAAAATAGTGCGATATCACAAGATATGGTTCCCTCTCCATCCACGTCAGTGGGAAGTGTGCCAACTGAGCGAGCAGCACATAAAAGTAGAAGAAAACGCTCTACTAGTAATCAGGGCGACGATGCATTGGGAGGACTCATTGCAGATGCTTCTAAAATTCTAGCATCTGTTGCTAATAAGAATGCCGTAGACAATTTGGAAGCACCTCATGCTTTTTGTTTGTAAGTTTCATACCTGATATTTTAAAACAGCTAATTTTGTTAATATTCAGGTCTGTAGATCAAGAGTTACGAGTAACAAAACATGACTGGATTTTGCAAAGAACAAAAAGAAAGATAATGAATGTAATTTTTGACGCACAAGAGGAGTATCTGGAATACCAGGATGCACTAAATTAGCATTATCTATATATGTTTTGTATTTTATTATATAAACTATTTATAACAACTGTATAATCTTTTATAATTAATTATCATATTGCCATGATACACTTCCAACACCGTTAAAATATTTGGAAAATTCCTTTCGGATATCTTGCGCATCATTTGTTGTTCATTGCCCCCTTGTTGGCTAAGTCCATATATAAAAGTTGCATTCTTATCATAATCCTCTGATCCTCGATAATTGTTTTTACATTCAGTGCTTAAAAAATTATGAAGTGTGCAGCATGCAAGAACAATTTCTTGAACTTTATCCACATCTAAATTAATCGTTTTGAGTAGAATGCGAAAACGATTTGCTAAAATGCCAAATGCATTTTCAACAACTCGTCTTGCTCTGCTCAACCTATAATTAAAAATTCGCATTTCTTCTGACAGATTCCTAAATGGATATGGTTTTTTTTAAATTAGGCAACAAGGGGAATGCTGCATCAGCTACTATGACATAAGGTACATATTTTGTGCCGCCTGGTAAAATAGCCTCTTCAGGAAAACTTAAAATATTTCTTTGCAATGTGCGATATAATTCGATACTTCTAAACACACCCCATCCGATACTCTACCATTAGTACCTACATCAATGTACAAAAAATTGTAGTGTGCATCTACGAGGGCTAGTAGCACAATACTATTACTGCCTTTATAATTATAATATGTAGATCCAGCATTTCTGGGTGCTCTAAATTCTATATGGTTACCATCCAGCGCACCTAAGCATTGAGGAAAATTCCAAATATCTTTAAACTCTCCTGCCACATTTAACCAATCAACTACTCTATTAGGAACCTATAAAAAGATTCTATTAGACTATATATTGGATTGTCAAAAGCTTAAGACTCACCCGTAAGTAATTATGCTTTAAACTTTTATAAATTGCTTGGCAAACATCTGGAACTATTCGGGAAATTACAGATTCTGTGACTCTAAAGTCATACATCAAACTCCTGTATGAACTCCCTGTTGCTAAAAAACGCAATGTGATTATTAAACGATGTTTTGCTGAAATCGCTTCCCTCATCACTGTGTTTTCTTTTTCAATACCTAGTCTTATTAGCTGTAATAGCTTTTCAAAAGTTGTTTCATCCATCCGTACATAATTAAGATAAATCTCGGGTTCTTGAAATTCGTTTAATAAATTTGTTTCCCTTTGAGGGATCACCATTAGCCAGCCATGGTCTAACCCAACAGCGTCGTTGTCTCCTTCGTTTCTTTTTTTCTATGGCAACAACACTAGACGCAATGATTAACGATGTTGCACTTGCGATAATAATTTCAGAGTTGGACATTTTCAAAATGAAATTGAAATGCTAAATTAATTTTTACTAATTAATTTAATAAATAAACCTGATATTATTAGTAAAGTAGGTCCTTAAACATACAGTTGGTAAAAATGAAATGTTACCAAAAAATTGCAGAAAAATTTCTCCAAAAATAGCACAAGTTCTAATCCGAAAAATTGCATGTGCAAGAATTGCAGCAATAAATTGCATATGCAATTTTATAAATACACGATGGAATTATTCTTACAACTTCTTGCAGCAAGAAATAGCTGCAATAATTGCACGAAAAATTGCATCGTCTAATACTGGCTTAAGATGTCCAATATTTGAATTTAAAGCAAACATTAGAATCTTAGTTGCTTTATAACATTGTAAAGAATTATTATATTTAATATATACCTCTGTAGCTGTACTTAGGTTTACATTCGTTTTATATATGTATATATATATATATATATATATATATATATATATATATATATATATATATATATATATATATATTGACAAACTGTAAACTGAGATTTCGGTTATATTATTAACTAATAATAAATCTCATTTTTAACATCCAATACAGTGTATTTATTTATGACAAAATCAGCTTCGATAACCAAATTACTGTCTTGACTCTTTAGACGCAGTGAGATCTGTCAGCTAAAAACGAGCCTCCGCAATTAACCAAACTTTTCACACTTCATTTGGGCACTGCCTACTGCTAGCTAATTGACAATTATTGATATAATTAATTTGTAAAACAGATCCAAAACGAAATTTTGTTGACCCGGTCTCTGTTCTGATAATCGTTTACAGTTGTACAATATACTTTTATCATATGACTACCCACACTCGGGGGACTTTACATGCCAGAATAAGTGCGAACAGACCTTAAACGAAATTCGATTTTATTTATACGAGTGGATCGGGATTTTTAAGACCTTTAGTATGCTATATCCTTAGATATTCGAACAATAATTTTATTTAAATTTGACAGCGCGGCTTAAATTTGAAAATAACCTAGAAACATTGACGATGTTTTGTTGGTATTCAAAATTACTAACTATATGAACCAATAACGACATACGTTTTTAAAATCTTAAATCATGCTTCACTAAAAGATGAGTCATAAGATAAAAGTTCTTAATAGAATATACTGTATACAGTACACAAATACAAAAACCGTAGCGATTTTAATTTCGTTAGAAAGATATTCTGGTATTTTACTGGTTAAAATTATTAGGTTAAATTGTGTTTTTGTTCGGTGGTTTAAATTTAAATGAATAGTAATGTATACAGCTCAACCAAGTAAACAAAAGCCCTGAGAGGACGTACCCGGTGGCTGTTTTTAGACAGGTTGATTCCATACAACAAGTACTAGGGCGGCAAATTTAAATCAAATTTATGGAACATTTATTTAAAATTTTGTGAACAAATTTGTTTATTTTAAGTTAGGTACATAACATTTCATTGAATTAATTACCAAGAAATTTGTACGTATTTATTGTTTAAGTACAAATAAGATGGGTTTGAATTTTTAACAATTTCTACAAAAAAATTTACACATTTTATAGTTTTGTAAACATTTGTACTTGAAAACACATCATTCTGATCACACTTTTGAAGCTTAAGAACAAATAATCAAGAAAAGTAGTGTCCCACATTTAAATATAAAACTACTAATAAATTACAATGATTGGTGTTAATAAGAAAATTAATTTTAAAAATAAATAATTGAACTAAAGAAAATGCTCCTCTTCTTCTTCAGATGTTTTTTCCTCTTCATCTAATAAACCTGTATTTACTTGAAGTAACAAGCTTTCTACAGTTTCATCGAGTAATCCATCACGTTCCCACATTTCATTACCTACATGTTCAACATGTGCACAACACTTTTCCCAATCATATACGTTTATCTCTGCAAACGCATTTTTCACTAAACTTTCAATTTTACTGTTACGTTGAGATACATTGTTCATGGCAACTTTACGGTATGCCAAACTACAAATGGCCTAAATGGATTAAATTAGCAGTGGTATGGAGGCAAACGTAACAGTATGACCATGCTGTTTTAATAATTCATCAATGTAATATGTTTTACTATAATTCAATTTCTTGACCAATGTTATTAATTCTGCTTTACGCATGTCACTTCTTGTTGGTACTCAATTTCCCTTTAACCATTCAGAAATACTTTGTTTTCGTGCAGATTGATTAGGTGGTTTGTTAATTTGAACACTATGATAAGGTGCATTATCCATTACTACAATGGCATACCTTTTGATTTAAATATCAAAAGTCCATTATCAACAAATCTATACAAACCACCTGCATGCTTTCGTAATATTTATCGACTCCCAGAATAACCAGTTTTCACCTGCATCTTGGTAACCAACATGTTTAATGTGAGAATCTTATTTTCCATAATGTAAATTTCATGGACAGCTGAATCCATATCCAAAGTAATTTTTGTTGAACCACTTCTTTTCTTCTTCGAGGGAGACTTTAAGATGCCACTCTCAAATGTTGTTGCTTCAGCTCTAATAATAACAGTGATTGTTTAAAAATCATGTTTATTCAAGCAAAATTACCTAATCTTTTAATGAAAGAAACCGTTTGCCAGTCGCAGCAGCAGCTAACTCGGTTGCCTTATCTAAGGGAAATGACCATACACCAGGTATTTTCTGCCTATCAAAGAAGTCAACAACGTTTTTAATAATGTTTAGCAGTTCAGAATGGACCGTCTTTGATTTTCCGTCATGTGAATTTTGTTAGCAGATATGTACATCCAACTAACAGCAAAACTAATTAACTAAACATACAGCACATTGTGAATAGCTGTTGTCGTTACAGAATTATTAACCAATGCTATTGCGTTAAATGATTAAAAAGCATAATTCATGTTGAGGTTATATTAACTGCGATTACTACTAATTTATAATACCTACGTACCAAATTCACTATTCTAATCAGATAAACGCAGTCTTGAAAAGGAATGTGTTTAACGTAGTGCAGGAAATAAACAAAAATAACAGCGATTTTCAAAAACACATTTTCAAATATGGATAATCGATGAATGACGAATTTATGCCAAGATGGTATTACCAACTTAGAATTTAGTTCACATATTTTTCGGAACTTTTGTTTACTTTGTCGCATTGTACTTCAACAATATTTCTTCGAAAAAGCTGAAGACTTAAAAGAAGAAGGTGTAGAAAAAGAAATATATAAAAGTAGTTTAAGTAGAGTGTGATATTGAAGAATGGATTGAAGAGAGTACGTACGTGTGTGAGTGCGTGTCTGCGCGCGTGCATGCGTGAGTGAGCGGGTGGGCGTGTGCGCGCGCGCGTGTGTGTTTGTGTGTATGTGTGTGCGTGTGTGGGTTGGTTGGTTGGTTGGTTGTGCGTGTGCGTGCGTGCGCGCGCGCGCGTGTGTGTACGTTGATATATGTTAGTATCTACAATAACTCCAGAACGAAAATACCTACGTACTTAAAATTTTGAATTTAACCTTGTTTTTATTTTGTTTCTAACACGGCTGCATATTTCAAAGATATAAAAAAACCTAGAGATAGACCTTAAATATATCGATTAATCATGTACTACTAATTTTTTGATATGACGCATAATTTACCGGCAAAAAATTCCTAAGGTAGAATTTAAGGGTTAGTTCAACTTTTTTCATTATCAGAATAACAATTAATTTTCTAAGAAAAAGTGTAGACGTATTTTTTGAAAGAAAATTTAATTTTAAATAAATTTTCTTTATAAAGTTTTTTAATGTAAAAATTAAATAAATATGTGCCAATTTATAGGGAACTACCTATTATAAAGGAAGTGCCTTTGTAAGCAGGTCCGCAGGTTGATTATCCGTACCGATCTGCAAAACTTGAATTTTATTCAAGGTGACCAACTCTCGTACATAAGAATATCGACGCTCAATATGCTTGGTCCTTTTGTGTTGTTCAGGAGTATATGAAAGCTTGACCGCAGCTGAATTATCAATATAGAGTAGGCATTATCGTTACACCTGTCATGTGTTCGATTAGCATCCTGAACCAAACGACTTCTTTTCCAGCCACGGATGCCGCTATGATTTCCGATTCAGTGGTAAAAAGAGTAACAGCATATTGCCTTTGACTTGTCCATGAAATTGCATGACGTGTGTAGATTATCAAGACCCCAAATGTTGATTGTCCTGTGGTCTCACAGCCACCAAAACCTGCATAGCTGTACCCAATCAGCTTTCTGTATCGAAGTAGTTACAGGCCTGCAGTCTAAGAAGCCATATTCCTCTAACATATTTTTCGCATATGATTGCTGAGAAAGTTTAGTACCATTTGATGATCGCTGAATTTCCAATCCTAAGAAATAATTAGTGTTAGATTATCTTATCTTGAAGGCATGGATCAGCTGCACTAAGTTGAAATAATTGCTTTTCAAGGAACTGACCAAAACGCTGATTGCAGCATCTAGGAGCTTGTTTAAATCCATACAAACTACGCTTTACTTTCGATCCTCAAATTCTTCGGGTTGTATCATATAAATATCTTGCACTAGTTCACCATAGAAGATTACAGTTGAAACATCAAACTGCTCTAGCTTCAAATTTTCACTAGCTTTCAAACTGATCACTGATGCACGTCGAGTAACTGCTGCAAAGTCTGATCATAATCAATTCCTTCTCGTTGATTATAACCTCTTACAACCAATCTTGCTTTATAACGTACTACAGGATCATCCTATTTCGGCCTTACTCGATAAACCCATTTACTTGACAAAGCTCATTGACGTTTTAGTAGCTCTATTAACTCCCATGTTGAGTTCTCTCGAAGCGAATAGTCTTTTTCCATTCAATGGAATTATCACTCTTAACTGCGTCTTCATAAGAATTAGGATTTTCTGTTTCTCAAACAGTTCATAGTCAACAGCTTTATTATCTGATACTTAATCTGTATCTTCAGGATCTCACCATGTAACGCCTCTTTCTTTACAATAATTAAATTTAAAAGGGTTCAATTTAATTTGCCTGGGTCTAGCTCAAATCGGGTCTTGTCTTAACAAGACGGGGGTGGTTCGTATTGTGGTGCTTAACACTGTACACTTTGAATAATACAACAAAACTATTTTAAACGTATATTACCTATTGTTTTACAAAACTAAGATAATCTAACCTACAGGAAATAAATTAATAATAATAATACAACAAAACAAATCTTATTGGGTGTTACCCGGGATGTCCTGGTTGGAAGCGCCCGTTTGGCTGGTCCCCCGTGGACGGTAGTGGTTGTTACTGGATCCTGAGCCGTTTCTGTGGAAATATAAATTATTGGGTTCAATTGCTGGTGTGTTAAGACCCAAAAATCCTACTAATGACAATTTAATTTTGTCTGTTACGACTACTCAGGCCTGCCCTGTACACGGTAGCCTGGTATTTGTTCAGGTGGCGCTATGTAAAATTCTATATATTTTAGATAAGCTGGGGCAACGAACGCGTTGGTGTCTTTAAGCAGGTCAAAGAGAAAATCAATAATTTAAAGTAACCTTGGTGCGCATGACTATTCTTATACGTGATTTGGCTTTCAGACTGACGGGATATGAGCTCAGTATTTGGAATGCTTTATACAGGATAGGTTACTATTTACATGTATTAAATGCAAATTGTACGTACGCGTTTAATTATCTACCCTAACTAAACAGGCTGATCTCAGGATTTCTTAATTAATGGAGAACGTATTTACAGTAATGAAATGAATATCTAACACTTAATTATGCCCGGAAATAAATGTATTAATTCTTTATTATTAGAAAAACGTCTGTTTTTGTTAAACGCGTATACTTTTCGTATTAGCGAAACTTATTCTAACTAACAAATACAGGGAAGACGGAGTTTATCAGGATTTTTTACGTTAGTTATTATTAAAAGGCTGCTTCTTTTAATTGTTATAAACGAATTAATCGGAGACGAAGTAGCAGAATAAGTAAGCAAGTAGTCGCGATTGAAGTAGCGGCAAGTAGTCGCGAAGCAAGTAGGATCAAGTAGTCGCGATTGAAGTGGCGGGAACTAGTCGCGAAGCAAGTAGGATTTCTTCCGGTAGCGCCGCGGTTTTTATAGCTGATTCGCGGTGGGTGGACCCGGCTTCTATGCAGGGGTCTCTGGCTGTGATTGGCTGAGGGTTCTCGGACGTAATAGCATTTTATGCTTTTTAATATCTGCGTCGGAGGGGATTGAAATTAATTATTTATGGTGCAATATCGCGCAATCTTTTGTAATGGGTTTTAATTTTAAACAACTGTACCTATCTTAATTACTCTGTAGGGCAATTAAAAAAATAATTAATTACACAAATTTGAGTAAAGTCAAGCTGGATCTTTACAAGGTCTTCTCTGGTACTGATATCTTCTCTAGTTCAGGCACCTCCTTTGGTTCAGAAGATGGGCACATTTCAACCTTCTTGTCGCACTTTTTCAGTTTCTCTATTAATCGAACGTCTCTAGAAAGTATTACCTTGTGTTGTACAGGATTATACACTCTATAACTTTCATCTCCATTGTATCCTAGTAGAATTCCTTTCACTGCTTTAGCATTCAATTTTCATTTGTGTCTTTGAGCAGGAATATGAACATAGCAGGTTGGATCAATGATTCAAGGATTTTTACCAAGTCAGCACTCAATAGGTGGCACTCACGGAATGGATGATTTTGTTGAACGATTCAATACATATGTAGCAGTTGTAACCAACTCTACCCATATTGCGCCAGAAAAACCAACCTGTGGATTAGAATAGCAAAAGTATGCGCCATTTCCCATTCTGTTCCGGTGTATAGGGCAAAGTTTCTCTTCGTCTCAATACTCCATATTCTGCGAGAACCTTATCAACCTCTTTATTATCGAACTCTCCTCCACCATCTCATAGAAAATCTTGAATTCGTTGTCTAACACCTTTTGCCTGATTTAGCACTGCTACAATTAGCTCACCACAATAGATTTCCTTTTCTCGAGTTCCAAATGGTAGACATGTCGACTTCCCATATAGGCATGGTTCGCATATTTGATCATCTAGCTTTACTTTAATACCAAGATCACACTCGAGTTTATCCCGTATATGACGTTTATTTTGATGACCCCAACGTTCGTGATATAACTGCCACATTATACTCATTTGGAAAAATTACATTAACATTGAATACATGTTGAAGTTAAATAATTGTCTTTTGGCCTTGTTCTTCAACACAAATCATTCCACTTCTCAATGATTTGAGAACCTCTTTACCCGCTGCCTTCACATCTCTGAAAACATCGAACTTTGTGTACTGAACAAAGTACTTACTTGAATTTGTGATATGTCGCCATTCTCAAACCACTATGATCTATCATATATTTCAGCAGTATCAGCTTCATTGCAAATTGTAACTATAGTTAGTAAATTTGTATATCGATTTTGTTAACGACCGTCTCTATTAGTTCATAGACCGGCATTTCTCCTAAGTTTAATATAGTGACATATTTATGGACTCTTATTTTAATTACTATACAACGAACTCGACAAAAAAAAAGGAACGCATGTGTCGAATAACCCATAATTTTATTAAAACTAACGATTACATAATGAAGAAAAGAAATAATTTTGTATGCTATTTACAATATCCAGCACTGTACACTATAGAACATAACTGTAAACTAAAATCAAGCACATGCGGGTATGAGCTTTCACTTCCATTACTTGACTCTTCGGTGTTCACAATTTGGCGTTCCAATTGGTGCGGCTACACTAATGTACATTTTGTGCTGCAAATTTTGGCGAAACTTGGAGCATGTTGGGGTTGGGTTGTAGCCGCCCTTGCTTCTAATAACGGAGAATAGATTTTCCAGGGGATCTTGATTCAAACGGTTCGTTAGTAAAAACTTAACTTAACGTAGTTCTTATGGTATGCTCTAATCCGTTGAAACAATAAATGTTTTTTTTCTCACGATTTTTGCCGTTAAATAATTTTAAAGTAAAAAGTAAATTCAACATTTGTTGTAACTCATCACAGGGAAAACGTTTATACACTGATAACGCACATTTGTATGGGTTTGGTGAGAAAAGTAGTTTGGTGTTCAATAAGTCTATTAGGTTATTCATTATTGAAACAAATTCAGCTGTCTTCGGCAGTTTTGGAATTTAAGTCCTTAGTACGAACTGCAGTCCGTATGGCGGCTGCTACTCGTGCACTAAATATCTGCATGGCATACTTCACCTTCATTTTTTCAAAATTATTTGGGCGTATGTGAGCAGGGGTAATCTTAACTAGTGCCCTAGTGGTTTTGCTTTTCTTGTCAATTTCATAGATATTGACTATATCATTCCATGAAGCAGTTTTTGTGCACGTGAATGAAATATTTTGTTTTATTAAAATATTTGTATATATTGTCTGCTTGTAAATCATAATAGACGTTTTATTCTTATGAACGCCTAAATCGGAAACATCTTTTCTATTATTTGATCCCTGATCGGAAACAACAGCTTTTACTTTTAAACCTATGCTTAACAACTTATTGATTGCGATAAGCATAAGTTCTTTCAATTTATCGGCTTTGATAGTCCCAGAACTGAAATAATATGATACTGGCATCTTTCAACTAAATAGTAGTCCCCGCACCATAAAAACTAAGGCCTGAGTTGCAATGTTGCCAGATCTTCCTATTTCGCCGAGATCTTCAAATACCTCAATTAAATCTAATGGGGGGAATATTCCAGAATTTTTTGATAGATATTTCATCCATCATGAGAGTACATTCCTTCTCTGGATTTGTCATCCCATCAACTTTTAACTGAAGAAATGTAAAAAGTTGAGTGTTGAAACCGGTTTTCAGTTTAAATCCACGTTGCCAATATCTGATGGAAATGGCAATTTTAATTTGTTGCGCATATATCGGTAGTATGATGGACTGTTGTATTAAACTCCAAATGCTAGTTCTTTTTCTTGATTTGTAAAGCGATATTTGTTGTTGTTAACATTTTAATCATCGTGGAAATATTTTTGTTGATGTAATTGATAGTACTTGATTTTGATTTCAAAGTACGACGCAGATTAAATAATTGTCTTTTCAATATTGCATTTTTGCGGTTAATTTTAGCACGTAGTTTTTTATTTAGTTCACAATTTTTACATTTTTCGGTTTTCTTTTTTGGTGTTCGCTAGGCAAAGGCATTGCTAATATTTTTTGTAATTTTGGTGAAGGGGCATCTGTCGAGCTTCCCTCGGAATCTGAGGGAAATAATTTTCTTTTCAAACAACGTTTTCATGGAGTTTGGAATTGAGATTCACTAGATATGGAAGGTACATTTTCTAATCTACTGGATTCTACATTTTCTTCGTACATTTTAGAACTTTTAGGTAGTTCTTTTATATGTACGAATGTTCTCGCTTTTTTTACGGACATTGGAGACCATTGAATAGAAGATGCTACTTTAGCAGTTACTTCGACTTGGACTTTTGATGCAAGTTTTCAAAGAATGAAGAAACAATTTTGATGCGTACTATCTTAAAATGTTCGTCATTAAACTAAACTATTAGTTTAATTATTATTTAATATTAACTGTTATGGTTTTGGAAAAATAGGCATTATCAGGACCGGCCTTTCAGAATTTTGGGGCCCGAGTGCAAGAATTTGTTGGACCCAAAACGATGTTTAATAGGTACACTTCAAAATTTTATGTCGAGTACAGTAAATCTAAAATGACAGTAACGTAAATTAATTTTAAAAAATGTATATGAAGTGTCTAAGGAAAAATTGAAAAAGTATATAAGTTAATAATTCAATGTATTAAGTTCGAAATATCTATCACACTATAAATAATATTTTCGGTCATTTCAAATCCGTCTCGACCGTGCGGCCCGGGTAGCCACCACATTTCTTGGAAGGCCGGGCCTGGGCAGTAGACTTCTCACATGCATACTTTCTTAGTGCTTTCTAGTGCTTTGAACTGAAATATTTTATTGAAATTAAGCATTTAGTATCTTTATTTCAAAACCAATTATTTTAAATTACCCTTTAACTCCTAACATTATTAATAAGAGACTTAGGTTAAATAATTGTTCTTGTAAAAAAAAAATATTCTGGAATCTTGAATTCACGTGAAAGGCTCTTTCCTCGTACCAGTTTGGTGCCAGCTTGTCCGATATCTCTGAAGCACACCACTGTCATAATGCCTAGGTCAACGTCTGTTATTACAATTTTGTCGCCGAAATGTTTTTTGAGGTGAACTTTGATCGTTCTTACGTCTGTAACGTACTCACCTGTAATCTGCTGCATTAGTTCTTGAAGCGAGAATTGTCACTCTTATCTGTTTTATTGCAGCTTTTATGGCAGATTACTTGGCGCTGGGTGTATTAATGGCCTCTTTCCTAAAGATCTCGGTAATGAGTACAAATTTTGGTGGCAACGGTGGTGATATCTAGCATCCGCAGCTACTTGGTCAGCCCCCTGACAAATAAGGTGATCTAAAATCTGCTGGCGCCACTCATCACTTCGACGTGCGGCTGCTTCAATAATTGCCGGCTTCATTAACGAATTTTAAACTGTGTGCACTTGGTTCTTAAGAGCTGACGGTAGTTTTACCTGGCGCTTTAGATATTCTTCTGTGATCTCTTCTCCGCACAAGAAACATATCTGTCCCAGATTTGTGACGTGTTGTTGGTACTGCTGACGTGACGCTGACCTAGGTGACGGCCGATCGGGTGGATCCCCTCCTTAAATTTTAAAGTTGACATTTTTTACAAAACTCTTCCGTTTGCCTTAAAATGAATTTGTTCCACACTTTAAGAACACACTGTATGTTACATGCTAAATTGAATACTGTTATATAAAAGGCTACGCATCTGTTTTCAAATTTAATATACAAGTGAGTGTTTTTCTAGAAGTGACATCAACTTTTGATTTTTAAATGAAACACCCTATATACTTTTTCATATTCGGATTGCACGCAATTTTCTTTCAATCATACCAAACAAGTAATATTTGAAATTCCAAAATATTTTTTGACAGTTTGTTGTTTTTTAATCTAGAGTGCCACGACTACGTGGCTTTTGTTCTAGCCATCAGTAACGACACGAAAAGCAAGTCAGAAGCATTGGCGTAGCTATGAAGGGGGGGGGGGTTAACTCCACCCCGTATTACGTTCTACTTCTACATTTAAATGTTGTCGGCTTTGAGCTTTGATATATTCTTCTTTCGCAACATCCTCATGATCAATCAATACCCCATTGAATACCTTTTGCAAAAAACAGAACTTTTGTGGGATAACAAACACTTTTAATTAAAGATAAGGATGGTTTGTCCAGCCTTGTTCTACAGCAGCGTTTAAAATTAGAGGCGATGATTCTGCCAGCCCTTTGAGTATACCATTGTGTGCAATCACTTTGGGTTTTCGTAGCATTTTTTATTGTTTCACACATTTCGGCAGTTAACGTAAAATTCAAGTTGTCCCCTATTTCCACTAGTGCAGAATACGACAACTTTTCATACTTTGCATTGTAAATGTCAAATATCGTAGTAATAACATCACTGTTTCCGCTTTCGGCTATAAAGCTAGCAAATGGTTCAACAATTCTCATTAATGATGCTTCACAATTATGATCATGTAGATTCTGTAAAATCTCACTTGGTGTTACGGGTGGTATTTCTGTAGGTTCTGGAAGTTGATTTATTTTTCTCCAGGACATTTGCGCAGCTGGTACTATTGGTACTTTATTTACTGAAGGCACGGGCCAAGCTGCCTTAATATCGGTACAGGAAGTACTTTCTTTAATTTTTGCTGCATACTCTGCTGCAAAAAGCAAAGCCCCTACATGACTACACACTTCGCTGTTTCCGGCCATACATGTACAGATGCTACCGTCTTCTTGAGAAATTACCCACGTGCTTAACACCTTTTCATTCATTTTTTGAGAATGTCTAACCTGACAATAAGAATTGTTATTTTTTATGCAATAAATGTCACTAACTTACCTTCCCAACCATGACTACAAAACACTTCACGTACATGCAACCAACTTTCTCTACAAATCCTGATTCAAAGTATCTGAATGCTAACAAGCTTTTATATGCTTTCATTTGCTCCTTCGTATAAAAACAGTGCATTAGCACCAAATATGCCACAATGTCAATACTGGTGATTGATGGTAGCTTTCCAATGCCATAATCCAAGTCACAACTATTTATTGCGAATGGATCTATTCCGTCAAGTAATTTTATTTTTTCCTGATACCGCACAGCAACGTCCGAGCTTTCAATTTCCAATTTTTTGAAGTACTCACTTCGTTTTGACATTATAACAAGTAGCTACTTGAGGATGCAAATCTAGAAAGAAAAATGTTATTTGTTTAATCACAATTTTCCAAACTCACCTTATAACGTTTTAATTCAGAAAATAATACCTATATATTAACGTTTAAACCACGAAAATACACTTAAATTTCATAAATAGATTTATAATTTCCAATTAACATTTAAAATGCATAGGAATTGTATCAATGTGTGCCAATCGGCGGCCATTTTTTTTTATAAAAATACCACTTGATCTGGAATGCCTAATTGATATCGATCACCAGGTGCAACATTTTTGCTTTGTGGTTTGTCTGAAAATTTTAAAATGTCTGAAGGAGAAAATAATGGAAAAGTTAAAAGAACAACAGAATCACGATCAAGTCGCCCTCGGTTATTTTTCCAGTTAGAATAATTCATCGTTCACTGAGAAAAGGAAACTATGATAGGACTCATCGGTGATACAGCTCCTGTATATTTAGCTGCGCGTTTAGAATATTTAACGGCGGAAGTTATAGACTCGGCGGGTGATGTAGCTAGGGATAATACGACAACAATCAAACCAAGACATATACAACTTGGCATCCGTAATGATGAAGAACTAAATAAGTTGTTTATTTATGCTGTACTACTTACAAAGATAGCTGGAAATGTAGCATCTGGTGCTTTAAGGCGTGCTAAGAGTTTATAACAGAATTATATATATTTATTTCATGTTACTTTAAATATGTTATTAAATAATTAGTCAGTTACATTTATACTATCCCCAACAATTACATTATTTCCCATTTCTCCTCGTTCAAATTTTCCGCGAACAGTTGAATTATTAAAAATGGTCGAGTCATGTGCCGACCCTGGCCATCGAGCCACAATATTATTGATTTGCAATTGCGAGCCACAAATTGTTAGTACGTTAAGCGACATAAAACCTTTTCTATTTCGAAAAATATCTGCGTTTTCACCTCCAGGCGATTGAAGTCTTATGTGTGTACAGTCTATAGCCCCAATGCAGCGAGGAAACCTGGCTATATTATAAAATTCCCGTCGAACTCTTGCAATTTCTGGGGCAGTGGTAGGCATTCTTATATATCGATGATTTAGTTGTGCAATTGCACGAGACACTATGGATAACTTTACTAGCTGTACTTTTGTGTATTCCACCAAAATCATCCACTGTTAAAGACGAAATCTACAATAAAACTCTTGATCATTCCATATTGTAAAATGGTTTTTCCGTTCGGGTACTTGTCGAATGCGATGATTTATAACTTCTAGATCATTTTGCATATCTTCGTCGTCTTGTTCTAGTACAGCAAACAAATCTACTAAATCCATGTTTATTTTAAATTTAGGTTATATTTTGTTCAATAGCTTTCAAAACTGACAAATAAACAGTCTGTACTGCTGAACTAAGTTTACACCGTCTGTACACAGTTTAGCCAGAGGGGTTTAAAGTTCGTTCAAGCGTTAAACTGTCGTTGAAAAACCCAACAAAACGATTGAACTCAGTTTAAACTCTGAACGGAGTTTAAACCCGCATTGAGAAACCGGGCCTAAATAAATTATAACACAAAACTACTATTAATTTACGAATGTCTACTTTACATAAAATCCATTTGAATGTTCAATGCTTGATCATATTTATGTATAAATATCAACTCCAGGTTTTCCACAGCAGTATACACTTAGGCACTGTGAATATTATTATAAATTAAACTTAAACACTATATCAACAATAATACACCTATAACTAATCTACACATAATATTATGAATGGTAAGAATTTAAATTTCACAAATAATTTATAAAAAAAATAATAGATATTACTAATAAATTAATGATCCTGTAGCAAATTATATTAAACTAATAAATTAATGCTTACTACTTTAATTATATTAAACTTTTTAAATTGTATAATTCAAGTAATAGATAAGATAATTATAGTTATAACATGATAAAAATTAAAAAGGCACAGTTCACAAATCATATAGTGGGTATAGGGTATTGGTGGTTAATTTTTTTCTGGATTTGTGAATCCATTTTCAATGTCACATTTAATTGAAATGACTCAGTACACTATATAAGATATCTGGAATATGAAAAATGAAATCATTTATAAACACATTCTTCTCTCTTTAGATGCAGAATCTACGCACATTAACATTCCTAATGATCACATTTGTATTTATAACCTGAAAAGTATTTTTTAAAATGGATTTTTATTATCTTTCTAATGTGTTATATCTACACATTTCTCATTTTTGCATTGGCTTTATGATATGTTGCAAAATTTCACATTGGTTCCATTTAGATTGGTAACCTGAAGAATATCTTTAAGATGGATTTTTAAACTAGCTCTTTGGTGTTGCATAAACATATTTATTGTATTTATATTCATACCTTGAATAACGATGTAAAATTTTTTGTGATGTGTTCCATAATCACATTGGTCATACTTGAATTAATACCTTAAACAGTGTTTTTAACATGAAATGTAAATTAGCTTTACAATCAACTGTATGCATTATCACATGAATGAATTAATGTATTTATAACTTGCAGACTTTTTTTAAGATGATTTTTTTAAACTATGTTTGTGATTTGTTCCATAATCACATTGGTTGCATTTGAATTCATAACTTGAGTAGTGTTTTTTAAGATAAAATTTAAAATTATCTTTGTGATTTGTTCCATAATCACATTTGAATTCATTACTTTAGGAGTGTTTTTTAAGATGAATTTTAAAATTACCTTTGTGATTTGCTCCAAACTCACATTGGTCGCATTTGAATTCATACCTTGAGGAGTGTTTGTTAAGATGAAATTAAAAATATCTTTGCGATATGTTCCATAATCACATTGGTCGCATTTTAATTCATAACTTGGAGTGTTTTTTAAGATGAATTTTAAAATTACCTTTGTGATTTGTTCCAAACTCACATTGGTCGCATTTGAATTCATACCTTGATGAGTGGTTTTTAACATGAAATTTTAAATTATATTTGAGATTTGTTACATAATCACATTGGTCGCACTTGAATTCAGAAGTTGAGGAGTGTTGTTTACAATGAATTTTAAAATTACCTTTGCGATTTGTTCTATAATCACATTGGTCACATTTGAATTCATAACTTGAGGAGTGTTTTTTAAGATGAAATTTAAAATTATCTTTGCGATATGTTCCATAATCACATTGGTCGCATTTGAATTCATAACTTGAGGAGTGTTTTTTAAGATGAATTTTAAAATTACCTTTGCGATTTGTTCCAAAATCACATTGGTTGCATTTGAATTCATAACTTGAGCAGTGTTTTTTAAGATGCAATGTAAAATGATCTTTACGATGTGTTACATAATCACATTGGTCGCATTTGAATTCATAACTTGAGGAGTGTTTTTTAAGATGAATTTTAAAATTACCTTTGTGATTTGTTCCAAAATCACATTGGTCACATTTGAATTCATAACTTGAGGAGTGTTTTTTAAGATGAGATTTAAAATTATACATGAGATATGTTCGATAATCACATTGATCACATTTAAATGCATAACTTGAGTGCTTTTTAACATGAACTTTAAAATTACTTTTGTGGTGTGTTCCATAATCACATAGGTCACATTCGAATTCATTACTTGAAGAGTGTTTTTTAAGATGAAATTTTATACTATCTTTGCGATATGTTCCATAATCACATTGGTCGCATTTGAATTCGTAACTTGAGGAGTGTTTTTTAAGATGAATTTTAAAATTACCTTTGCGATTTGTTCCAAAATCACATTGGTTGCATTTGAATTCATAACTTGAGGAGTGTTTTTTAAGATGCAATTTAAAATTATCTTTACGATGTGTTCCATAATCACATTGGTCGCATTTGAATTCATTACTTGAAGAGTGTTTTTTAAGATGAAATTTTAAATTATATTTTTGTTTTGTTGCATAATCACACTGATTGCATTTGTATTCAAAACTTGAAACGTGTTTTAAAACATGATTTTTAAAATTTTTTTTCCAGTTTGTTATAAAATCGCAATGGTTACATTTATATTTAAAATTTACACTGTATTTTAAAACATCATGTTTTAAATTTTCTTGCATCAGCGTTGAACTATTAAATATACTTTCACACTGTATGTTTGTGATGTGTTCGACACTGTTTTTATTTATATGATATGCTGCATTTGAGCTAACAACTTTTACTAGAGAAGAGAGGTCTTCCTTCTTAATATTCACATTATCTGTAAAAATAGTGTTAAATTTTGCACTACTTAAACGGTAATTAATTTTACGTTGTATTAAATCACTATTTACTATAAGATGTTGGGTTACAACTGAATTTATTCCTTCTTCCTTTTCTGGTTCGACTTTAACAAGTTTCATATCAATCTCATAAGACATTTTGAAGAATTCGTGTTTCTTAATGATACACTTTATACAAAACTTAGGTGTACCCCCTTATCAAATTATTTAGGGCACACTGTTTAACAGTACCACAGCATAATAACACAATTGTTTTTTATGCTGTGACAGTACCTTATAATTATTGACATAATTATATAGGGTGGGGCCAAAAGAAGAAACAACGGTTTAATACGGTGCATCCCATCCCGGCGACTGTTGTCCCACCGATAAACATCACCAAATGCTGTAGGGTTATTTATGGTCACATTCAATCTGTATTTGAACATTTTGAACTTCTGTTGACAGAGTTAACTTGCTATCAGTGGCGAAACTACAAAATTTTTCTGGGGGGGGCCAGGCCCCACGGGCTCTTTTTGGAGAGGGGTGCGTATAAAAATTTTGTTGGGGCGTACACCCCACTTTTTTATAGATGCATGCGCATGAAAACTACGTCAATCTTGTTTTCACTCTCAATTTTAAACAGTTTTGGTTTTCATCATTATGGTTTGTCATATACTTACTTTAAGTAAAAGACTTTCTTGTTTTCACATTTTATTTAGGAAATATAACATATAAGTATGAATAAAAAAAACTTCAAACTAATTTTAGTTTTCTATCTGTTTTTATAAAAACAGAGAGAACTTGTTCAGCCGACAATTTCTGCTTAACTAAAGCATTTTCGATACAGAGAAGTGATAAATTTGAAAATCTATCTTGTACCATTGTGGTTCTCAGCCATGTTTTTATCCACCTCATAGCGGGGAAACTTCTTTCGCAACCAGCTGAACTGATTGGAAGGCCTACAGTAATGTGTAGTAATTTGTAAAGATTTGGAGTCAGATCCCCCTTCACTTGAACTTTTAGATTTTCCAACGTGATTTCATGATCTTTATTTTTGAATAAATTTCGTATCACTAAAACTTCAGCTTGAAGTGTTTCAAATCAATCGATCTTGCAAGGGGAAGATTTTCAAATCGTTTTTTCATATTGCCAATCACGTTGTCCATGACTTGGTAGTAAATGTTGACTTTCCAGTATTCGGGAGCTGTAGTTCCTGCAGGTATGTCGATCAGAGATGATTTACCCAGGGTTGAGTCAGATAGATATTCATTAAGCTTTTGTGGTTGCTTCCTTTTTTTTTGAAATCCTTAAAGGCTCCAAAAAATGTCTTATTCTCCTGAGAATTTTTCTATTTCACTCCACAGGTCCTCAAATTTGTTCCTCTTCTCTTCAAAACTACTTATAGTGCTATCTATGATATCACTAGCCTGACCTAGTGTGGCATCTTTTCTCTGAAAATATTTACTCAGTACATTTGCGACCATTAACACTAAATGGAAGACGAACAAACAAACGATAAATTGTGGCTTTTTTATTGATGCCTGTATTCCAAGTGCTTCTACAGAATTTTAGTCTCGCCCTTGTTCAATTTCCTCATCCAGAGCATTTCGAATTGCTTGGAAATTTTTCAAAAGGGATTTGCAATTATCATATCGACAACTCCACCTGGTACTGCTAAGACTTCCCATTTCGCCCCCCGACTTTATACCTAGAGCATCACGGGCGTTTATGAGATGAGAGTGATGACCGGGTTGAGAAAAGTGGACGTATATTGCCTCCAGAGTGTTGAAAAATGCAGCTGCAGTAGACACCTTAGCACAACTGTCAACAATTACCAAGTTCATCCTGTGTGCCAAGCAATGAAAGTAAATGGCTTGTGGATGATCCTCCCTTATTTTGGCTTGCAATCCTTGGTGTTTCCCAGACATAACACTGGCTCCATCATAAGATTGGCCAATTAATATGGCGTTATTCAACAAACTGCATTTACTTAGATACTTTTTAATAAGTATTTTTAAACTCTCGGCATCTCTAGAACAAGAACAATCTACGAAACCAAGAAAACGTTCCTCAACTTCTAAGCCTACGGTATATCTGATTGCCACTTGTTTGTAGCACCTAGCTTCATCAACCATTATCGAAAAAAAACCACATTGCCGCACTTCTTCTACAATCTGTTCAATAACAAGTTGAGATGCGATGCTTATTATTTCATTTTGTATTTTGGAACTGCAATAACTGATATGTCTGTTTAGATGCATAGAAAAATTCGTGTCATGTTTTGCCATAAGTTCACCCAACTCCAGAAAATTTCTTCGGTTAGTAGATGTTGCGTCTTCTCGGTGTCCTCGGAGTGGCAGCCCTTGACGTGTCAAGTATAAAATCATGTCGATTAATTTTATCATATAACCTCGGTTCTGTATTATCATTTCTTCATGTTGTATGGTTAGCTTCTTATGAACATCTCCGGCCTTCAAGGAATGCTTGTAGCCTACAAACCTTTGCATACAGTCACTTTGTTATTTTAAATGGAACCTAATATTTTTTATTTTATTTTCGAATTCTACATGAAATTCTAGATAAAATTTGTGCACAATGTCCTATACCAAAAATGAAGTATTTTCGAGATATTTCGATTTTTTTTTAAATTTAGAAAAAATCCTAGTCCACATTGAATAATGATATCTCCATTAATAACGTGCTAGTGACGTCAAATTGTAACCAATAAACAACAAGCGCTTGCCCGTTAGCTCCACATATCCATCTCATTGATATTTCACACAGGGTGTTTTAAACTTAGCCGCCAACATGCACAGTTTAAATTATTTATAAGTTGCTTACTTTAAATAGAACACCCTGTATTTTATTACATTTTCCGCTGTATTTTTGAAGCCGATTCGTTTGGTATCAGTATTCCCTATATCTAAAACCAACCACTTTTGAGATATTCGATTATCTTAGTTAAAACATAACAACACTTAATTATTTCAACATTAGTAAAGGGTAGGCCATGATTTCCATTATTTAAGATATTTTGTTATTTTTTCATAAGTTATTAATTCTGAAAGGATTATTAATTGTGGATATCATTAAAAACGTTGACTAGGTATTTTGTATTAATTTAATTAGATAATTTACAAACAAAAATAACTAAATGTAATATTAAACAAATAAAGTTTTATAATAAGTGTTCAAAATTAGCACCATCTACTTCTAAACATTTATGAATCCTTTTCATTAACTTATGTCTTGTAATTCTGGAAATATGGTCGGATGTTAGAGAATTAAAAGCAAGTAAGACTCTCTGCATCATATCTTCCTTTGTCGTAACAGGTTTGGAAAATACCTGATTTTTAATGTAACCCCAAATACCAAAATCTAGAGGAGCCAAATCACGAGAGCGAGCTGGCCAACGAAACGGACCATGATTGGCAATCCATATGTGACCCAAGTTTGGAACAATACAGTAGAGCAGTCCGGTGAAACAGTTGCAGTCGCTTTAGATATCTCAAAGGCATTTGACCAAGTTTGGCATAAGTGTTTACTTGCCAAATTCACCTCGTTTGGGTTAAATGATACCCTCATCAACTGGGTTTCTAGTTTCCTTGATAAAAGACGAATACGTGTCGTAGTTGATGGCTTTTTTTCAAAAGAAGTTAGCATTAAAGCGGGCGTACCACAGGGATCCGTTATAGCGCCTACACTTTTTCTGCTGTACATAAATGACCTTATTTCTTCAACAACTAACCCCATCCATTGCTTTGCTGACGATAGCACTCTTCGCTGTAGTTCATCTCAGTCTACTCATAGTAAAAATCCACCTTCTATATCAAATCAAGAAATTAAAACTGAAATGGCGAATTCAATCAACAGACATTCAACGTATTCTCGAATGGGGAAGCAATAATCTAGTTAAATGTAATGCTAACGAAACTCAGTGTTGCCTTGTGTCCGCTAAAAAAGATCGATCATTTCCTGTTGTAAGTATGAATGGCTCAGTTCTTAAGTTTTCAGACTCTATTACTCTGTTGGGTATGACTGTATCTTCAAATCTCTCATGGGTTGACCATCTTCTATCAGCTACCAAAACAGCTGCTCGTAAAATAGGCTTTTTGTACAGATCTAAACAGTACTTTACCTCTCGACAACGCCTTCTGTATAACACCCAAATTCGGCCTCATCTGGATTATAATTCTCACCTCTGGGTTAGTGCTCCCCAATACGCTCTCGATATCGTTGATCGTATTCAAAAGAAAGCGATTAGGCTTATAAATGACCCGTCCTTAACTTCTCACATACAGTCCCATGAGCATGGTTTCAGTTCTTTCTTGTCCGTACTTGTAATACATCATTGGAAAGCCTGCAAAAAATGCTATCCAGTGGTATAAATAAAAATTATACAGGGTGTATTATATTATTTCAGGCATTTTTATAAATGAACACAAATCTCTTTTCAGAAATGACACTATCATATTTTATTTCAAAACAGTACATCAATATTCACTAAAAGGTTTTGTTGAACTACAAATTTGGTAAAAATATTAATTAATGAAGTAAATGTTCAAAGTGGGTTTCGTTGTTTTGTAAACAATAATACAGCCTGTTTTCAAATTCTTCACGAACTTTGGTAAATGTTGTTCTGGTAATAGCCCAACATGCTTGAGTAATTCTTTCCCGCAACTCCTGAAGTGACGCAGGTTGGGTTTTGTAAACAACTGACGAGGTAACCCAAAAGAAAAAAATCTGGTGACCTCAAACTCAAAAAATGAAAACAGTTTACAACTTATGACAAAAACGTTAAAACTATTTGTTTTTCTAACAACAAATAGTAGGGACACTTATCAATGCAAAATAAGGAATTATTGGCATCTTTAGAGTTTTTTAACATTATATCGCAAGTAAAGTGTTTTGTTTTTAAAATATTTAAATATTTAATTGGGTTAATATTAATACAAACTGTATAATTTTTATTTATACCACTGGATAGCATTTTTTTACAGGATTTCCAATGATGTATTACAAGTAGGTGTTCGCTATTTAATTTTTTTTAGTTAAGGTAGGTGGGGCGTAGGTTGTTGATTAGGGCGAGTTGTCTCCTATTTCATTTTGGTTCCCCCTTTTTACCCTAGAAACGGTTTACAGAATTTTTTGATATCGTCATTTGTTCATGAGATACAGTCTATTGTAAGTTTTAAATTGACACACTGTATATATATATAATATATATATATATATATATATATATATATATATATATATATATATATATATATATATATATATATATATATATATATATATATATTGAGATGAGTCTAATTACTTGCAAGTAGCTATGTAATTTCCATAGTGAAGTTTTACTTTAGTTTGTACGAAAATGGTACATTTCCTTAAATAATTGTAGAATAAGATGATTAATAAACATTGAGGTGTTTGAGAAATTTAAGATATTTTCTTGATGTTGTGTTAATAATGGTAATTTTAGTAATAGACAACACGGTACATAAAAGTATAGGGGATGTTTGTTTTCGTTTTTGAGTTAATTCAATTTTCTTTTAGTTTTATAAGTTTATATTAAACAATATTCCCTAACGACATGTAATACAGGTTGTGGTTGACAAAAATAATGTTACAATTAGAGATAGGCTGGTATCAATGTCGCAATTTACATGTGCGCAGCCGAGATTTGTTGAGAACATTCGTATTTGTGCGTTAAACTCATAATAGTGCAAAACTTAAGAAAAAACAGAACAAGCACATTAGTGGGTGACTATATAACATGAATCATGCAGTAGATCTGGAATTATGGTGTTTAATTCTACAGTTCATCACATTAAACTAGTGTATGACAACATTCCGACACTAGTCGTAGGAGAACTTATCAACCTACAAAAGTGATAAAATAAACTAATTTGTAACTTAAACAATAATTGTAAACACGTACATTAACAGTTATTGTGCTTAAAAATGTGAAATTTAACATTAATTTGATAGAGACAATATGAGGTTATGTCATATCCTCGAACATACAATTTTTGTGAAAAGTAATTTTAATTGAGACAGTTCCTATAAAATAAATTAGTAGAGGCAAAAATAGTAAGGTAGCCTCAATTTTATGTTGTAATTCCTTATATTTATGTCTAATTTTGTTAATTTTAGTTTGTAAGAATTTTGATAGATTTAAGAATTTTTTCCTTTCAAATTGGCCGCAGGCATGTTTGAGATGTATATTAGGGTGCAGTAGCTTCCCCTATTCCTGTGGAGGTAATTTTCAAGCCTGTAAATTGCATAGAATTAGTTTAAATTCAATAAATAAGGGTAAAATTCAACATAGTTATTAATTGTCCGATTTAGATCATGTTTGGTCTCAAAATTTAGAGAAAATTATGGAGATTGTGGAAATGTTTTTAGATTTAAGAAATGTTAAACAGGAAGAAAGTTATAAGGTTTTAAAGAATTTTCGTAATTTAAGAATTGTTTTAACCAATAGGAATTAAGCAAATATTTCTCGTAACTAATGAAACATTCGAAAAATTTGATTGTCGAGTAAAAAGATATAAATACAAGCGTTTTCAGCTTCTCTTGAGCTCTTGATTTTCAACTTTTGCAACAACTTGCCAGAGTAAGCTGTTGCGAAATGTTTTTGAAAATATAATTTTAAACAAAAATTAAATCACATCGGGAATATAATAAAGTGCGGTTTAGTTTCGGAAGTGATCATGAAACAAGTGATAGTCTTTTGTTCGTGCAATAATTTTAAATAAGGTTAGTTTACCTTTTCGAACCATAATTCGGCAGTTTCGTTGAGTTATAAAAATATTTCTGACGTTTCGACTTTGTTTATTTAAATGTGAATCGTATATGTTGATGTGCATACTAAATTGTGGTGTCCATAAGTTATTTTCATTATACACCTTGTTTATTAAAAAGTGTTTAATTTACGACAACCATCCATATTCCATGCCCGTTCAAAATTTACTTTTGAATATAATTTATTAAAGAAGCAATAAACCTAAAACAAAGATTCGTCAACATTCTAGTATTAATAGTGAAACTTACCGAAGTGAATAAGCTGATTATCTTAAAGAAAACTTTGGATGTTCGAGAGGCAGAATAGCAGGTTGCAGCAGCTGGTGTTTACTATCGTCTTGTGCAGCAGTTACCCACGAAGAGAAGGACAAATATGTAAGTACTTTGTTGACATTGATACTATATTGTTATGTTCACAATTTATATCCTTTGTAATAACAATGATGTGCAACAACAAGTATGCATGTTCAAAGGGAATGTTATTTGTTCTAGAAATTTAAATGTTTTCTTGATAATTGGGTTTTTATTAATCAAACATCTTTATACTTACTGGTTTGTCAAATTTCACTTTTCTTTATGATAAATCATATGGTTGCGTATTCACTGCGCATGCTTACATATATTTTTAAAAGAATTTGTTATGTACAGGGTCTAACAGAGATATCTATGCGAAATAAAGATTATAATCCAATTTATTTAATCAATTAAGATTTTTTTAAAATTAAATAGGACTTTACCTTAATGTATTTTGGTCATGTTAACTATGGTTATTGTAGTCAAACAAATAATTTAATTCAATTTCATGATAGTTTGTTATATAATATTAAAGGCAGGTTCCTTCTAAATTTTCAATGATCCCTATCCCCTGTTAGATGAGTCTCATTGTTCTACCGGATATTCTTATTTTTATAACTATAATTTTAATTTAAAATTAATTAAAATATAAAATTAATATAAAATAAATTTAATCCACACACAAACCCATATATTATTTGTATACAGGGGGGGAATATCAGTGCAATATATATATATATATATATATATATATATTCTACAAAAAGTTTACACATTTTATAATATTGTAAACATTTGTAAAATATTTGAAAACACCATCATTCTGATTACACTTTTAAAGCTTAAGAACAAATAATCAAGAAAATCAGTGTCCCACATTTTAACATAAAGTTACTAATAAATTACGTTGATTAGTGTTAATAAGAAAATTCATTTTAAAAATAAATAATTGAACTAAAGAAAACCCTCCTCCTCTTTTGCTTCTTAAGAACTTTCTTCATCTGTTTACTTGAAATGACAACCTTTCTACAGTTTTATCGAATAATTTATCACGTTCCCACATTTCATTAGCTACATGTTCAAAATGTGCACACTTTTTCCAATTAGATACACTTTACGCTTTGTCAAACCCCAAATGAGCGCAATTGGATTAAGTTCGTAGTGGTATGGAGGTAAACATATAACAGTATGACCATGCTGTTTTAATAATTCATGAACGTAATATGTTTTACTATAACTAAAGTTATTAATTCAGCTTTACGCATATCACTTGTTGTTGGTGCTCCATTTCCCTCTAGCCATTCACAAATACTTTGTTTTCGTGCAGATTGGTTAGGTGGCTTGTTAATTTGAACAGTATGATAAGGTGCATTACTACAATACCATTTGGAGGTAAATTTGAAATCAACTGCTTTTGCATCCAATTTAAACAATTTGTGTGGTTCATGTCGTCATGTTAATCTCCAGATTTACCTTTAGATTTAAATATCAAAAGCCCATTATCAACCACCTGGATGCAGTATGACAGGGTGAGGACATGCGCTATCTTTTCGGTAAACTCCTGGTTCCTCTTCAGATTGCTATCAACTACCGGCTCCATATGATGAATGGATGTAAGTTTCATCCAAATATTTCATCGCCTTCCTGTTAGGACCCAAATTATTGTTCTCTCGTAATTTACGTAAATAATGAGAACGCCATATAGCAATATCATTTCTTTCCATTAATAACTTTCTTTTGTTATGACATGTTTTAAGTTTAAAATCGATTTGGTGCAAATGCTTTCATGACGTTTCTTGACTCCCAGAATAACCAGTTTTCTCCTAAATCTTGGTAACCAGCGTGGGAACCATATTTTCCATAATGTAAATTTCATGAATAATTCGTTTCAATACAGAACATCTGAATCCATATTATCCAAAGTAATTTTGATTGAACCACCACTTTTTTTCTTCTTCGAGGGAGACTTTAAGATACCACTCTCAGATGTCGTTGTTTCAGCTCTAGTAATAACAGTGGTTATTTAAAAGTCATGTTTATTCAAGCAAAATTGCTTAGTCTTTTTAATGAAGAAAACCGATTTGCCAGTCGCAGCAGCAGCTAACTCGGTTGCCTTATCTAATGTAATTGCATATGCCACGTATTTCATTCCCTCCCCAAGGAGGAGGGCGCGCTGCTCGAGCTTTCCGAGCTCCTTCAGCCACAATCATGGATTCCCAGCATACATACATACATTACGTATATATGCATGGTGTGATTAAGGATGAGTGTGGTCAGGATAGGATCAGAAAGAACGGATTTAGGGTTCTGAAGGGGAAAATACTACCCCAGCATTCGCCTAAGCAGCCGCACATAGTGTGCATATACGCAGTGACCATGCCGCCACATGTGTATGAGGAAAACCACCTGCAAAAAAACTTCATACAAGGTAGACGGTAACGGGAATCGAACCCATTACCTCCCGAATGCTAAGCAGGTCGTGTCACCACTACGCTACTATCAGCTCGGTGTAATTGCATATAGAAATATTCCCTTTTATTATTATTAATACCCAAATTTTGAAAACTGGACTATATGAGAAATATATCTACACAGATCTATTCTTTAATTTCGTAAAGTATTATTTCTAAGAGATTATTCTTAGCAAAGGATTCTAAAAGCGATGTTTGGATTAGATTTTGCTGTAAGTGTGCAGAATAATCCCTTGGGTTTTACGTGAGTTCTAAAATAAAACGTAGATTAACTTAACTTAACCTTTACACCATTCCCTTGCGGGGTAGGCAAAACAATCCCTGCCTCTTATTCATTTTTCATTCACAATCTTTCTTCGTGCTTTCCTAGCTTCCGCAAGATTCATACATTGTCTAACATGTCCTTTTATTTTTAAAACTCCTTATCTTTATTTCCTTTAACATACAGTCTACTACATTCATCCAAGTTTTACGCGGCCACACTCCTTCATTATGCACACATTGTTTACCTTGTACCTTCCCGTTTTACCGCATGCGTTTCTCACGAATCTCATTCCCACAGCATTTATTTTCCTTTCGTGCTTTTTTTCGACATACCCATGTCTTACTTCCATACAGTACAAACACGCCATTATAGATTGCTCGTTTGGCAGTTAGGCTCATACTTTCTTTTCTCATTATCGTGCACATACTTCCAATCACTTTCCTTCCAGCATTAACCCTTCGTCCAATCCCGCCCTCCATTGTACCGTCTGCAGTAAACATTCTACCGAGATATACCAGCTCGTCTACTAGCTTGACAATTTCATCTTGCAGAGTAAACAATCTACTTTCCTTTCCACCTTCCCGATTGAATACCACAATCTTAGTTTTTGTCACGTTTACGTTTAGGTCCATGTTCTCATAGACTGTATCAAACTTCCTCAGAGCAGTTTGTAGCTCATCCGCACTGGCACTTAATAAGACTGTGTCATCTGCAGACACCAGAAGTAGTACATTTACGTCACCAACTATTACACCATTTGTATCGGCACTTACTTGTCTAACACATTTGTCCTTGTATACATTGAACAACTACGGTGACATCACACAGCCTAGTCGTACTCCTTGCTCAATATTAAAGTATTCACTACCACCTCCTCCCACTCTAAAACATGCCCGACTACCGTTGTGTACTTTCCTTATTCCGTTCTATTGCTTTATTTACGCCATATTCATATTTCCCACAACCTCTCTCTATTCACTCTGTCGCTTTCTCCAGATCTACAAACGCACAGTACAGCTTCCATTTTACACTTAAACACTTTTCGATCACCTGCTGGAGAGCAACCAGGTGATGGATACATCCTCTCCCTGGCATGAAGCTACCCTGCACATCCCAAATCTTAGTTTGTGTAGTTTCTCATACTCTATTAATCAATATTCTCCCTAATACTTTACCAGACACGCTAAGCAAACTTATTCCTCTGTAGTTCTTGCAATCACTCTTGTTCCCGTTACCATTATACAGTGGTACAATGATCTCGATCTTCCAATCCCTCGGCACTTTTCCACATATAAGGCATACATTGAATAATTCACACATTCTTCGTAAAACCTTTACACGCGTGTGCGTGTGCGCGCGCGCGGGTGTGTGCGTGTGTGTGTGGATGTATGTTAGTATCCACGATAACTCCAGAATCAAAATACCTATGTACTTAAATTTTGTATTTAAGCTTATTTTCATTTGGCTTAGAACTGATTAGATTTTGGGAGAAATCCAGAGGCGGAAAGGAGGGTTTATTGGGATAGTTTTTGGTTTTATCAAATATTTTTAAAACAGCTGCATATTTAAAAGATATAAAATATATTGATAGAGACTTTATAAATATCGATTAATTATAATCTATGCAATTTTTTGATACGACGTGTAATTTAGCGGCAAAAAATTCCTAAAATAGTATTTAAGTGTTAGCACAAATTTTCTCATTATCTGACACGTGATTTTCTTTTCTAAAAATGCATTTTTCGTATTATTTAGGCTACAACACGTCGAGAAATGTAAAAAGGTGTTTGAAAATTTAAACCGATTAGGAAGCATTCTTATGCAACTGTGGGTAATAATATTCCATTAGCAAATGCCTAGGAAAAAGAACCTTATCAGTCGCAAAACGGCTATTTCTAATTTATTCATACTTCGTCATATTAAATGAACTCGTACCAAATATGCAAGTTGTACTTCTAAGCAATTTAAAAATTAAAAAAGTACTTATAGGTACGCTTGATAATTTTGTGATTGCGAAAAAGGAATAAATAAACCAAACCGACAAGATTTTTCTTTTCTTATAATTTTTAATTAGAATAATACCCAATGCTGTTTAAATTATGAAATAAAATTACTGAATCCTCATGCACCGTTGATACCGTAAGAACGCCAGCGTGTTGTATTTTCATTGGCTATCGCAGACACGTGACCGTTACGGTGCAAACGGACTACTGTCTACGTCGGTGTTATAATATTTGAAGATTTTAGAGTGCGTTAACAACGTAAAGCTTAATTCGCATGCGCAAAGCAGGATGACAACTTAATTGTCAGCTGTTTAGTTTTTACGTTTTAACCTTTACTTTCAAATTTGTTTTAAAAAAATATGAATAATCAATGTTTTCTAGAACAATTAATACTATATGTGAGTGAAAATTCGCATTTGTACTATCTTAAAGATAGGAATTATAAAAATAATAATTTAAAACAAAAATCGTGGATGGAAATTGCAAACAAGTTGGATTGCACAGGTAACTTTGATTTAGATGTGTCATTAAATGTATATCATTGGTTTTAAAGTTGAAGTATTCGAGATTGCTATGCACGAGAGAAAAATAGAACAGCCCCCAGTGGTAGCGGTTTACTTAATAAGCCTAAAGAATGGCCTCTTTCAAAACTCTTACGTTTTTTGGATAAACCCAAGTAAGATCATTTAGTTAGCAATTAATATTTGTTTGTCACAAATTGTTATTGCAGAACCAATATGCAACAATATCGAGTATTGATAATTATTCCAATAGGGAATGGAGTGAAATTCTAAACCGAGAAGAGGATGATCTTGAAGTTACAACAGATTTAGCTTCTACAAGTGAGTGCTCAACACCCACATTATTATTAAGTCCAATTGTGATTAAAAAAAATACTACTAAAAGTCGAGGGTACGTTAATAATTTATGTGCATATCTACATTAGTTTATGCATATTTATATAGGTCCAAAAGAAAAGGTGAATCATGCGAGTTTGAAGATCGAGTAATCGATAGTTTAACTGAACAACGGGATACTTTAAAAGATGAAAGTTATACGTATTGTTTATCTTTAATACCAATTTTGCAACATTTACAACCAGAGAAACGTAATTTGGCAAAAATTAAAATGTTACAAATTTAATAATTGTGGAAATGCATGTTGTACTTATTCGATATAAATAATGTAATGAAACCATGGAATCTCCACTCATTATATATCTATAATATGTTTTAGAATTAAGTGTACCTATAGTTTTATATCAACCCAAACCTTAAAGTTAAAGACAATCTTTCACTTGCAGTAATACTTTCTTCCACAACATTCTGTTTGATAATGAAGGGTACAACCACAGTATAACCACGAACAGTAATTTCACTCCTTGTCGGCGCCTTTGATATTGCTGTAACGTATATTTTTTTTAAAATCTACTGTGCAGGGTGCCAGTGTCATTATAAATTGTCGTTTGTATGTAACAGTGGCGGCGTATACTTTACTGCTCATAGGCGTACTAGTTCTTTCTCGAATAGGGTTTGTATGAGAAAGGTGTTAACACAGTATAATAATATATACACTGTGGTGTTAATTTGTTTGAATGCAGTGAAATGTAGTTATTACTTTTGAAGGTTTTTATTAACACATGTTACATTATTAATAGGAATCAAAAATATAAAAAAGAAAGGAGTATATACAAACGTAACATTACCTACTAAAAAACATATCAGGTGGACCAAAAAGTAATGTAGTTTTTTAACATTAAATGCGAACAGCTAAGTGTATAAATCTACAAAATGTAATAAATTTAGTACAATTGTATGTACTAACAATCAAAGCCCTATAAGTAAATAAAACATTCACGTAAAATTAGCCATTTTTTTTTGTGACAGTTCAAAGCGCAGGGTGCCACGCGCATTTGGCGCGAAATAAGTGTGAATTGATAAATTTCCTCTAGTGAAATTACTGTTCGTGTTTATACTGTGGTCCAACCTTGTGTAATAGTTCGTCATATTTTGCCGGACTCTACGATAATGATTAAAAAATGTTTCGTGATCGTTCAGTCTCATTTCAACAATTAGATTATTAAAAGCGCCTTGCTCCATTCGCTTAGTTAAAATTGGACGAACCCACCATCTTTTTTTTTGTTGAGGCTTATGCTTTCGCCTATGTCTTTGAATTAATAGCGTTAATAAGCCTATATTTTCCATTATTACAGAGATAATCACTGTAACCTAAAATTCTAACCACAATTCAAAACATTGAAAATAAAAAAATTTGTAAAGTTGGTAGGCATGCACTGTTACGGCGAGATTACGTTGTCATGAGGATGCGAATACAAAAAAACGTCGTCAACGCAACGTACGTTTTACGGTATCAACGCTGCATGAGGATTCAGCTTAAATGACGATTATTTATCATTTGTCAAATATGAAAACCATGGCTATTTTAATTTAATGTTGTATATACGCACATCAGATAGTTTAATTAATTAAATTATTTTTTAAGACTTACGCTGCAATTCTGTGCAGTTGATCGTAAGTAAATTTTTACACATCGGAAATAAATGCGATTCTAAATACATATCTGTAAGTAACGTGCGACTAGTTACGGAAGTGCTCCCACCAATCAGGTTTAAGCATTGCTATAAGGACTAGAATTGCAAAAAATGTGGGAAGGTAAAATATGAATCTTCAACTATACACACCAAGTCATCTGATTTTACATGTGTAATTAAAGTAATTTTCAAAGTTAAAGTTAATATATAGGTATAATAAATAAATCGTGTTGGTATTTTAAATCATTTCTGTTTAGTGCGTTTAATTTGTTTGCTTAAGTAGGGAATGTATATGTAAATCTAGATAATTATAAAGAAATATTCTTATTAAGGTTATGTAGTGTTAATATTAATCTATTTTTTATTTTTCTAATTTTACATAGTGCGTAAGTGTATATATTAAAAACTTTCTTAAGTATATATTTCAGTAACTTCAAAAGACATTTGAAAGTAAAACATAATATTGTCGACAGTGGTGTTTCCATTATAAAATGTCTGGAGCCACGTGATAAAATTTCATTTTTAAGAAACCATCTGGAGAGTGTACATCAAATAAATAATGAATTGGAGATGTACTTTAAAGACCTTACAGGTGTTTAGTTGATGTTTCTAATAGGTATTTAAACGATGTACCTAATTTAATATCTTGTAGAATTTCATAGTTGGAAAACCAAAGAAGAGATAGAACTAAAAGTATCTTGGGTTAAGCATTGTGCCTCTTCAAAAGGAATCACTTATTACTTTTGCAATCGAAGTGGAAAGCAAAGGGTTCTTGAGCCTGAAAAAAGAAAACAGATTCTCAAATCTCAATCACTTAAATGTCTAGAATTGCAAAAAATAAAAGTTTTTACAATAACTTTGACAGAATTAGAAATCTTATAAAAGTATATATAACTGTATAAATAAATGTAATTCAAATGCTGTGTTTGGTTTTTCATTTAACCATTCTATAGATACATACAAAAGAATGGTAATGCTTGTGTAGAAACTGTACATTGTATGTAATAAAGTATCTATTAATTAATGGTAGGTAATTATGCATGAAACTTATTACTTTAAACATTTGCAAACTATTTTTTTTTTTTGCCACCAATTGGGTTGCAGTAATGTTGGTGCCCATTTAAAATTTAAATGAAAAATTAAAAAAACGCTCGTCCTGGATAGGTTGCCTATTTGCCCCATTGTTTAGGTTTTCTACATATGATATCATCGTGTTTACATTTACATCTTTAAAACTTAATATAATAGTAATAGTAGCGGTAGTAATAAGTAAAATGATTATACTGCCAAGGAGCCGTAGCTCTAGCAGTAAATAAATGTTGAGTCATGTTTGGTAGAGCAACCAAGAAATCGAGTTATTACAAATAAATGTATAACTAATTTCTTTAAGTTTAGGTACTTCATGTGAATGTTGACTGACAGTCAACGACATAACCGAATGTAATAGCGTTAAATTATTACAATAAAAGTTTATTTTATAATGAATGAAAGTTTAATCATTCAAAGTCTACAGCAATAACACCAAGTCAAACAAGGCATAATGGCGATGAAATTGTAGATGTGTGTTTATTCTTTAATCATCCTCTGGTATTAAAGAATGTATATAGAACCTGTAACATGGCAAGTGTTACAGTAGTGTTATAATAAGAGTGTAAAGTTTTTATTCATGGAGCTAAAATATAACATCAATATCTCACTGACCTATACATATGGAGAGTAGGACTTGTGAAAATTGTGGTTTTCTTTGTTATATTCCTTATGCAGTGATGTTTCCAGTCCATGTAAGTGGTTAGCATTTAATGCTCTGTAAACTGTATATCTATTTCTGATATTATTGAGTGAGGCCATCCAAAATCTTTTCCCAATTGTGGGTATATACTCCGAGAGGAATTACAGCTGCATGTAAATAGGTACAACTAGAGGATTAGAATTTTTTTAAAACAGAATTATAATAGTGCTCAATACAACAGAGTGTAATTGCCCCTCTGAAAAGAAATAATATGACTATTTTAATTTTCACTTCTTGTGTAGATCAGACAGCCTTCATATTTTATACAAAACTTTTTTATTCGTATTATATGCTACCGTTTTTGTACATTTTCAATATGTTAATGGTGCTTTTATACCATGGGAGAATATTCTTTTACTTATATGTAGTAGCTGGAATAAAATAATGCTTGAATCCAACACTCCTAAAACAACCGATAACAAACAACAGAGAAGTTATTTATATTTTATTTTATCTACACGCATTTTCATCAAACAGGTGTTTATAATACTTTCTCTAACTTATTATAGAATATACTATTTTACAGGTACTTAGCAACTACTGTCTAGAAAGAAAACTTGACAGAACCAATAAATTTTATCACACAATAGACCTTTTCAGATATTCGAGTAGGTTAAATAGGAATTAGCAGTAATTGCATTTACTCGCATATGATAATTCAGACTCATTGCATAAAATGATATACTCAGAGCTTTACATAGAAATATTGCACAAGAACTCAAATTCCAAGAAGCGAAAATCTTATAGGTAGTGTAATAAAAGTACAAATTACTTCGTTTCTTTTTACTTCAACAATAATCAAATGTTTTCGTCGAGATGAAAAACACATTAAGAGTATAAAACACACATGTAAATTTAAAGAATATAATTACAAATTTTATCAATATATGCTAAAATATTCTTTTACAGATTATAAATTTAACTGCATACTCATATGTCATCCTTTTATCACAATTAACGGTAACTATAAACATCAACCATTCATAACTCACAACACTCATTTCAGCAAGGCCTGATGATGGCCATATAAGGCCGAAATCTATAGCCAGTAGAAAAATAATAAAGAAATAGTTTAATAATTAGTAATTGTTTTACTCTACCCAATATAAAGAGCTGATAACTTTTCTTGTCTTCAGTTTCTAATATCATCATCATTTATTTGTCTATTTGTCTTTTTTTCCTGTTAACCAACAGAATAAAGCTCAACATAATATACATAATTTATATAAAACAAGATTGGGAATAAAACATACATAATAATATGAATATGAATACGCGGATAAAAGGACTAACGGTTTGCAGTGACGGTGAGAAATTCGTAGCGATTAGGTAAAGGAGGTACTACATTTTGACAGCTGTTCTAGAATATTTTTTTGCTCTTCTACTGTAGATTTTAATTCCAGTCTTCTTTTTCTTGTGGAACAAAACCGTTGTTTTGAAATTTTTTTATTAGCAGGAACTGGAACTTTTACTTGGACTTGACAAGGAAATTTATTTGAATAACACTTTGTCAAATTATATACTTGTCTTAAACTCTGCTGAAAATTTGGTAACATATCAGTACCCTCCGTCTTTTCAAGGTTTGTTTTTATATTATTTATGAATAAATGAACGTCCTTTTTTAAATCCTTAGCTTTAGTTGCTTGTTTCTGCAGAGTATGCAAGTGCATATTAATTTCAGAATTGTCGTTCGGGCAGCTACTTGTTATTTCCGTAATATTATGTATTGCAGTTTTGTTGTTTTCAATACATACTTTGTGAATGTATTTGCACAAATTTGCTTTAATAATGTAGTCCAAACACGAACATGAATACAAATGCAAACATACATTACAGAGGGAACATTTACATTTGTAGTTATGATTTGGACAATCTGCCACTGAATTAGAAACTGTGACAGTATATGAATTGTTACCTGAAACTACTTTCCACTCTTTACCAGGTACACTATTACTAATGGTCATATTATCATCATGAGTAGCATTCAAATGCCTTTTGTTTGAATTAGCCATCTTACCAGAATGTTTGCCCTTGATTAGTTTAATTACTCTTGAAAACTGCTTATCACGAACATATTTCAGTAAAATACTAATTGTTTCATCTAAACGCCTACATACAGTACCTTTCAAGTAAATATAATACTTTATGCATGGACTCCAAATGCATATTTGTATTGAAACCACATCCTACTCTAAAATATGTAGCCCAAAGTGGAGCCCTTTGCATGTATTTCGTAATGTAATTCTTAAAGTTCAAAAGGGATGCTTCAGAATTTAGTAATCCCATAAATGAGGATGATAATTCTTCAAAGTTTTCACGATGTGGTTCCTGGCGAACAATGCACAGCATTTTGTATATCTATGAAAAACAAAACTGGAATATAAACATTAAAAACACTTTCATCACCTACCTCGCTTTGTTTTTCTTTATTCTTAATTAAATTAATTTTATTACGCCATGCTCTATCAACACACCAAATACACAAAAGCTTTTTTGTTTCATTACATGGCATTGCTAAACTCCGTGCTGAAAAGTACTGCTCAGCATCGTCACTCATAAAAACAAATGCCGATATTCCACCAACAACTTCTTTTACTGAATTTATGAAGTGTTTAATAACAATATAGTCTTCTCAATTGGTGAAAAAGAAAGCAAGAGGCAACGCTTCACCAAAATCGTCAATTGTTAAAACTATTACCAAATTAAAATCATATGGGTTTGTTCCATGCGTGGCATCCATACATACGGTACCACCATTTCCAAATTTTTTAAATAGATTCACTTGTGCAACTGTCATTATACCAAGCATAAAATCATTATCGTTAATACCAATTAAATTGCTATTGCTATATTGTTCTTTATACAAAATTACACAACCTTCTTGGTTTGCCAGTTGTTCATTTACCCACAGTTTCACACTAACTGCATCATTTTTGTCTTTCACAGGTTCATGCTGAATATTAAAAGACTTAGCAATATTATTAATGTCCTTTTTAGTTACTAAATGAACCCTTTCAAAATTGCCATCAACGTTTTCTCTAATTTTATTTAGTATTTCAGTTGAAGGTATTCCTGTGGATAAAACAAATCTTGATTTAATAATTTAACTCATGTTTTGTAACTTATTACCCTGTAATAATTGAGATGCAATTAAGCATTTATGGTTTTGATCTAATGAAACATGTGCTATTCCAGCATTGTGTCCATGGGATTTAAAAAAAGTAACTTCAATGGCGTTATTATGTTCTGTCACAACAATACTAGATGTACAACTTGCATTCACTTTATTCGATCCCTGTGACTTTAAGGGCCTTTTCCGTTTCATATCATCAATTAGAGATTTTTCCCGCTTCGGTTACAATACTAAACAGTTAATTTGCGGATGTTGTATTTTCGTTAATATAGCTTTCCTTAGAATTTTACAAATACGTTTTGGTTTATCGCTACGTTTAGGAACTTGTAGACTATGAAAAGTTTACCGGTCGCCGAGGACCGGTAACGCACTGATCTAATACTATATTACTTGTGTGCGGTACCAATCGCCCGAGACCGGTGCGGTTTTCAATGTAAAACGGTGGGGATGCCTATGTATGCAATATTAGTAAACAGCACGTGTTGCAGTGTGTTACAAAATGTCGTCTCGTGCAAGGAAAATTTTGGTTTTATCCCAGTGCGTGTTAGAAAATGTTGACAAAAAAACGGTTAACAGTGTCAAGGACAAAACTAGTGTGTGTGTTAGTGAAGAGGAAGAAATTAATGAACTCGTTGGTTGCCCTGGTCAGTGTGAAGAACCTAGTTCGTCTAAAAACATTTCAACTAGTAAACCATCAAATGATCCTATTAGTGATGAAGAAATTGATTCTGATGTCGACGTATTTGATTCTGATGATTCAATTGTTAATAAAAACTATGTTCCATCGTCTTCAGACTCTGAAAGTAATGAAAACCGCACTAATGACGAAGATGGCTACACGGAAAATGATAATGTTGTTTTAGATGAAGAACCGGTAAGGAATTTGACGCTAAATCAAGAGGAATGGCATGATATAACTGCAGATAACGGTTGCGTGTACCAAAAGCAAGAATCGTCTACACTGAATTTTGATACAACAACGATAAAAAATTCATCCACGCGTACCAGTTATTTTTATCGGACGATATAATAAAAACTATTGTTGAAGAGACAAACAGATATGCACGTCAAATGTTAATCAATCAGAACTCCTCAAAATCTCGACTGAATCTGTGGGTTGATAGCGACGAAACGGAAATAAAACGATTCTTTTCAATTATTTTTGTTATGGGGCTGAACGATCTTCCTGCTTTGAATCTATATTGGTCGAGGGATTCTATGTTCCGTAACGAGTTTATTTCTAACACGATGCCCCGTGATAGATTTCTTTTGCTGTTGCGATGCATACATTTTTGCAACAACGACACTGCTGATAAAAATGATCGGCTATACAAAATACGAAGTTTATTAGAAGCAGCAAATAAAAATTTCCAACAAGTGTTAACACCAGGCAGGGTGATCGTTATTGATGAGAGTATGATTCCTTTTCAAGGCAGACTGGGGTTTCGACAATATATTCCCAATAAAACACATCCCTACGGAATCAAGTTGTACAAATTATGTACCGTCGATGGATATACGAATAATATAATTGTCTATACCGGAAAAAACGTAACGCCTCCAGAACTAACACATTCTGAACAAATAGTGCACGACCTTTTAGAATGTCTTGAAGATAAACTTGGACACTATCTATATGCTGACAATTTCTACTCCAGCTTGGGCTTAGCAAAGTCTCTATTCAATCAAGAGGTAATTTACTGTGGCACACTAAGGTCAAACCGAAAAGGAATACCCAAAAGTTTGCCTAGCAAAATGAAAAAAGGAGATATTTTTGGTACACAGAACGGTCCCCTAAGAATTATTAAATGGATGGACAAGCGACCTGTTCTAATGCTAAGTACAGATCCAACACATACTGCTACCTGTATATCAACTGGTAAGCGGACCAGATAAGGTGATGATATCACAAAACCAAAAGCAGTTATTGAATACAACAAAGCCAAAAAGGGGGTCGATTTGAGCGACCAAATGTCATCATACCACTCCGTGTTACGCCGAAGTTTAAAATGGTACGGAAAGTTGGCGTTCGAGATTTTATTTGGAACGTTTGTCGGAAATTCCTGGATCATACATAATAAAATCAGCTCTTCAAAACTGTCTATTACCGAGTTTAGAAGAAGATTAGCGCAAGAGTTAGTTTTTACTCCTCTCGAAACCCGTGAGAAGACACGAAAAGAGTTTCGCACACCTTTATAAAGCCATCAGGGCCAGGAAAAAAAAGGAGAAGACAGTGTCAAAGCTGCTACAGCAATCCGAGGGAAACGTGTTCTAGCAGAGAAGCAAGTAATTTAGTTACTAAGGTAACAAGTTTTTGTAACGATTGCCCTGGACAACCAGGAATGTGTTTACCATGTTTTAATATAAAGCACAAAAAATAACATTTTTACTATGTAAGTATTTGTATGTAACAATAAACTATTTAATCTCCTTATTATAAGTTTTTGTTATGAACGAATAAGTTCAAATGTAATTATGTAATAAAATTATTATTAATTTTATTAAATACATAAATAAAAAGTTTACCTCGAGTAGGATTTAAACCTACGACCTGTACTCTCGCAAAGTACAGGTCGTAGGTGCAAATCGTACTCGAGGCATTCATTTATCACATTATGAAAAATTTTTAAATGTTTACGAAAGTTACTTTTTTTTTTATTGAAAAGTAATCCCACAAATTTCACACAAATAAGTAACTTTGCAAGTGGACATTTTGCAATGCAATCAAAATTAATTACCCGAACCCTACACTATACACAAATATCTTTTTTCTATTTTGCGTGTTTAATATGTACATTATGACACTCAAACGGGTGTTTTAATGTTTGACTTTAAAGTTTAGTAACCCAACATTTTTTTTCTTGATGTTGGTATGTAAACTAATGAAGTTCTTTATTGATGTATGTAAACATAAATGTAACATAACCTATTCTTATTTGAAATGTGTATATATCCTTTGTATTGAATTATTCCTGATTAATGTATTGCAATGATTAAGATGACCAAAACCGAATATGGACGATTTCTCTTTTATTGTGTTTCAAGATAAAACGTCAATATGCTTTCAAATTAAGCCGATTACATCTTTTGCGTAAAATATAACCTTCATTTAACCTTGTTAACTTCACTTGAGTAAATATTAAGTTTACATAGTATAGTGTAATTTTATTCCGATTATAATGTATATAGTATACAACTTCTATTGAGAACATATTTATAAGGTAGTTTGAAATGAATTAGTAAGAAATAATAGTTTTAATACGCTACATTTGTATCGAACTCAAACAAACAAATACCACTGTTGCCAACCTACATTCAAAAATAAGAAATAAGGTGACAAATGGTATTTACATTTTTTCAAAATTTTCAACACAAATACGCAAAATAGAAAAAATAGTATAAGAAACTCGTTTCATAAGACGCTTTATCGCATTCGTCCATTAGAAAACTCCCCGCTGCCCGGGTCGTTTTCTAAACTTGGATTCATGCGATAAAACCGCGTCTTATGAAACTTGTTTCTTAATATACTATTATAAAAGAAAGCAGAAATAAAACACAAAACAAGTATAAAATTGGCGCAATACTACTTCTATCGAAGTGAAGTCAGCTTTAGAATGTGATTGGTGGGAGAACTTCCGTAACTAGTCGCACGTCTGTAAGTACCCTATTTCCGATCGGCCCTTGAGATTTAACTTACGACGTAACTAACATCACGCTTGCAGGAGAATTTGAGGTTAGTGTGCATTATTCTACATTGGTAGGAAATTTTACCCAATTGGGCAATAAATTATTTGCAATTATTGTTGTAATTTGAAAAATTATCCGGGAAATCATTGTTTGACTTAATGATCCCAAGATATTGCATCCAACTGGATTTTAAAATGATCCGCTACTAAAAAGATACATTGTTGCTAATACCTAAGTAAATATTGGAAAAAGTAGTACTAAACATCTACATTAATCATATAGAGTAGGAATACGTTTTTCCTTTTTTTGAAAGTATATTTAAAATATTGTACCTTCGTATGTAATGGAATAATCCCTCTCTAATTATAGTGAGGTCTTATTTCATCAATAAAATTGACAACACTTGCTTTATCAACACGAAATAATTGTTTCAAAAATACTTCTGGGATTTCAAAGGCATTGTTGTAGTCCTTAAATTTCGTCTAGTAAAACGTAATGCATTTCTGAAAGTTCTTTATTACTTATTACAAATATTATTTGTGTAATTGTTACAAAAAAAATGTATCCACAGACCCTGGCCATATTAATGTGACCACTAGAAAAATTTCGCATATTTTTTTCTTTTCCCTTCTTTTTAACGTAAAATTTAAATGTATCTCAATAAATTGCTTTTTAGAGTATTGACAACTCTTTCGTAACTATTTGCCAACACATTTTTATTACTATGGCAACACTTCTGTTGTGGGCGGCCATATTGTTTATACGAGTGTACACTTCTCTTGTGAAGTTTTTTTTGGATTAATTGGTTTTTTGACAAAAGTGTGAGTTGTTTCGGTAAGTTTATTTACGATTTATTGTTATATTCTCTATTTGTAGAACTTTTTTCAATTTTATTTAATAATTTTGTTGAAATTCTTAGGTATATGAATTTATTTAACCTAACTTTTTGTTTATTTTTAGTGATAGGAAAGTCAAAGGATCTGTCTCCAAAGAAAAAAGAAGAAATTAAGGCATTAATAGAACTAGTAACCCATTCACAACGTCAAATTGCTGAAAAAGTACAAGTTTCTAATACATCAGTAACTAATGCCAGAAAATTACAGGATGACAAAGGTTTAACACCAAAACGTGCTGAAAATTGTGGTCGAAAACGCATCATGACTCCACGTGGTATACGAAAATTCACCCAAATCGTAAAAAATTATAGAACAGCAGCCAACGAAACCTTGAAATCAAAGTTGTGTGAATCTGGAGTTGACGTATCATCGCGAACAATACGGCGGCGCTTAAAAGAACTCAATTTTAACAACCGTCGTCCTGTTAAAAAGCCGTCGTTGACTGAAAATATGAAAATAAGAACGACTAGCATGGGCAAATAAATATAACAATTTTACCGTGGAGGATTGGAGAAAGGTTAGATTCTCTCTAAATTTATCTTTAAATAATGTTTTATGTTTATGTGGAAATTTAGTATGTTTTTTTTATCAGGTTTGCTTCAGTGACGAGAGTACTTTTGAAATTCTTTCAAACAAAACCCAATATGTAAAACGAAGACCAGAGGAAAAATTTCTGCCGGACTATGTTACTCAAACTGTAAAGCATCCTACAAAAGTGATGATCTGGTCGGTTATCTGTGGAAGAGGTCTAGGGAGGCTCTAAATTGTAAATGGGATAATGCGTCAAGACCAATACGTGACGATCCTGAGACAGAGGCTTATACCTTAGCTACGAAAATGGTTTCCCAATGACAACTGCATCTTTATGCAAGATGGGGCCCCTTGTCACACTGCCAAATCTGTCAAGAAATTTCTCTCAGATAACAGAATACCCCTTCTGGATTAGCCGCGTAACTCACCGGACCTGAATGCAATTGAAAATACTTGGGAGCTCCTGAAAAGAGAAGTAGCAAAAGAAAAAATTACCAACAAGGCTACTTTAATTGAAAAAATAATTTTTAATTGCAACCACAATGATAAATTAAAGCAAAATGCTTTAAACTGCATTGATGGCATGCCACGACGGGTGAAGGCGGTAATGGACGCGAAGGGAGGTTCTTCAAGATATTAAAAAAAGTTATATTTATATACGTTTTCTAATAAAAACTTATTAAAAACTTATTTCAAAATACCTAACTTATTGAAAAATAATGATTAAGGCTCATATTAACTCACTAACTATTCAAAAGTATTACAATAATATAAAAAATCGAGAAAATATCTAGTGGTCACGTTAATATGGCCAGGGACTGGTTGTATGCATGTAAGGACATGCATGCAGATCACGGCCAAAATTGAACCACAAAAAATGCATTATGTAAGTAAACATAACCTAAAAATGAAAAAACTTACCTATTTTCATATTCTTCAAGAAGCGCTCCAATTAGTAAATTTAACTCATTATTATTATTATTAATTTGTAACAACTCAAACATCACAGTTTCCCGTGCCCGAGTAATGAATGCGTCAATCTGGAAGGATTTGTTAGTGTTACCGGCTCAAGAATTGTCCCTGTAACTATTTACGATAAATCGGAAAAGATACGATGTCTCATTGATTACAGAATTTGTTCAGAATTGCATTTAATCGTAATATCGTTAGGACGCTTATAGATTCATCTTACGATCGCTACGATTGTGCACAGAATTGCAGTATTATTTAGTTTGACATGAAAAAACAAGTGATGATCCATCGTATACTCAACATGAATTATACTTTTTTATCATTTAACGCAATAGCATTGGTTAATAATTCTGCAACGGTAGTATATACAATATGCTGTATTTTTAGTTAATTAGTTTTGCTTTTAGTTGTATTTACATACCTGCTAACAAAATTCACATGACGGAAAAATCAAAGAAGCCGGTCCATTTTGATGCCCGAAACATTATTAAGAACGTTGTTGACTTCTTCAATAGGCAAAAAGCAGATGGTGTATGGTCATTTCCATTAGATAAGGCAACTGCGTTAGCTGCTGCTGCGACTGGCAAATCGGTTTCTTTCATTAAACAGATTCGGCAATTTTGCTTGAATAAACATGACTTTTAAATAATCAATGTTATTATTAGAGCTGAAACAACGATGTCTGGCGTTCTCGTTATTTACGTGAATTAGGAGAGAACAATAACTTGGGTCCTAGCAGGAAGGCAGTGACGTACTTGGATGAAACTTTTATCCATCCTTCATATGGAATCACTAGTTGTTGGCAATCTGAAGAGGAACCAGGAGTTTAGCGAACAGACAGGGCAGGTCCACGCCATATTATAGTGCATGCAGGTGATTTGTATAGATTTGTTAATAATGGACGTTTGATATTTAAATCAAAAGGTAAATCTGGAGATTACCATGACAGACATGAAGCGCACAAATTTTTTAGTGGGATGCAAACGCACACTTATCATAGTGTTCAAATTAGCAAGCCACCTAACCAATGTGCACGAAAACAAAGTATTTGTGAATGGCTAAAGGGAAATGGAGTACCAATAACAAGTGACATGCGTAAAGGTGAATTAATAACATTGGTTAAGAAATTTAATTATAGCAAAACATATTACGTTGATGAATTATTAAAACAGCATGGTCATACGGTTATAGGTTTGCCTCCATACCACTTCGAAATTAATCCAATTGGACTTATTTGCAGTTTGGCAAAGCGTAAAGTTGCAATGAACAATGTATCTCAACGTATAGTCGGGCCGACGAGAGGTGACTCATCTTTTAGTAAAGCATGGTTTAAGATTTTCAAAACGTATGTCGTTATTGGTTCATATAGTTAGTAATTTTGAATACCAACAAAACATCGTCAATGTTTCTAGATTATTTTCAAATTTAAGCCGTCAAATTTAAATAAAATTATAGTTCGAATATCTCGGGATTTAGCATCCTAAAGGTCTTAAAAATCCCTATCCACGCGTATAAATAATTTCGTTTAAGGTCTGTTCGCACTTATTCTGGCATGTAAAGTCCACCGAGAGTGGGTAGTCAAAAGATAAAAATATACAACTGTAAACGATTATCAGAACCAAGACCGAGTCAACAAAATTTCGTTTTGGATCTGTTTTACAAATTAATTATATCAATAATTTTCAATAAGAAACGAATTAGCTAGCAGTAGGCGTGCCCGAATGAAATGCTGAAAGTTTGGATAATTGCGGAGGTTCCTCTTTAGCCGACAGATCTGACTGTGTCAAAATAGTCAAGACTGTAATTTGGTTATCGAAGCCACTTATAAATACCTGATTTTGTCATAAATAAATACACTGTATTGGATGTTAAAAATGAGATTTATTATTAGTTAATAATATAACCGATTTTAAAAATTTCAGTTTACAGTTTGTCTATATATATATATATATATATATATATATATATATATATATATATATATATATATATATATATATATATATATATATAATATATATATATATATATATATATATATATATATATATATATATGTATTTAGCAAAAGAAGATTTATCACACGTTAGCGAAGCTGTATGAAGTTATGGAAATTAAGCAGTACCATTTTCAACAGTGAAGGCAGTATCATCGTTAGATGGAACGAAGTTTACATCACATGGTAACATGGAACAAGTTTGAGGTGACCATTTATTGGAAATTACAACAACACATGTGAGTTTATTTTGCTATCATAACCCAACAGATTGCGTTGATTATTCTTTTAATGTCCAGTATTTATGTTTGGTTTTCGGAATTTGTATATATTTATTGTTATAGTCCCTATACCTAACTCCACCTGTTGCCGAGGTATTTCATTATTTGTGAGAATGTAGATCGAAATTCAAAAGAACTTTCTGTGTTACGTACTCGCGGAATTTTTTTCAAATGTTTTTCATTGTTTACTGAAAGCATCAAACTTTAAAGTCCACCGAAGTTATTATCACAAATTTATACTGGGTGTATAAAAACTCACTTACTATTTTGACCAGCATTAAAGCCAATTAACTTCCTTATTTTAAATCGAACACCCCGTATTTATCACCATATTTTTATTCTAATTTTAATTCCCTACAAAACTGTATTAGGGTTCCCAATACCTATCTCTTACAGATTTTTTGTAAAACAGAAAGTTCTTTTGGATTTCGATCTACATTCTCACAAATAATGAAATATCTCGACAACAGGTGGAGTTAGGTATAGGGACTATAACAGTAAGTGACCTTTATTTGTTATCTGTCCACAGAATCGAAATATGCAATCATATATAGGGTGTTCCATTTAAATTTTCATAGCTTTGATGCGTAAAATTTTTATGGACCACCCTGCATATTCGAAAATAATTTTAAAACGTTTAAAACGACAATAAAAAAAGATTTTAAAAATATTTTACCATTTTTCGTATACAAACCGACGGAGCTTAGATGCCTCACCCTGCATATATATATATATATATATATATATATATATATATATATATATATAAATTGTAATGTTTAATTTATGAATGAGATTTATATATGGCGACTTATACAATTGTGAGGTAAAATTATAATTATATATTTATATTTAGTTTGGAAATAATAGTTATTTAAAGTTTAAATGTTGATATTTATTGATGATTGTAATTGAAGTAATTATTTTAACCTTTTTAATTATGTCGTGTTGCACCGGACTAGCTCAGGATCTCATATGGGGATAGAGTTCAGGGAATTTAGTTGAAGTTAAAAATTTTGTATCTGTAAATGTGTATAAGAAATATCCTTTATGTAATTGAATTGAAAGTATAAAAGTAATTCTGAATATAATTTGCTATCCAACGCATGCGTTGTAATGAACTTAAGTGAAATAATAAAGCTGTCAAAGATGTCAAATACTTAATTTAGAAAATTTAATGTTTAGAACCAAAATGAAAATTTTGAAAAAGAAAAGAAATTAATATCTTTACAGGTGTTTACACAAGTAAATATTTAAAATTCTTAACCACAAACATATATGTAACAAATATAAATTGCAGGAAAATATCAATGAATAGGGTTATTATGATTTGACTCACATATACTGTCCTCCCGGTAGAATGATGTCTTCGGATACTCCAGTTGGATGTAGGCAATGTCCACTTGATTACGGTTGTTACCATCAGCCAATACTGCTAACTCGAATCTCGATTGTCGAAGACACCAACTTCCAAACTTAAAGATGTTTTCTCCAAAATCGGCAAACTCCAATCACTTATTTAATTTCGGTAACTCTTTATTTAAATAGTTTTAAGGCTTACTGAGTGATATCGTTTTAAAATTATGTTTAAATAACCAAAATTTTTGTTGATAACACTTTTATTTTAGCTACCGATTCAATTTTTGTTTAAATGAAATTGTCCGAGGAAATAAAACAACTTTGACCAATTAAAAATGGGTTTTAATTTGGTATAAACGGAAATAATTTAAAGTTGGATAACACAAAAGCAAATCTTTAACAAAATCGTGACACCAATTAACACGAACAAAATTATTTTTTTAAAAATGACAGGTATCGGAGACCGAATTATTTATTTCAAACCGTCGATACAAAAACAAGTGCTCTCGAAAATATTCTTCGTAACGTAAAACTTCTTGACGAAAATAAATTAGGTTATGTACTCACAAATTTCACAACACTGTTTTAACCTTTTACACTTTTGAACAAATTCTAGAGAGAGAGTGATTTCCTGAGCGCTTGCTTTTATATGTTTCTGGTTGTTACCAAAAATTCTTTTTTTTTACAGCCATATTGCAAAAGTAACTATGGCTATGATTGGTGGATCAAGATTACAAATTGGACACAAATGGAAATTTGGCCGTAACTTTCTTATGCATAATCGGAATTGAAAATTAAAAACGGAAATGAAAACTACGTAAAATTTTGAACAAAAAGACACCTAACAAGCTATAATTCCTAACATTAATATACGAAGTAACCTAATTAAGCTTATAACTATTTACACTTACAATCTACACTAAAATTAATGGCAAAAATGAACTTCTGAGAACATTTTACACAAGAATACATATCTTTTGTGTTCGAAACATTTAATTTAAAGAAAATTTCAAGCTTTTGTAATATTACCTAAAATTCACCTCAGAATTAGCATAATTTTGCGGAGAAAAGCGCTGTATCCTTATAAAAACTGTGTCATAATAAGAAAGAACATTTATTATTTGCTTTAAGAGCAAAATCTAAATCTAATAATGTGGAAAAAGTATAAAATTATATAAAAAACCTAAAAATTATGACCTAACCAAACTTAAATCTAAAAATGAAATTAATTTATATTTAAAAATGTTTTTAACACTTAAAATGTTATGTTTAAGGTTTGTACTTATTGTCTTTATTATTCTCACTAATTATTTGCAATGCATAATGTTATATAATGTTGCATTGAAAAAGTTTCATCGTCTAACACTCTTTTTTAAATGTTTCACTATAAAAATGTACGGCACTATAAATGTCTGTATACCAAATTGTTCTATATGTTATTCTTATTGTGAATCTTGTATCATAATTTTTGTCACTAATTCGCTTTCAAAAATATGTGCGAAAAATTTCTAAACTGTCCATATTATAACCCTTTTATTAAATTTTTGTATTTCCTGCATTCAAAAACTAAACATACACTATCCCTAACATAATCCTAACTATATAGTCCATGTTTAAACACCTGTAAAATGTCCACTTGCCAAATTACCTTTGAAAAATTGATTTTTATTGCAATAATTGCAATACTAAAATGACTTTACGAAAATGGTTATATTTAACATTCTTGACAATTTTGTTAGCAGCAAATTGCTTTTTATGATGAAACCAAACTAAGCAAATGATATTCAGACTAATTTATACCAAATAAATTTATTTTAATCACATCGTGAACCAGAGTTATATAAAATAGTGTCTTGCACATGTATCGAGCTAGAAATCACCCCTTTTTATTACCCAAATGTCATGTAAGCTGTCCGATACTTCTATTACCTCTTTCTGAACATCTCAATATATATATATATATATATATATATATATATATATATATATAGTACGTCACTGCCTTCCTGCTAGGACCCAAGTTATTGTTCTCTCCTAATTCACGTAAATAACGAGAACGCCAGACATCGTTGTTTCAGCTCTAATAATAACATTGATTATTTAAAAGTCATGTTTATTCAAGCAAAATTGCCGAATCTGTTTAATGAAAGAAACCGATTTGCCAGTCGCAGCAGCAGCTAACGCAGTTGCCTTATCTAATGGAAATGACCATACACCATCTGCTTTTTGCCTATTGAAGAAGTCAACAACGTTCTTAATAATGTTTCGGGCATCAAAATGGACCGGCTTCTTTGATTTTTCCGTCATGTGAATTTTGTTAGCAGGTATGTAAATACAACTAAAAGCAAAACTAATTAACTAAAAATACAGCATATTGTATATACTACCGTTGCAGAATTATTAACCAATGCTATTGCGTTAAATGATAAAAAAGTATAATTCATGTTGAGTATACGATGGATCATCACTTGTTTTTTCATGTCAAACTAAATAATACTGCAATTCTGTGCACAATCGTAGCGATCGTAAGATGAATCTATAAGCGTCCTAACGATATTACGATTAAATGCAATTCTGAACAAATTCTGTAATCAATGAGACATCGTATCTTTTCCGATATTCTAAACTGTCCATATTATAACCCTTTTATTAAATTTTTGTATTTCCTGCATTCAAAAACTAAACATACACTATCCCTAACATAATCCTAACTATATAGTCCATGTTTAAACACCTGTAAAATGTCCACTTGCCAAATTACCTTTGAAAAATTGATTTTTATTGCAATAATTGCAATACTAAAATGACTTTACGAAAATGGTTATATTTAACATTCTTGACAATTTTGTTAGCAGCAAATTGCTTTTTATGATGAAACCAAACTAAGCAAATGATATTCAGACTAATTTATACCAAATAAATTTATTTTAATCACATCGTGAACCAGAGTTATATAAAATAGTGTCTTGCACATGTATCGAGCTAGAAATCACCCCTTTTTATTACCCAAATGTCATTTTAGCTCTCAGATACTTATATTAACTCTTTCTGAACATCTCAATATATATATATATATATATATATATATATATATATATATATATATATATAGTACGTCACTGCCTTCCTGCTAGGACCCAAGTTATTGTTCTCTCTAATTCACGTAAATAACGAGAACGCCAGACATCGTTGTTTCAGCTCTAATAATAACATTGATTATTTAAAAGTCATGTTTATTCAAGCAAAATTGCCGAATCTGTTTAATGAAAGAAACCGATTTGCCAGTCGCAGCAGCAGCTAACGCAGTTGCCTTATCTAATGGAAATGACCATACACCATCTGCTTTTGCCTATTGAAGAAGTCAACAACGTTCTTAATAATGTTTCGGGCATCAAAATGGACCGGCTTCTTTGATTTTTCCGTCATGTGAATTTTGTTAGCAGGTATGTAAATACAACTAAAAGCAAAACTAATTAACTAAAAATACAGCATATTGTATATACTACCGTTGCAGAATTATTAACCAATGCTATTGCGTTAAATGATAAAAAAGTATAATTCATGTTGAGTATACGATGGATCATCACTTGTTTTTTCATGTCAAACTAAATAATACTGCAATTCTGTGCACAATCGTAGCGATCGTAAGATGAATCTATAAGCGTCCTAACGATATTACGATTAAATGCAATTCTGAACAAATTCTGTAATCAATGAGACATCGTATCTTTTCCGATATTCTAAACTGTCCATATTATAACCCTTTTATTAAATTTTGTATTTCCTGCATTCAAAAACTAAACATACACTATCCCTAACATAATCCTAACTATATAGTCCATGTTTAAACACCTGTAAAATGTCCACTTGCCAAATTACCTTTGAAAAATTGATTTTTATTGCAATAATTGCAATACTAAAATGACTTTACGAAAATGGTTATATTTAACATTCTTGACAATTTTGTTAGCAGCAAATTGCTTTTTATGATGAAACCAAACTAAGCAAATGATATTCAGACTAATTTATACCAAATAAATTTATTTTAATCACATCGTGAACCAGAGTTATATAAAATAGTGTCTTGCACATGTATCGAGCTAGAAATCACCCCTTTTTATTACCCAAATGTCATGTAAGCTGTCCGATACTTCTATTACCTCTTTCTGAACATCTCAATATATATATATATATATATATATATATATATATATATATAGAGAGAGAGAGAGAGAGAGATGGTTAGATATAAGTTTAAGACAGAGATTAGAGTGTATAAGCTTGTATTTATTATATTGGGCATTTTGAGATAAATTACAGTATATTTACACTGCATTTTATTAATTAATATAGCTAAACGAGTGATAGAAATTGATTTTGATTGATTGTGCTATGTAAGGAGCATGTCAGGAAGGTCAGATGAAGTTATATTTGTAAGTACGATTAAGTTCGTAAAACATATTTCATTAAATTTACAGTTTATATAAAGTATTTTGGCAATTTGGAAAGCTTACAGATGTTTATCACACGGTTTAGATTTATAATTATAGTTAGAACATGTATCGAATTAGATAAAATGCAGGAAAGATTTAAAATCTTAAGAAAGGGTTATGGCGAACATGGTTTAGTTATTACTCACAAAATTAGTGTACAAAAAAGTGCAACAGAAGAAGTAGTGCATTATTAACATTAAAAACGATTTAAACAACAATCTTACATATGGATATTTTATATATAAATACTGTTTATGTAAAAATTTTAAAGAAGTCTGTTTAACAATATGGATTGTTGAGTTGAGAAAGTTTTAGACAGTACTATAAAAGTGAACATTGGTGATGTTGAAGACAGTTTTAACAAATTATTAGAGTAACATTTCAAGTAATTTGGACGTTAGAAACGAAAATTATATGTATATTTGTATAAAGTTAGGTTAAGTTTTAATTTTAAGGTTTTTGCAAATTGTTGTTTAAATGTTCGTAGAATTTACGATTTAAGAATGTTGTTTTAAGTTCTTAAAACTTTAATGCTGATTCACTTTTTTGTTTTAGATCCAGATATGGAGTATCTTTTATTATTATTATATGTCGCACCAGAAAATTAAACATAGATTCAGAAAACTGAAAAATTTTATTTACGACAAACATAAACAAAACAAAAATACATCAACCGAATTTTGAATACGGTAAACTTGAATCGAAACAAACTTTTATTATTATAGAAACCTATCGGTAACCTAACTTTATATTGATCGTAGGTTAAGAACAATTGTTTCTGGTTTCTCGGCTCTTCACTAACCGCGTTTAAAAATTTCCGAAAGTAACATAATTTGAAACTTACATGTTATCACAAAACACAACACTTTGACTTTTGTTAGTAACTTTTAAAATTTGAAAAGAAAAGAAGAGACAAAGGAATTCAGAATCAATTCCTTATATACTATCCTGTTAGCTACAAAAATTTCAATTTTTTTTTTTACAATACAAACAAAGTAACTAAGCTTCTGATTGGTTTAAACAAATTTGAAACCTTTACTAAAATACAAATTATGCCATAACTTTCTTAATATACTTCTGATTTACATTTTGAAAACAGAATTGTAATCTGTGCATAAGTCCGCACAAAATGATACCTCACGAGCCATATATTGGTTCAAAAATGTACGATTTGATATATTCTAATCTAAATTTACTTATATCTAAAAAAACCTTAAATTCTACACTTAACCTAAAAACATATTCGTGATCTACACGAAAAACTGAACTAGAAAACATTTATTTAAACTCAAATATCTTAACTTTAGAAGAAAATTCTTTTTCATATAGGAAATGTATGTAGTTAACACCATTTTCATAATTTTATGTTCAAATAGCTTGTACAAAGTAAATTTCTACATGGAAATGAGGGAAACCTCCTATTATTTGCTCTAATAATTTATTCTATACTAATACTATTTTATAAAAACTATAAATTTGTAAAAACTTTAAAATTAAAATTTAACCTAACTTTATACAAATATACATATAATTTTCATTTCTAACGTCCAAATTACTTGAAATGTTACTCTAATAATTTGTTAAAACTGTCTTCAACATCACCAATGTTCACTTTTATAGTACTGTCTAAAACTTTCTCAACTCAACAATCCATATTGTTAAACACACTTCTTTAAAATTTTTACATAAACAGTATTTATATGTAAAATATCCATATGTAAGATTGTTGTTTAAATCGTCTTTAATGTTAATAATGCACTACTTCTTCTGTTGTACTTTTGTACACTAATTTTGTGAGTAATAACTAAACCATGTTCGCCATAACCCTTTCTTAAGATTTTAAATCTTTCCTGCATTTTATCTAACTCGATACATGTTCTAACTATAATTATAAATCTAAACCGTGTGATAAACATCTGTAAGCTTTCCAAATTAATTGCCAAAATACTTTATATAAACTGTAAATTTAATGAAATATGTTCTACGAACTTAATCGTGCTTACAAATATAACTTGATCTGACCTTCCTGATATGCTCCTTACATAGCACAATCAATCAAAATCAATTTCTTTCACTCGTTTAGCTATATTAATTAATAAAATGCAGTGTAAATATACTGTAATTTATCTCAAAATGCCCAATATATTAAATACAAGCTTATACACTCTAATCTCTGTCTTAAACTTATATCTAACCATCTCAATATATATATATATATATATATATATATACAGGGTGAGGCATCTAGGCTTCGTCGGTTTGTATACGAAAAATGGTAAAATATTTTTGAAATCTTTCTTTATTATCGTTTTAAACGTTTTAAAATTATTTTCGAATATGCAGGGTGGTCCATAAAAATTTTACGCATCAAAGCTATGAAAATTTAAATGGAACATCCTATATATGATTGCATATTTCGATTCTGTGGACAGATAACAAATAAAGGTCACTTACTGTTATAGTCCCTATACCTAACTCCACCTGTTGTCGAGATATTTCATTATTTGTGAGAATGTAGATCGAAATTCAAAAGAACTTTCTGTTTTACATACTCGAGGAATTTTTTTCAAACGTATTTCATTGTTTACTGAAAGCATCAAACTTTAAAGTCCACCGAAGTTATTATCACAAATTTATACTGGGTATATAAAAACTCAGTTACTAATTTGACCAACATTAAATCCAATTAACTTCCTTATTTTAAATGGAACACCCCGTATTTATCACCATATTTTTATTCTAATTTTAATTCCCTACAAAACTGTATTAGGGTTCCCAATACCTATCTCTTACAGATTTTTTGTAATTTAGGATTTTCTAATTTAATCATTAATTTTATGTCATTTTTTACTCGATTTTTTATGAGCAGATTTTGATGAAAAGCTTTTATTGCTCGAGATAATCCAACCGTTTGACTAGGCTTTCCTTAACAATGACTGAAAGACGTTAATAACTGGGTAAATAACAAAAACATTGTTTTATTGAACAAACACAGCCTTAATAATTTTTCTAATGAACGCCTGTCGAGATGACGCTTATCAAGATACATTTGTGCGTAAACCCTAGATGCTAGCAAGCAATTATCATTGCATTTCCCAATTACTAAGATCATGTCGCACTTTTCAATTCGAGAATAGCAAGCCATTTTAAATAGTAGGTACCCACCTAATAAAACTTATTCTCAAAGTTGATTAGCTGAAATGATTTAACTTTAACACGAACTATGACTTTTCTATAAATTCGTTTATTTTATGTGACAGTAAGACCGTCAAAGCCTGCTTTTCAAGAACAAATAGCATGAAATTATTATTGGAATATAAAATCCTAAATTAAAAAAAATCTGTAAGAGATAGGTATAGGGAACCCTAATACAGTTTTGTAGGGAATTAAAATTAGAATAAAAATATGGTGATAAATACGGGGTGTTGCAATTAAAATAAGGAAATTAATTGGCTTTAATGTTGGTCAAAATAGTAACTGAGTTTTTATACACCCAGTATAAATTTGTGATAATAACTTCGGTAGATTTTAAAGTTTGATGCTTTCAGTAAACAACGAAAAACATTTGAAAAAAAAATCCTCGAGTACGTAACAGAAAGTTCTTTTGAATTTCGATCTACATTCTCACAAATAATGAAATATCTCGGCAACAGGTGGAGTTAGGTATAGGGACTATAAGAATAAATATATACAAATTCCGAAAACCAAACATAAATACTGGACATTAAAAGAATAATCAACGCAATCTGTTGGGTTATGATAGCAAAATAAACTCACATGTGTTGTTGTAATTTCCAATAAATGGTCACCTCAAACTTGTTCCATGTTACCCTGTGATGTAAACTTCGTTCCATCTAACGTTGATACTGCCTTCCTGTTGAAAATGGTACTGCTTAATTTCCATAACTTCATACAGCTTCGCTAACGTGTGATAAATCTTCTGTTTGGTAAATACGTTGCACTTAGGTAATATGCTCATATTCTTTTATAGCTGCACTTTTATTTGCTTTGAATATTTAAATATTGTTTTAAATATTTATTAAATTATCGGATTAGACTTATAATTTAGTCTTTTATAAAGTTTTATATTTATTTTAGATGCCGGTTTGAAATTACTTTTATTTTATAACCTCCATCACTTTCGAAAAAAAAATCACATCAAAAACATCAGAAGAATTTTATTTACATAAAACAATGCATATCAACCGATGTTGATACAAGATTTCGAAATGAAACAATACAATAATGTCGAAAATTATAACCGGTAACCTTAGTTTTAAGATTTGTTATATCAATTGTTTCTGAAATCTCAAACTCTACGTTGATCACGGTTCAGTTCCGATAATGTTAACGAAAATTTTTAACTTACATGTAACGAATGCACTATAAGCACTATGACTTTTTAGTCACACAAAATTAAAATTATAAGGGAGTAAAAGTAAGAGAGCGACAAAATAGGAGCAATTCCTTTTGATACTTTTCTCATGGGTACTAAAGCTTTCAATTTTTTTTACATTAGATACAAAAGATCCTTGCATTTGGATGGTCTAAACAAAAAAATTGAATTAACTAAAACTTTGTCAAATCAATTCGGATAAAACCCTACCCCCTCTATAATACCTATTTGTAACCATCGCAATATATATATATATATATATATATATATATATATATATATATATATATATATATTTTTTTTTTTTTTTTTTTGAGATGTTTAGATAGGAGTAAGACTAGAATCGGACAGTCTAACTAGTAATTTCTTTAAAAAAAGGGGTGATTTCAAGCAGGATACATGTGCCAGACATTTATTTGATATAATTTGGTTCACGATGGGTTGAAAGTGGATTTGTTTTGGGCAAAACTATCTGAATAACATTTATACAATTTGATTTAATCATAAAAAGCATTGTGCTACCAACAAAAATGTCAGGAATGTTAAATAAACTTATTTTCGTAAATTCAATTCAGTATTTTAGTTTGTATCAATAAATTTCAATTTTTTCGAAAATATTTTGGCACGAGAATATTTTACAGGTGTTTAACACAAAGTATAAAGATAGATTTATATTAGGGATATTGTATAAGTAGTGTAGAATGCAGGAAATTTGGTAAAATTTAGGAAAGGGTTATAATTTGGACTTAATATGATTATTTCTCACATATTGTTGGAGGTGATTGTGTGACCAACTTAGTGATACAATTTAAATATTAAGAGCAGTGCATAGAACATATTCACACAAAGACATTTACATGTAGATACATTTTTATAGTGAAATATCAAGAAAGTGTGTTAAACGATGTGACTTCTTATTGTAACATTAATTTATATTATGCAAGTGAAATGAACATTAAATAAATTAAAGACAGTTATTACAAGTCATTAGAATAACATTTTGAGTTACATAAACGTTTTTAAGTGTAAGTTATTTGTAATTTTAGATTTAAGTTTGGTTAAGTTTAAAATATTATGTTTTTTCACAAATTTATGGTTTTTTTAATTATATTAGGCTTAAATTATATTATTAAAGTGATTAATAGGAGGTCTTCCTCAATAGTACATACCAATATAAAGTATACAAAGCATTTCAGCACAAAATTTCATGAAATAGTGGTTGAATTTGTAATTTTTCTAGGTAAACATAACATTCCTTTAAATTTACGATTTTGGACTTCAAATATGTGTTTTCCTATGCTAAAGTTTATCAGGATTACATATATGTAATTAAATTAAGTGTAGTTTGTAAGATTAAGTAGATATAAGCACATTTAAATTAGATTAGGTCATTTTGCATAATGTTTATAGGAACCATATCTTGTTGGATGTCTATCTATGCGCAATTTTATACAGATTTCATTTCTGTCATTAGAATTTGAATCCGTAATTTAATAAGAAAGATATGGCTAAATTTCTATTTTAGTTGAATTTGTAAAGTTTTCCAACCAATCAGAGACTTGGTTACATATTTAGATTTGCTGTAAAAAAATTGAAGATTTAGTAACAACCAAAAGGGTATAAAAGGAATTGCACAGGAAGTGATAGCTCTCTATAATTGTCAGTTTTTTTGAAAAGGTTAAAAATAGTGTTGTGTTTTTGTGTTACAAGTAAGTTGTCCTCACCTAAATAATCATCGGAAAAAATTTAATAAAAAACGGAGAGAAGAGTATTCAGGCGCAATTGCTTTTATACCGACAATAATTTAAATATATAAGTTCGATTACCGATACTTGTGCGTTGTCGTAAAATTCATTACGAATTAATAATTTTTGTGACGATTTATGTTGAACGTGTAAATTTTTTTCGTTTGTTGAAGTCGAATGTTGGTTACGTTTTACAAAAATAAAATCGTAATCATTTTTTTGTCAATTGTGTTTTATTTCTCGCTGCGATTTTCTTTTAATAATTAACATTTGAGCCGGAACCTAAAACAAAGTGACATTAATTTAAACCTTGGACAACCAGTAAATAGTATATAAACGATACATTCAGAAAGCATTAATACATTTAATTAAAATACTATTGAATTAAAATTTGTGGTTGGAGTGAGGCCGTATTGAAGAAGAAATTTTACCAGTTACTGAAGCGAACGTGATCAACAACCCGAGCACCAGTTAGCAGCTTGGTAACAGTGAACTTCATTTATAAAGATCTTCGAAAAGATTGGAAAGTGCCTGCATCTAATTGGAACAACCTGTATGAAGACATCAGTGTGAATTTGGAACATTTATATGTGAGTAACTTTTGTTTATAACCCTATCTATTGTGTTCACTGTTGTGTTTGATTTCCTGCAAAATTATTTGGTTATATGTATAGGTGTACATTTTTAATTAATACTTGTGTAAACACCTGCAAAAGTAGCAAAATTTTAAACTATTTCCAATTTTAAATTTTATATATTGACTTAAAAACAAACATAATTTCATCGTCATTGTTTGACAGTTTTGACATTTGATAATTTTACTCAGTAACGTCACAACGCATGCGGTTAAAGTATAAATTGTGTTCAGATATATTTTTTTATGTATGATATTTTTCATAAAGGGCAATTTACATAATTATATTCAAATTAAATATAATTTCCCACTAAATCCTGAACTCTATCCCCACTTTGAAATTTGAGCTAGTCCGGTGCACAATTATATAAGTACATAGTTATATTATCCCCATACTTATTTATTTATAATAATTTATATAATAATTTATCCCAACAACTATCATCCCAATTTATATTGTATCATTTACAGGAAAACATGTCACAGTTGCAGCTTTAAATGCAGAAATTCGTAACATCCATATTCTGTTAAGCAATAGAAGTTTAAATCGTGCCTTACATGCAATGGGGTTCAAGTTCCAGAAAGAGTGTAATCGAAGAGCTTTGGTAGACAACAGAAATATAGCTGAAATGAAAACACAGTTTTTGAAACAATATATGCACAATGCACCAATTCGTAGGCAAGCAGATTTTATTGACGAAACATGGATCTCCTCAAAAGGAAATCCGGGAAAGTCATGGCAAGATGACGATGTAAAGAGTGTACGAAAACCTCAAGGATATGATGATAAATGCTGGTTCATGCTGGAACTGCTGCAGGATTTGTACAGAATGCTTCTTTGCTATTTGCGTCGAAGTCATTGAAAGAAGATTACCGTGGTGAAATGAATGAGAATATGGCTGATTGAAAATCTCCTAAACAATTTAGAAGCACCTTCATTAATTATAATGGATAATGCGCCTTATCATTCCATGTTAGTGGAAAAACTAACAACATCGTCTTGGACGAAAGGTAACATGATTTCATGGTTAATAAAAAATAACATTAATTATGATTCCACCTCATTCAAAATCGAGCTCTATTCATTAATAAAATCACAACAAATAGTAAAACGGTATGAGGTCGATGAAATAATGAGTTACGTTAATGACGTATTAAAACCTTATCATTATGAATTCAATGCGAAGAACTAATATGGGCACATGCTAAACGATACTATAACAAGTACATAGGAAGAGATGGCTTCAAACACGAAAATGTAATTTGTATGTGGAACGAATTGGGCTAATTGTGTATGCCAGTATGCCATACAGAAGAGATTATAAAACAGTGGTATAAACGTGAGGAAGTGCTAGATTTTACAGTATACGAAATGATTATTAACGTTACAAGTGATTGTGTTAGTTCGGATACAGATTAATGGTAGTCTTTTCTTTAATCAATGCATTACTACAACATAATTATGTATTTCACAAATATACACTAATTAATTGCATTAAAATTTATATAATCATGTGGAAGGTCACAGCACTGCTAGCTATTACAACTACAGTTACAAATACATTGTCATTTATTTAATTCCAGTGGTGTATGTAGTACCAGTCTCTAAATTAATAATTTATTTTTAAATTGCAAATAAATCTCCCGTTTTACAACAAATTTTATATTTATACCAAGCACAGTAATATTATTAACATTTTATTAAATAAACTATAAAAATTGCTTAAAATGGCCACCGTTATGTTCATGACACAATTCCACTCTACACTTCATATTGTCAAACAATTTTTCGAGAGATGTCGCAGGTGTATTCTTTCAACTTCCTCTTTAAAATTATGTGGATTTTCAGTTGCCTACGTTCGATAATTTTGACTATTAATATATTCAGATAAATGAAACCATGCTTCATTGGTCATAATAATAATAATGTTTATTTATTCAACAGACTGACCGAGCTGGTAGCGTAGTGGTGACACGACCTGCCTAGCATTCGGGAGGAAATGGGTTCGATTCCCGTTACCGTCTACCTTGTATGAGGTTCTTTCAGGGGGTTTTCCTCATACACATGTAGCGGCATGGTCATTGCGTATATCCACACCATGTGCGGCTGCTTAGGCGAATGCTGTTGTATTATTTTCCTCCTCAGAACCCTAACTTCGTTCCTTCCGACCCTATCCTGACCACACCCATCCTTAATCCCACCATGGATATATACGTAACGTATGTATGTATGCTGGGAATCCATGATTGTGGCTGAAGTAGCTCGAAAAAGTCGAGCAGCCCGCCCTCCTCCTTGGGGAGGGAATGAAATACGTGGCCTTTTCCTTTTCCTTTTTTTTTCAACAGACTGAATACAGAGTAACTTTACGATATCTAGAAAGTTCATTTAAAATATCGTTATTTAAATTTTTTGTAAACCAATCCAATAATTACATCTATTCTTATTATCCACAGCATGCAGTTGCTGTATATCAGAAACCCGGTATGGGTGAACATGATTTTTATGCAAACTCCGTTGGTATATAGAATAAGACAACCCTGTAATTTGAAAATAAGGTTAGTACGTATCACAAATTTATCCGTTGACAACTTACCAGCTTGATCACTTAACTGACGGATTGATTTTTTGGGACTTGCTTTCATTCCTTGCCTTACGACTTCAATCACATCATCATTTCGTAATACTGGACGACCTGTAGGTTGTGGAATTTCTTATGCGCGCTTTTGATAGAAAAAGATGTCACTAGCTTAAGAAGTAATTGTGTCGGTACAGATCGCGATCAAAAGATATCTTTATTTGTTACTTGAAACTTCGAGAGAAATGTATGGAGTTACGGACGAATGCATATTTTTAAAATTAAGGTGTCTTGCAATAATTAATATAAAACTGTTCCAACTAACATTAAAGTTTCTCGTTTTTTATTACTTTTGAAAGATGGGGGTCGATTGCGGGAGTAAAGTTGGTTGGGTGATCGGGGGAAAGTGAGTGACAGATTGTCAATCGAGCCAGATCGTTTTGTGGGTTAATACCTTCATTGTAAACAGTTTGTCTTTAAAAATATTTCGTGCGTGTACATTTTGATTTGAATTAGCCAACACTAATTTGTCTTTTCTTTCGAGTGTTAGTTGTAATGTATGTTTCAAATATTTATCTACAAATAACAGTCACCCTTTTTGAAGTTAAACCGCGTTGGTTAACGATTTGTGTCAGTGATCAATTAAGGGAATATTTATTCTAGTGTAAGTATGCATTTTTATATAACTAAAAGCTCGCAGCAAATAATTTATACCAGCCTAGATAACATATGAAATACCAAACATTGTCTTGCAAATGCATCTTATTCGTACGTGGGTTCATTAAGCTGAAATCTGCTAAAATAAAAAGACGGTGTAAAGGGCCCTCTCACTCTGGCATTTGTGTAAATTAGCATTGTTGGTTGTTGGTTATATTTATAATTGTGTAGAGGTGGCTGGTGAATGGGTATAGGATACCGCTGGTTATTAATTGTAAAAGGCAATTGCCAGTTGGTACACACTCCCAAGCCAGACCACTAAACACCTCGAATTTTTATTTCTATTGTTTTTATTTGTTATAGAGATGAGTGTGTAAGCGGAGAAGGGAGCACGGTATTTTTCTAACGCACTCAAACTTATATATCGGTCACGATGTTAGTGATCTATTTATAACTTACCCTTGTTAGGCTTTGTTTTAATGAGTTTTTCTTTTCAGTTTGTTTAAGTAGAATTATTTTCCTGCCAGTTGATTTCTCTTTGTATCTGTTCTATTGTAATTTGATTTAAGAATTCTGTGCTTTAGTAGTCACTAAACAATTGGGTACGTGTAAATTCCTTGTCTATTTTCTTTTATCCTTGCCATTACCTTATTATCACATATGCAATTTTACTGTTGTTGTATTTTATATGTACCGTAATTTGCTTTATTGTTTTATGTGCTTATTTACTTAAAGGCCGGCATGATTGGCTTTTAAAGGGCCACATGTTTGGTGTTACGACTTTTATTATGATTTTTATTTTGATTATTTATGACCCAATTGTGCGTGTGACTATATGTGGTTTTTTTTATTATTGTGTTTCTGTGTAACTAAACTGCTTTTATTCATTTTCTCTTAATGTTATAATTTTGTACGCACTTTAACCTGATTTAATGGTGTTTTGTTATGTATTTAATCCTTTCATTATTTTTTTTTTGTGTTACTTGAGTTATTAATGTGCTTGTGCAATTCCTTATTAATGAATAAAGTGGGTTTTATTGGTGGTTCTTTCCCACAATAGTATATTAACGGGCTGAACCACAACTGCGCAATGCTCGTTGATTTTTATTTTTGAGTAGTTTAATTTTTTTTTACTTGCCCCTCATGATGCAACACTTACCTCATCCAGCCTATCTAATTTAGATAGCACAACGTACCTAACACTAGACGGCCAGTTCGTTTGATCAGATTTGGGGTTTTCGAGTAAATAAATATCAGACTTCTAATGTTTTAATTATTGCCCGGAAAGTCAAAGTAAGGCAGGCAATTAATTTGAGTAATAGTGACATTATTTTCAGTCAAGTCAAAATAATCAGTTAGCGATGGTTTTGTTCTTGAATTTGCATTATTGCAAATAAGTTCAAATTACGCTTTTCTAATAGGGTACCTGGGAGACGATACAGCGTATAATTGTTCCAAGTAGTACCATGTTGAAATGAAAATCTCTGCTTCATCACTCTCTATCATACTGTCGTTCGATAATTTATGTTCTAGGGAAACCTCTGCTTCATTTTCTATTACACTTTCGTTGCCTACATTATGTTCTTGGGAAACTTCTACTTATTCAGTTTCCATAATGATGGTATTGTCTATTTCAGGTCCTATTGTTGTTGCTTGTGCCGATTATGCTGTAATAATGCTTGAATATTCCCTTTTGTGCTAATTGTGCTGCTCCGTTGAAGTTTCCAGTAAAATGAATGAAATACTGTTTTAATTTTTATACCAGTGGAATGGTAATAAATTATATGAATGCTAAAGATAACTTGTACTTTACAGAAATCACTGTCGAACTTAGAAGTAATCCCAATTCCCAATGCAACTTAATTCAATCAATTCTCTAATTTTAGCTAATAAAGGATCCGACTTAAACTCATTAAATGGCCCGCCTCCAGTTTGTAACTGCAAATTCAGAGCCTTTGCTGTTTGCTTTCGAGTTTCTTTCTTTAATGCCCCGTACTTGCTCCGTAATTGTTCTATACCTCTCAGGTGAGTCGTAGTTGCATTAAATTTGTTTGCAATTTTTTCCCATGCTTCCTTCTGCAAAATTTGGTAAATTAGTATAATAATGTATGTACATCTGTTTGAGTACAAGCTAATTTCTACACACCTGAAGTGTTTGAACCCACCAAAGATTATGGATTACAACAGTTGGTCGACTCTTTCCTGAGGTATTGCGTCCCAGTCAATCTGTAATTCATGCCGGATGCTTCTAGTGTCTGTGGAGGATTGGCTAATTGCTTGAGTCTTCTGCCCAGCATGTCCCACACACGTTCGATGGATGAATCGATAGGAAATCTGGGTAGATACGGCAAGATGTTGACGTTAGCTTCTTCGAAGTGCTCTATAGAATAACTTGAAATATGGAGCCGGGCATTATCCTGTTGGAAAATCGGGTCCTTCAGTTCCTGGAGGAATCGAAGGATATGAGGTTCTACCACTTCATCAACATATCGATGGGCATTTATACTGCCTCGGATGAATACCAACTGAGACCTGCTTCCATAAACAATAGCACCCCACACCATAACCCCCACAGTGTGGTTACATGCCGCTCAACAGAAAACTGCACATTGCGACGTTCTCCAAATCTACGTCTGACCCTCATACGACCATCATGCATTCCCAAGCAGAATCGGGATTTATCACTGAACACTACCATATGCCATTCCACGTCCCAATGCAGTCGAAAGGTACACCACACCAAACGATGCTGTCGATGACGAGCCGTCAACAGAAGCACAAGATGTGGTCGATAGGACTGCAAGCCAAAGCTCCAATTCGACGGTAAACTGTACGAAGGGCAACAGGGCGTCCTTGGTTTACAAACTATTGATCGGCTATTGATTTGGTACTCGAGAATCGGTCTCCTAATGCCATTAATCGGACATGGCGGTCCTGGATCACATTTGTATGTCTTGGCCCTCCACTTCCTCTTCTACGACGTTCATGCTTGATAACACCGTACTACAGAGGATTAATTACGGTTAAGGCGATTAGCAATTTCTCCTGAATGAAAAATGACCTTCCCGTAAGCCGATAATGCGACCTCTGTCGAATTCACTCAGTTGTCTAGGCATAATCGTAGCCTCAAAATGCAAAGAAGAACACGAAAGCAAAAGAATTGCAACCAAAAACAATACCGAAGTCGACTTAATTTCTCAAGAAATACACCGGATAATTTCGATTGTTATAACCAGTAAAACGTCAAATTCTTCATGGCTACTGGATTATTGTGAATGAAATTTTTGTCAATTACTACATTTGACTAGTTAAATATTTCTGCCAAGTTTGGTCCAAAAATTCCAACACAATCTTGGTGTTGCATTTTTTATGTTACAGAATATAACTGGGTCGGTTCTTTTATTTTCAAACACGTTTTTTAAACTTGCAACCATATTTACTAACGTTCAGCATTCATCCCTTGTGTAATTTATAGTTCTTGACCTTTACTCCGCCCTGCTTCTTTGCAATCAAAAGATGAAAATAGCGAATGGCGCGAATACCGAAAATAGAAAATAAAGGTAGATAATATCTCAAACTTTATAAAAAAGTAATTACCATAACCTTTTAGTAAAGTTACTAAATGTAATACCAACCCGTGCGCTAATCCAGAGATAATAATCCGATAGATAGAAAGGGAAGGTGCACACCATCCTATGTTTCTCTATTTCCGCCTCCTAAACGATGTTTCTCCTGTTGGCCATTTCAGCGTTGCCAGTGCTATTACGTTCTTGATATTATAGATTTATTACCATTTTCAACAGTCTATTATTATGTTACGCCGATGAAAACTCTATTACGTATCCGTTAACATGCAGGGATGTATCTTCTTTATATTTATGCTTATTATTTATATCATGAACATCAGATATAATTTTTAGCTAACAGAGTATAATACTCGTTGAATGAAGACTACTATTTACTATTAAGTACATTAAGTATATTAAGTGTATCAAGTATATTAGGTATATTAAGTATATTAAGTATATTAAGTATATTAAGTATATTAAGTATATTAAGTATATTAAGTATATTAAGTATATTAAGTATATTAAGTATTTATTATTATTTTTTCTTCAACCGAATTTATGAATATTATAAGTATGGAATGTTTACTTTCAGTTGTATCGGTATAACGTTAAGAGAAAATTCCCATTATATTTTAAGCCAATATATTTCGTGTTGAATTAACACTTCATCAGGGCAACTAGAACAATATTTATAAGTACGTTATTAAATAAACTAAAAATAACTAACAATATTTAAGGGTATGGAACCAATAAATAGAAGCTAATACTAAAATTGTTCTTGTCAATATGACTGAATTACAATAAAACTAACTAGATTTAATAATAAGCTTATAATCCAAACATTTATCAATAAAACTAATAATTTGAATTTAAAAGTTAAACTTAGGAGTTAATGGTCATAATTGTATAAATTAAATACTACTAAATAACCTTATTTAAAGAATTTTAAAAGAGAAATGTAAATACTGCTAAGATTATTAACATCACTTCTAAAATTCATTGCTTGATTGTTTGTTTTTATATGGCACATTTCTAAAAACTTTCTTCTTTCATCATTTCTTTCATTAGCTATAATTTTAACTTGAGTATCAAAATAAATTTTATTGTTTCTATAAATTTATTTTTGGTAAATTGTTGTTTTCTATCAAGTTCAATTTTATTAATAACTTCTGTGGTTAATTCAGCTGATAGGTTTGTGAATAAGGAGACTATATCTAAAGAAATAATTACGTAGCAAACATACTTTCAGTATCCTTTAAAGATCATTTACGATATAAAATTAAAGATTCCTTCACTTTCGCTAACATTATGAATGATTTCCAGTTACCACCTGACTACGTAATTATTTCTTTAGATATAGTCTCCTTATTCACAAACCTATCAGCTGAATTAACCACAGAAGTTATTAATAAAAATTGAACTTGATAGAAAACAATCAGAATTTACCAAAATAAATTTATAGAAACAATAAAATTTATTTTTGATACTACGTATTGTCAATTTAATGATGACTTTTACTTGCAAATATTTGGTACACCTATGGGTTCAAGTCTAAGTCCAATATTAGCTGATATTGTTATAAATGACCTTCTCAATACATGCTGTAATCAACTTCCATTTGAAATGCCTTTTATTTATCAATATGTTGACGATATCATTTGTTCTATACCAAATAATTCCAAAATGATACTCTTAATACATTTAATATCTATAACCAACATATTAAATTTACCATGGAAGAAGAAATACATAACTCAATACCATTCTTAGATACTAGAGTCATTCGTGATGAAAATAACAAAATACAATTGGACTGGTACCAAAACCGACGAATTCTAGTCGTTACCTTAATTTTAATTCTCACCATGCTTACAATCACAAAATAAATCTTGTTCTAGCAATGAAAATAGAATTACAGGAATTTGCCATTCTAAGTATAGACAAAAAATCTTATCCTTCTTAGAAAGCAATTGTTAGATAATAATTACCCAAAATGCTGCTAAACAAATTGTTATTTAATAATAACAGAACTGTTGTATCTACTAATACAGTAATACTATCTAACACTCAAACCTTATTAAATTACAAAAAACTTCCATACATCCAAGGACTTTCATATATTATTAAAAAGAAATTAAAACATCTTCCGACAAAATATCCGAATTTAACTTGTTTATGTACAACAACTTTTTACTAATATAAAAGTAAAATTTCTAGAACTGAAAAATCAAACATTGTGTACTGTATACCATGGAAGAACTGCAATCTTCAATATATAGGCGAAACTTCACAAAAACTATGCAAAAGATTATATCAACATAAATATGATTGCAGAATAAAGCCAGATTCGTCAGCACATACCACACATTGTAACACAAGCAACCACAATATGGACTACTCAGAAGTTAAAATTATAGCTAATGAAAGAAATGATGAAAGAAGAAAGTTTTTAGAAATGTGCCATATAAAAACAAACAATCAAGCAATGAATTTTAGAAGTGATGTTAATAATCTTAGCAGTATTTACATTTCTCTTTTAAAATTCTTTAAATAAGGTTATTTAGTAGTATTTAATTTATACAATTATGACCATTAACTCTTAAGTTTAACTTTTAAATTCAAATTATAGTTTTATTGATAAATGTTTGGATTATAAGCTTATTATTAAATCTAGTTAGTTTTATTGTAATTCAGTCATATTGACAAGAACAATTTTAGTATTAGCTTCTATTTATTGGTTCCATACCCTTAAATATTGTTAGTTATTTTTAGTTTATTTAATAACGTACTTATAAATATTGTTCTAGTTGCCCTGATGAAGTGTTAATTCAACACGAAATATATTGGCTTAAAATATAATGGGAATTTTCTCTTAACGTTATACCGATACAACTGAAAGTAAACATTCCATACTTATAATATATTAAGTATATTAAGTATATTAAGTATATTAAGTACATTAAGTATATTAAGTATATTAAGTATATTAAGTCTATTAAGTATATTAAGTACGTTAAGTAAATTAAGTATATGTGCATTAAGTGCATTAAGTACATTTAGTACATTAAGTACATTAAGCACATTTAGTACATTAAGTACATTCAGTACATTAAGTGCATTAAGTACATTTAGTACATTAAGTACATTAAGTACATTAAGTACATTAAGTACATTAAGTACATTAAGTACATTAAGCACATTAAGTGCATCAAGTCCATCAAGTACATTAGGTACACCAAGTACATTATGTACATTAAGTACATTAAGTGCATTGAGTACATTAAGTACATTAAATACATTAAGTACATTCAGTACATTAAGTGCATTAAGTACATTAAGTACATTAAATACATTAAGTACATTAAGTACATTAAGTACATTAAGTACATTCAGTACATTAAGTATATTAAGTCCATTAAGTACATTAAGCACATTAAGTGCATCAAGTCCATCAAGTACATTAGGTACACCAAGTACATTATGTACATTAAGTACATTAAGTGCATTGAGTACATTAAGTACATTAAATACATTAAGTACATTAAGTACATTCAGTACATTAAGTATATTAAGTATATTAAGTATATTAAGTATATTAAGTATATTAAGTATATTAAGTATATTAAGTATATTAAGTATATTAAGTATATTAAGTATATTAAGTATATTAAGTGTATTAAGTAGGGATATTAAGTACATTAAGTACATTAAGTACATTAAGTACATTAAGTACATTAAGTACATTAAGTGCATTAAGTACTTTAAGTACATTAAGTACATTAAGTACAGTAAGTACATTAAGTACATTAAGTAAAATAAGTACATTAAGTACAATAAGTGCATTAAGTACATTAAGTATATTAAGTACGTTAAGTACATTAAGTACATTGAGTATATTGAGTACATTGAGTACATTATGTACATTAAGTACATTAAGTACATTAAATACATTAAGTACATTAAGTACATTAAGTACATTTAGTACATTAAGTACATTAAGTAGTTTAAGTACATTAAGTACATCAAGTCCATCAAGTCCATTAGGTACATCAAGTACATTATGTACATTAAGTACATCAAGTGCATTGAGTGCATTATGTATATTAAGTACATTAATTACATTAAGAACATTAAGTACATTAAGTATATTAAGTTCATTAAGTACATTAAGTACATCAAGTACATCAAGTACATTAAGTACATTATGTACATTAAGTACATTAAGTACCTTGAGTACATAAAGTACATTAAGCACATTAAGTACATTTGTACATTAGTACATTAGGTACATTAAGTACATTAAGTACATTAATTACATTAAGTACATTGAGTACATTGAATACATTGAGTACATTTAGTACATTAAGTACATTAAGTACATTAAGTACATTAAGTACATTAAGTACATTAAGTACATTAAGTACATTAAGTACATTAAGTACATTAAGTGCATTAAATACATTAAGTAAAATAAGTACATTAAGTACATTAAGTACATTAAGTACATTAAGTACATTAAGTACATTAAGTACATTAAGTACATTAAGTACATTAAGTACATTAAGTACATTAAGTACATTAAGTACATTAAGTACATTAAGTACATTAAGTACATTAAGTACATCAAGTCCATCAAGTACATCAAGTACATTAGGTACATCAAGTACATTATGTACATTAAGTACATCAAGTGCATTGAGTACATTAAGTATATTAAGTACATTAAGTACATTAATTACATTAAGAACATTAAGTCCATTTAGTAAATTAAGTACATTAAGTATATTAAGTTCATTAAGTACATTAAGTACATCAAGTACATCAAGTACATCAAGTACATTAAGTACATTATGTACATTAGTACATTAAGTACATTAAGTACATTAAGTACATTAAGTACATTAAGTACATTGAGTACATTGAATACATTGAGTACATTAAGTACATTATGTACATTAAGTACATTAAATACATTAAGTACATTAAGTGCATTAAGTACATTAAGTACATTAAGTACATTAAGTACATTAAATACATTAAGTACATTAAGTGCATTAAATACATTAAGTAAAATAAGTACATTAAGTACATTAAGTGCATTAAGTACATTAAGTACATTAAAGTACATTAAGTATATTAAGTACGTTAAGTACATTAAGTACATTGAGTATATTGAGTACATTGAGTACATTAAGTACATTAAGTACATTAATTACATTAAGTACATTAAGTACGTTAAGTACGTTAAGTATATTAAGTACATGAAGTACCTACATTAAGTGCATTAAGTACATTATGTACATTAAGTACGTTAAGTACATTAAGTAGACTATGTACATTAAGTACATTAAGTACATTAAATAAATTAAGTGCATTAACTACAATAAGTACATTAAGTGCATTAAGTAGATTAGGTACGTTAAGTACATTAAGTGGACTATGTACATTACGTACATTTAGTACATTAAGTACATTAAGTAGATTAAGTACATTAAGTACATTAGGTACATTTAATACATTAAGTGCATTAAGTACTTTAAGTACATTAAGTACATTAAGTACATTGAATACATTGAGTACATTAAGTATATTAAGTACATTAATTACATTATGTACATTAAGTACATTAAGTTTCGTTAAGTACGTTAAGTACATTAAGTACCTACATTAAGTACATTGGGTACGTTAAGTAGATTAAGTACTTTAAGTAGACTACGTACATTAAGTACATTAAATATTACTAATATGTAGTATTTTGCGTCAATAAAATTTCTTCAAGGAATGCTTTTCCTAAACACGCCTGCTCTGAAAGAACAATCTTAACCACTTTAATTATTACACTTGTAGTGTTTATTTTGCTCGATTAGTTATTGTGATACGAACTGCTTGTGAATTCGTGATTCTTATAAGTATTGTATGTATAAAAACAATGGATAAGTAAGTTGTTTTTTAACATAAACAATTTTAATTATCACATAATGATTCGTATTACGGAAGCGTAACCGTCAACATCAAAAACGCATGAATATTCCTAAAGTTCTGAATCAGAGTCAATAAGAGAACCTGTTTCCAAAAAGAAAAAAAATTATAGGGAAAAATTTAAATCGGAGTGGCCTGCTAAATTTGGTAACTGATAACAGGTATCTAATGATAACAACGCATTATGTAAAGCGTGTGATAAAAAAATAAATGGAAGAATTACGCACATAATTACACATGAAACAACGGATTTGTACAAGAATAATTTAAAAAAAGCAAGAAGTACTCCAAAAATTTCTAATTGTGTACAATCCCAAGATGAAAATAGAGAACTGGCTATAACAAGGTTCGAGAAGCAGAACTTAAATGTACAATGTTTTTACATTAGCATAATTTGCCATTCCTTTTAATGGAATACCTTCCATAATTATTAATATCCGTTTGCTCAGATTCAGAAATTGCTGAAAACATTATAACATTAAAAGCGGCTGCCAAAGTATAACAATTATTAAATGGCGTCCAATTGTAACATTAATAAAAAAAATATTACCAAATAACAATCGCTACTGCCGTCGGCTCATCGGTAAATTAAGATAGGGGAGGGTTCTAATTACTGAGTTTAATTAACCTACCTGAAATACTGCATGCTTCGCATCTGCTTAGTTATTTTCACTTATACCTAATTAATAAGAAAAATATGTAATGTAAATAAAAACAATAAAATGATTCCTCGGGCGCCAAGCTATTTTTAAATATACGTTACGTTATTGGAACAGCTAAACCAAGTTTGTTAATAATAATACAACGTTAATCAAAATGAAAATAAAATTACAAGACACACTTAATTTTATTTAATATCCAATTGTAATGGAAAGTCTTAAATCTATTCGTTAATTACTAAAAAATCATACCTTTAAACAGTTCTGTATATGTATTAATTACCACTGGTGACACATGAAACGGAACGGTCAACTAGATGAAATAAGTATAGCATCATTGTGGTGCAATCTCCAGATCTAAGGTTATTTAATCCAATATTTTCATTTATGGATTCAATTAATTCTAACGATTCGTTACATAAAGTCAACAATTGATCATGTAAATATAAAAATTCACTATCAAAAGTGATATAATTTAATCGTTTTAAAATATGCAATAAACGTGTGTGTAGCCTAAGAGATTCTGATTACAAAATTATAGCTAATGAAAGAAATGATGAAAGAAGAAAGTTTTTAGAAATGTGCCATATAAAACAAACAATCAAGCAATGAATTTTAGAAGTGATGTTAATAATCTTAGCAGTATTTACATTTCTCTTTAAAATTCTTTAAATAAGGTTATTTAGTAGTATTTAATTTATACAATTATGACCATTAACTCTTAAGTTTAACTTTTAAATTCAAATTATGGTTTTATTGATAAATGTATGGATTATAAGCTTATTATTAAATCTAGTTAGTTTTATTGTAATTCAGTCATATTGACAAGAACAATTTTAGCATTAGCTTCTATTTATTGGTTCCATACCCTTAAATATTGTTAGTTATTTTAGTTTATTTAATAACGTACTTATAAATATTGTTCTAGTTGCCCTGATGAAGTGTTAATTCAACACGAAATATATTGGCTTAAAATATAATGGGAATTTTCTCTTAACGTTATACCGATACAACTGAAAGTAAACATTCCATACTTATAATATATTAAGTATATTAAGTATATTAAGTATATTAAGTCTATTAAGTATATTAAGTACGTTAAGTACATTAAGTACATTAAGTATATTAAGTAAATTAAGTATATGTGCATTAAGTGCATTAAGTACATTAATACATTACACACTTAGTACATTCAGTACATTTAGTACATTAAGTACATTCAGTACATTATGTACATTAAGTATATTACGTACATGAAGTACATTAAGTACATTAAGCACATTAAGTGCATCAAGTCCACCAAGTACATCAAGTACATCAAGTACATTGGGTACATCAAGCACATTATGTACATTATGTACATTAAGTGCATTGAGTACATTAAGTACATTAAATACATTAAATATATTAAGTACATTCAGTACATTAAGTACATTAAATACATTAAGTACATTAAGTACTATCAGTACATTAAGTACATTAAGTATATTAAGTCCATTAAGTACATTAAGCACATTAAGTGCATCAAGTCCATCAAGTACATTAGGTACACCAAGTACATTATGTACATTATGTCCATTAAGTACATTAAGTGCATTGAGTACATTAAGTACATTAAATACATTAAGTACATTAAGTACATTCAGTACATTAAGTACATTAAGTATATTAAGTACATTAAGTAAATTAAGTACATTAAGTATATTAAGTACATTAAGTACATTAAGTACATTAAGTACATTAAGTACATTAAGTACATTAAGTATATTAAGTATATTAAGTGTATTAAGTAGGGATATTAAGTACATTAAGTACATTAAGTACATTAAGTACATTAAGTACATTAAGTACATTAAGTACATTAAATACATTAAGCACATTTAGTACATTAAGTACATTCAGTACATTAAGTACATTAAGTACATTAAGTACATTAAGTACATTAAGTACATTATGTACATTAAGTATATTAGGTACATTAAGTGCATTAAGTACATTAAATACATTAAGTTCATTCAGTACACTAAGTGCATTAAGTACATTTAGTACATTAAGTACATTAAGCACATTAACTCCATTAAGTACATTAAGCACATTAAGTGCATCAAGTCCATCAAGTACATCAAGTACATCAAGTACATCAAGTACATTAGGTACATCAAGTACATTATGTACATTAAGTACATTAAGTGCATTGAGTACATTAAGTACATTAAATTAATTAAATATATTAAGTACATTAAGTACATTCAGTACATTAAGTACATTAAATACATTAAGTACATTAAGTACATTAAGTACATTCAGTACATTAAGTACATTAAGTATATTAAGTCCATTAAGTACATTAAGCACATTAAGTGCATCAAGTCCATCAAGTACATCAAGTACATTAGGTACACCAAGTACATTATGTACATTAAGTACATTAAGTGCATTGAGTACATTAAGTACATTAAGTACATTAAGTACATTAAGTACATTAAGTACATTAAGTACATTAAGTACATTAAGTACATTAAGTACATTAAGTACATTAAGTACATTAAGTACATCATACATAATGTACATCAAGTGCATTGAGTACATTAAGTATATTAAGTACATTAAGTACATTAATTACATTAAGAACATTAAGTCCATTTAGTAAATTAAGTACATTAAGTATATTAAGTTCATTAAGTACATTAAGTACATCAAGTACATCAAGTACATCAAGTACATTAAGTACATTATGTACATTAAGTACATTAAGTACATTAAGTACATTTGTACATTAGTACATTAGGTACATTAAGTACATTAATTACATTAAGTACATTGAGTACATTGAATACATTGAGTACATTTAGTACATTGAGTACATTAAGTACATTATGTACATTAAGTACATTAGGTACATTAAGTACATTAAGTGCATTAAGTACTTTAAGTACATTAAGTACATTAAGTACATTAAATACATTAAGTACATTAAGTACATTAAGTGCATTAAATACATTAAGTAAAATAAGTACATTAAGTACATTAAGTGCATTAAGTACATTAATGCATTAAGTACTTTAAGTACATTATGGATTAAGTACTTTAAGTACATTAAGTGCACTAAGTACATTAAGTACATTAAGTACATTAAGTACATTAAGTACATTAAGTACATTAAGTACATTAAGTGCATTAAATACATTAAGTAAAATAAGTACATTAAGTGCATTAAGTACATTAAGTGCATTAAGTACTTTAAGTACATTAAGTACAGTAAGTACATTAAGTACATTAAGTAAAATAAGTACATTAAGTACAATAAGTGCATTAAGTACATTAAGTATATTAAGTACGTTAAGTACATTAAGTACATTGAGTATATTGAGTACATTATGTACATTAAGTACATTAAGTACATTAAGTACATTAAGTACATTAAGTACATTAAGTACATTAAGTACATTAAGTAGATTAAGTACATTAAGTACATCAAGTACATCAAGTACATCAAGTACATTAAGTACATTATGTACATTAAGTACATTAAGTACATTAATTACATTAAGCACATTAAGTACATTGAGTACATTAAATACATTGAGTACATTTAGTACATTGAGTACATTAAGTACATTATGTACATTAAGTACATTAGGTACATTAAGTACATTAAGTGCATTAAGTACTTTAAGTACATTAAGTACATTAAGTACATTAAATACATTAAGTGCATTAAATACATTAAGTAAAATAAGTACATTAAGTACATTAAGTGCATTAAGTACATTAAGTACATTAAGTGCATTAAGTACTTTAAGTACATTAAGTACAGTAAGTACATTAAGTACATTAAGTAAAATAAGTACATTAAGTACAATAAGTGCATTAAGTACATTATATATTAATACGTTATACATTGAGTACATTTAGTACATTGAGTACATTATGTACATTAAGTACATTAAGTACATTAAGTACATTAAATACATTAAGCATTAAGTACATTAAGTACATTAAGTAGATTAAGTACATTAAGTACATCAAGTCCATCAAGTACATCAAGTCCATTAGGTACATCAAGTACATTATGTACATTAAGTACATCAAGTGCATTGAGTGCATTAAGTATATTAAGTACATTAATTACATTAAGAACATTAAGTCCATTTAGTAAATTAAGTACATTAAGTATATTAAGTTCATTAAGTACATTATGTACATTAAGTACATTAAGTACCTTGAGTACATAAAGTACATTAAGCACATTAAGTACATTTGTACATTAGTACATTAGGTACATTAAGTACATTAATTACATTAAGTACATTAAGTACATTGAGTACATTGAGTACATTAAGTACATTATGTACATTAAGTACATTAGGTACATTAGGTACATTATGTGCACCAAGTACTTTAAGTACATTAAGTACATTAAATACATTAAGTACATTAAGTACATTATGCATTAAATACATTAAGTAAAATAAGTACATTAATACATTAATGCATTATACATTAATACATTAAGTACATTAAGTATATTAATACGTTAAGTACATTAAGTACATTAAGTACATTAAGTACATTAAGTACATTAAGTACATTAAATACATTAAGTACATTAAGTACATTAAGTACATTAAGTACATTAAGTACATTAAGTACATTAAGTACATTAAGTACATCAAGTCCATCAAGTACATCAAGTCCATTAGGTACATCAAGTACATTATGTACATTAAGTACATTAAGTGCATTGAGTACATTAAGTACATTAAATACATTAAGTACATTAAGTACATTCAGTACATTAAGTGCATTAAGTATATTAAGTACATTAAGTAAATTAAATACATTAAGTACATTAAGTAGTTTAAGTACATTAAGTACATCAAGTCCATTAGGTACATCAAGTACATTATGTACATTATGTCCATTAAGTACATTAAGTGCATTGAGTACATTAAGTACATTAAATACATTAAGTACATTCAGTACATTAAGTATATTAAGTAAATTAAGTATATTAAGTATATTAAGTATATTAAGTATATTAAGTACATTAAGTACATTAAGTACATTAAGTACATTAAGTACATTAAGTATATTAAGTATATTAAGTATATTAAGTGTATTAAGTAGGGATATTAAGTACATTAAGTACATTAAGTACATTAAGTACATTAAGTACATTAAGTACATTAAGTACATTAAGTACATTAAGTACATTAAGTACATTAAATACATTAAGCACATTTAGTACATTAAGTACATTCAGTACATTAAGTACATTAAGTACATTAAGTACATTAAGTACATTATGTACATTAAGTATATTAGGTACATTAAGTACATTAAGTACATTAAATACATTAAGTTCATTCAGTACACTAAGTGCATTAAGTACATTAAGCACATTAAGTGCATCAAGTCCATCAAGTACATCAAGTACATTAGGTACATCAAGTACATTATGTACATTATGTACATTAAGTACATTAAGTGCATTGAGTACATTAAGTACATTAAATTAATTAAATATATTAAGTACATTAAGTACATTCAGTACATTAAGTACATTAAATACATTAAGTACATTAAGTACATTAAGTACATTCAGTACATTAAGTACATTAAGTATATTAAGTCCATTAATACATTACACATTATGCATCAAGTCCATCAAGTACATTCAGTACATTAGGTACATCCTAAGTACATTAGGTACATTATGTACATTAAGTACATTAGTCATTGAGTACATTAGTACATTAGTACATTAAGTACATTAACATTAAGTACATTAAGTACATTAAGTAATTAATACATTAAGTACATTAAGAACATTAAGTCCATTTAGTATAATAAGTACATTAAGTAATTAAGTCATTAAGTACATTAAGTCATTAGTACATCAGTACATTAAGTCATCATATACATTAGTACATTAAGTACATTAAAGTACATTAAGTACATTATGTACATTAGTACATTAAGTACATTAAGTACATTATAATTAGTACATTAAGTACATTAGTACATTGAAGTACATTAAGAGTACATTAAGTACATTAAGTACATTATACATTATGTACATCTAAGTACACATACATTAGGTACATAATAAGTACATTATGGACATTAAGTACATTATAAGTACATTATACATTAAGTACATTATACATTAATACATTATACATTAAATACATTAAGTACATTAAATACATTAAGTATTTAGTAATTAAGTACATTAAGTAATTAATGCATTAAGTACATTAAGTACATTAAGTACATTTAAGTACATTATAGATTAAGTACATTAAGTACATTAAGTACATTAAGTGCATTAGTACATTAAGTACATTAGGTACATTAAGTACATTAATTACATTAAGTACATTATGCATTGAATACATTAGTACATTATATACATTGAGTACATTATACATTATGACATTAAGTACATTAGACATTAAGTACTTATATTAAGTACATTAGTACATTAAGTACATTAAGTACATTAAGTACATAAAGTACATTAATACATTAAGTGCATTAAAGTACATTAATAATTTACATTAGTACATTAATGCATTAATACATTAAGTACATTGTATTTAAGTACATTAGATTAAGTACTTAACATTAAGTACATTAAGTATTAAGTACTTAAGTACATTAAGTCATTAATTCATTAAATACATTAAGTACATTAAGTACATTATAATACATTAAGTAATTAAGTACATTAAGTACATTATCATTAATACATTATGCATTAAGTACATTTAAGTCATTAGGTACATTAAGTACATTAACATTAGGTACAATCAAGTACATTAATGTACATTAAGTACATTAAGTCATATTAAGTACATTGAATACATTATCATTAGTACATTGAGTACATTATGTACATTAATACATTAAGTACATTAAGTACATTAAGTACATTAAATACATTAAGTACATTAAGTACATTTAGTACATTAAGTAGATTAAGTACATTAAGTACATCAAGCCCATCAAGTACATCAAGTCCATTAGGTACATCAAGTCCATTAGGTACATCAAGTACATTATACATAGTACATAAGCATTAACATTGAATACATCAAGTACATAGCATTAGTACATAGTACATTGTACATAATAATTAATACATTGAGTAATTAAGACATTTAGTACATTGTAGTACATTAAGTACATTATGTACATTAAGTCATTAGGTACATTAAGTCATTAGTACATAATACATTAGTACATTAATACATTAAGTACATTAAAGTTAACATTAGTGCATTAACATAGTACATTAAGTCATTATACATAAGTACATTAGTACATCAAGTACATTAAGTACATTAAGTACATTATGCAAGTACATTGAATACATTATGCATTATACATTAAGTAAATAAGTCATTATACATCATCATTAAGTATACATTATCAATAAGACTTAAGTAAATAAGTACATTAAGTACATAAGTGCATTAAGTACATTAAGTAAATAGTACATTAACATAATGCATTAATACATTAAGTACATTATGATACAGTTATATACATTGAGTACATTAAGTACATTAAGTACATTAAGTACATTAAATACATTAAGTAAAATAAGTACATTAAGTACATTAAGTACATTAAGTAGATTAAGTACATTAAGTACATCAAGTCCATCAAGTACATCAAGTCCATTAGGTACATTATGTACATTAAGTACATCAAGTGCATTGAGTGCATTAAGTATTATACATTAAGTACATTAATTACATTAAGAACATTAAGTCCATTTAGTAAATTAAGTACATTAAGTATATAAGTTCATTATGTACATTAAACATTAAGTACCTTGAGTACATAAAGTACATTACACATTAAGTATATTTGTACATTAGTACATTAGGTACATTAATTACATTAAGTACATTGAATACATTGAGTACATTTAGTACATTAAGTACATTATGTACATTAAGTACATTAGGTACATTATACATTATGCACTAAGTACTTTAAGTACATTAAGTACATTAGGTACATTAAATACATTAAGTACATTATGCATTAAATACATTAAGTAAAATAAGTACATTATGCATTAAGTACATTAAGTACATTATACATTAAGTATATTAAGTACGTTAATAATTATACATTGAGTACATTATGTACATTAAGTACATTAATACATTAAATACATTATACATTAAGTACATTAACATTATACATTAAGTACATTAAGTACATTAAGTAGATTAAGTACATTAAGTACATCAAGTCCATCAAGTACATCAAGTCCATTAGGTACATCAAGTACATTATGTACATTAAGTACATCAATGCATTGAGTGCATTAAGTATATTAAGTACATTAATTACATTAAGAACATTAAGTCCATTTAGTAAATTAAGTACATTAAGTATATTAAGTTCATTAAGTACATTAAGTACATTAAGTACATCAAGTACATTAAGTACATTATGTACATTAAGTACCTTGAGTACATAAAGTACATTAAGTATATTTGTACATTAGGTACATTAAGTACATTAATTACATTAAGTTCATTGAATACATTTAGTACATTGAGTACATTAAGTACATTATGTACATTAAGTACATTAGGTACATTAGGTACATTATGTGCACCAAGTACTTTAAGTACATTAAGTACATTAAATACATTAAATACATTAAGTACATTATGCATTAAATACATTATAAAATAAGTACATTATGCATTAACATTAATACATTAAGTACATTAAGTACAATAAGTGCATTAAGTACATTAAGTATATTAAGTACGTTAAGTACATTAAGTACATTGAGTATATTGAGTACATTGAGTACATTATGTACATTAAGTACATTAAGTACATTAAGTACATTAAGTACATTAAGTACATTAAGTACATTAAGTATATTAAGTACATGAAGTACCTACATTATGCATTATACATTATGTAGTTAAGTACATTAAGTAGACTATGTACATTAAGTACATTAAATACATAAAGTGCATTAACTACAATAAGTACATTAAGTACATTATACATTAGGTACGTTAAGTACATTATGGACTATGTACATTACGTACATTTAGTACATTAAGTAGATTAAGTACATTAGGTACATTAAATACATTAATGCATTAAGTACTTTAAGTACATTAAGTATATTAACATTAATACATTAATTACATTATGTACATTAAGTTCGTTAAGTACATTATACATGAAGTACCTACATTAAGTACCTACATTAAGTACATTGGGTACGTTAAGTAGATTAAGTACTTTAAGTAGACTACGTACATTAAGTACATTAAATATTACTAATATGTAGTATTTTGCGTCAATAAAATTTCTTCAAGGAATGCTTTTCCTAAACACGCCTGCTCTGAAAGAACAATCTTAACCACTTTAATTATTACACTTGTAGTGTTTATTTTGCTCGATTAGTTATTGTGATACGAACTGCTTGTGAATTCGTGATTCTTATAAGTATTGTATGTATAAAAACAATGGATAAGTAAGTTGTTTTTTAACATAAACAATTTTAATTATCACATAATGATTCGTATTACGGAAGCGTAACCGTCAACATCAAAAACGCATGAATATTCCTAAAGTTCTGAATCAGAGTCAATAAGAGAACCTGTTTCCAAAAAGAAAAAATTATAGGAAAAATTTAAATCGGAGTGGTCTGCTAAATTTGGTAACTGATAACAGGTATCTAATGATAACAACGCATTATGTAAAGCGTGTGATAAAAAAATAAATGGAAGAATTACGCACATAATTACACATGAAACAACGGATTTGTACAAGAATAATTTAAAAAAAGCAAGAAGTACTCCAAAAATTTCTAATTGTGTACAATCCCAAGATGAAAATAGAGAACTGGCTATAACAAGGTTCGAGAAGCAGAACTTAAATGTACAATGTTTTTACATTAGCATAATTTGCCATTCCTTTTAATGGAATACCTTCCATAATTATTAATATCCGTTTGCTCAGATTCAGAAATTGCTGAAAACATTATAACATTAAAAGCGGCTGCCAAAGTATAACAATTATTAAATGGCGTCCAATTGTAACATTAATAAAAAAATTACCAAATAACAATCGCTACTGCCGTCGGCTCATAGGTAAATTAAGATAGGGAGGTTCTAATTACTGAGTTTAATTAACCTACCTGAAATACTGCATGCTTCCCATCTGCTTAGTTATTTTCACTTATACCTAATTAATAAGAAAATATGTAATGTAAATAAAACAATAAATGATACCTCGGCGCCAAGCTATTTTTAAATATACGTTACGTTATTGGAACAGCTAAACCAAGTTTGTTAATAATAATACAACGTTAATCAAAATGAAAATAAAATTACAAGACACACTAAAGTTTATTTAATATCCAATTGTAATGGAAAAAGTCTTAAAACTATTCGTTAATTACTAAAAATCATACCTTTAAACAGTTCTGTATATGTATTAATTACCGCTGGTGACACATGAAACGGAACGGTCAACTAGATGAAATAAGTATAGCATCATTGTGGTGCAATCTCCAGATCTAAGGTTATTTAATTCAATATTTTCATTTATGGATTCAATTAATTCTAACGATTCGTTACATAAAGTCAACAATTGATCATGTAAATATAAAAATTCACTATCAAAAGTGGTATAATTTAATCGTTTTAAAATATGCAATAAACGTGTGTGTAGCCTAAGAGATTCTGATTTCGAGGGCTTATGTTTAAAAAGTTTAATCGAAGACTGAATATGATTAAGCTTTTCTTTCATTAACTCTAATACTACTGTTTGAATTATTTCATACTTCTTGTATGAATCAAATAAATTTGGATTTATCTTTTCAGAATTTAATTTTCGTCTTAATAGTTTACGCTTTTCATCTACTGTCAACGCTTCCGCTCCATTTACATTCCTGAACTGTAATTCTACTAATAACTCATCACTATATAAAACATCAACTAAATAATTAAAATTTGACATCGTAAAGAATATTGTATAACATAATCAATAAATTTCATTAAGCATAAATTCAAAACACATAAAATACCAAGCGTAACAATAAATGGTAACACTCCTTAAATCTCGGTCAACTTCACAATCAAAATAAACAAACACAAGTGAGAATAACCAGCATTGAAACAACAAAACAGCAAATCAAGTCCCTTTTTCTGACCCCAGTGTAATATTAACAATCAAATATAATAAATTTCAAGTAATAAATTTCAATGTATTTCAAAGTCCCTGCTCGGGCGCCAATGTATAACATTAAAAGCGGCTGGCAAAGTATAATAACAATTATTAAATGGCGTCAAATTGTAACATTAAAAAAAAATCGATGATGTAATAACCAATTTGTAATTGATCAAATAATTTTAATTAATAAAAAAATATTACCAAATAACAATCGCTACTGCCGTCGGCTCATCGGCAAATTAAGATAGGGGAGGGTTCTAATTACTGAGTTTAATTAACCTACCTGAAATACTGCATGCTTCCCATCTGCTTAGTTATTTTCACTTATACCTAATTAATAAGAATAATATGTAATATAAATAAAAAACAATAAAATGATACCTCGGGCGCCAAGCTATTTTTAAATATACGTTACGTTATTGGAACAGCTAAACCGAGTTTGTTAATAATAATACAACGTTAATCAAAATGAAAATAAAATTACAAGACACACTTAAGTTTATGTAATATCCAATTGTAATGGAAAAAGTCTTAAATCTATTCGTTAATTACTAAAAAATCATACCTTTAAACAGTTCGGTATATGTATTAATTACCACTGGTGACACATGAAACGGAACGGTCAACTAGATGAAATAATTATAACATCATTGAGGTGCAATCCAGATCTAAGGTTACCAGCCACACCCCAATGGAATTATCTTGATAATTTATTCTTAATAATTTGAATCCATAATAATCAATGCATTACTTTGAAGTTTTTAGTATGTAAAAAAAAATTACGATTTATGATGTAAACCCAGTAAAATAAGGTAGTTAATAAAAGTGGTACTTTAAAAATAAAAATTAATTCCATTACAATTAAAAAATATATGCATTATTAAGGTATGCAAAAGGTGTAAACGTATAAAATATAAAAGTGTAATAGTAAGTACGTAGTAAGTAAGTAAAAAGTGAGTAACAAAAAGTGCCTAAAAAAAAGCAAAGGCTTTAGTTTTAACTATAATGAGAAAAAAAATAACTTACCATCTACCGATGGCACTTTACATTAAAATTTAGGGAAAATTCCCCACAACTACATGCTGTTATATTTAGCAGCAAGTGAATTGAAAAAGAAAAAGAAGGCTAGTTATTACGCTTTGCGCGCTTTTAAATGATCAGAATACCATTTCTAAGGAAGGGGAAATATAAATCTTTATTAAATATATTCACATAAAAAATATGTACTATTAAGATATGCAATTTAAGTTGCCTACCTCATACAAAACTTTTCTTTTATTTACCACTAAACGAATGAAAGATCAAAATCAATGTATTTTTTTGGAGCAAAAGCTACAGTACTAACCAAAGTGTGCAATGTACCAGATGCATTAGTTTGCTTGAGTAACCAAGTAAGAAATGCAGGTGCATATACGTTAATTTTAGATGAAACAACAAACATTGGTTCAACAAAATCTTTAGCGGTGGTAGTAAAATTTTTTCACGGGGATAATATCCAAGATAGTTTGCTGCAACTAAAATCAAGTACCTACTGCACAAAGCATTTCGATTTTACAACTTCGAACTTTGTTGTTAAATAAAGTCGAGATTTCCGTTTGATGATCTAGTCTTAACGTTTGCATTTAGCATTTTTAACTTAAAGTTGCAATGTCTGGTTCAATTAATAGCATCGCCTTAGAAAGTACTACTTACTTTCCTAATTTTGTGACAGATGTAGAGAAATTAAAGTTTGAATGGAGACTTTTAAGCGATTGTGGCGAACTCCAAAATTATTGCGAATATGGAATTTGTAGAATTTTGGAAGACCGTAGCAAAATCAAATCCACAATTGAGTAGTAGAAGTGACAAAGGGGCTAAGTGCCAAAATTATTAAAAAGAGTTAAAAACCCTTTATTTTCAAATAATAAGCTAACATATTATTTGGCTTACGGCTAAATAAGCTGAGACACAAAACACAGGAAAAAATATTTTTTGAAAAAAATTTAAAAAATAATAAAAAAAATTGAGAAAGGGGCTAAGTGTATTTGGTTAAATTAAAATAAAATTCTTGATGGTTAGGATCTTTTAGATAAGAAATCATTGACATTAGGTGCGTTTTCTTGTTATCACCGATCTTATTCATGTCTGGTAGCAGGTTAATTGAGATATTTCTAATATCTTCCATGGTTTTTCCTTTCTTAAGTATCGAAGTTGCTTTCCAATTTGCTGCTTCAGAAAAAGATTCAGCAGTAAACAAAAAGCCAGGTTTTTGAGAGTCAACTTTCATTCGTAAAGCTTTGCTAATATTTACTATTTCAAATCGACCTGTGTGTACTTGACAGTATTACATTGTGTAAATCCTCAGGTACCATCGGAGTGCACTGGCGCTTTCTTTTCTCGATCAACGCGAAATCCCTGTCGCACTGAAGGAAGCTATGACCACTGACAAGGTACCTGTGTTCAATAGTGTCAAAGAGTCCACAACTCACTATAAAGACATAAATAAAAACAATTGTTCTTTTTTTATTTTGAGCAATACAGTTATCGCTCTAAACAACAACGCTCCTTTTTTTTCTGTAATGCCCATATTCAGGACGCGTAATAAACCAGACGCAATTTCGTCACCACCATGTCCTGCACTCCACACCAGCAGCACATATATGAGTGCTTGTTATCCCCAAAGTTGATTGCTAAGTTACAGCACGAAAAATGTGCGGTTATAAGTGCAATAATCATGAGCTGATGATTATTTGTCTAACACATGCCCGACTACCGTTGTATACTGCCCTTATTCCATTTATTAGACCATTATTTACGCCATATTCATTTAATATTACCCACAACTTCTCCCTATTCACTCTGTCATATGCTTTCTCCAGATCTACAAACGCACAGTACAACTTCCTTTTTACCTTTAAACACTTTTCGATCACCTGCTGGAGATCAACCATCTGATGGACACATCCTCTCCCTGGCATGAAGCCACCTTGCACATCCCACATCTTAGTTTGTGTAGTTTCTCGTACTCTATCAATCGGTATTCTTCCAAATACATTATAAGGCACGCTGAGCAAGCTTATTCCCCTGTAGTTCTTACAATCACTCTTGTTCCTCTTACCTTTATACAATGATCGCGTTCTTCCAATCCCTCGGCACTTTTCCACACATAAGGCATACATTGAATAATACACACAATCTTTGTATAAGCTTTGCACCACCATAATTGAACATTTCACCAGTGATTTCACCTACGCCTGCTCCCTTGCCGTTTTTCAACCTTCCTACCGCTTTCTCTAACTCATTTATTCCAATATCCTTCTCAGTTTCATTCATCATTTCTTCTATATTTTCCTTATTTAACCCTTCAGTCTTACTTTCCTCACTACTGTACAGCTTTCCGAAATATTCTTGCCAGCATTTCCTCACTTCGCAATCGTGCCATACTATTTCGTTTCTAGTATTCATCACTCCTGCAGCGTTCTGTTTTGGGTCACGTTTTGTATTTTTGACCCATTTCCAGAAGAGTTTCTTGTTTCCCTCAATATCATTCTGCATTTTCTCTGCTTCCATAGCCATCACTTCCTCTTTACTTATTCTCACTGCCTCCTTCGCTTCTTTGTTTCTTAATCTGTACACCTCATACAATCGCTTCTTCTCAGTCTCATTTTTTGCAGCAATCATTGCCATGTACGCATCTTTTTTCTTACACACTGCCTTTTTTACCGACTCATTCCACCAAGCACATTTTTTCTGTCTACCTTCAATCACTCTTCCACATATTCGCACGGCACAATTCACAATTGACAACAGAGTTTTTCAAGCTTATCCATGCACTTTCAACGTCAGTGTCTTTTATTTGTTCGTTCCACACTGTTTCATTCACATTCAACTCTTTACTCACAGCATCTGCGTATTTCATTCTCGCATCATTATCCACTAGTTTATCAACCCTAATTCTGGACGTTCGCACTACGTTTGCTTTCCTTCTCCAGACCCATTTTTGCCCTAAACACACTCTCGATACAACCAAAAAGTGGTTCGATCCACACTCCGATCCGCGCATTACTTTTGTGTCTTTCACCAGGTTTCTAAGCCGTTCATCATACACTACCAAGTCTATCATACTTTTAGATTCATCTCTTTGCCATGTATACATATGCACATTTTTATGTTTAAACCACGTATTGGATACAAACAGGCTTCCCTCCACACAGATGTTCAGCAGGTGTTCACCGTTTTCATTGACTCTTTGGTCTCCGGACCTTCCTAGAACGCGTTCACTATGCTCTTTCTGTACACCCGCTCATCCGTTCATATCCCCCACTATAATCACTCTTTCGTTTGGCTTACATGCATACGTTCAACACGTTCTCTACTTCATTCCAGAAGTTCTCACGCTCCTGATCTCTTTCTCCATTCACCGCTGCATAGCATATAATAAGAAAAATTCTTCGAAACTCCACTTTATTCTAACTCCTATTACCCGGGGATACCAATTCGTACTGTTTAACACATCTTTTCGCTCTTTCACTTATGATCATCCCAACTCCTTTTGCGCCATGCACTTCCGTCTCAACTCCTGACCATAGTGCCAGACTGACATCCTCCATCTCCACAGCATCCTTTCCTTTGCGCTTTGTCTCCGATACACACAGAATATCAAGGTGTCTTTCGTACATTACATTCGCAATTTCAAATTTTTTACCATGCATACCTCTAACATTCCACGTACCGACTCGCCATTCATTCCTTGCACAGTCGTCAGCAACGGGGCCTGTCTGTTTCGACCTTGACCGCCCCTCGTAGCCAGGTCGATCCGAGGCAATTATATTGTTCTCTTGAGTAATACCATAGCGAGAAGGCCGGTTACTGGCCAAATCGTGCCTCGGACGATGTAGCATTCCCTACTAACGGTATCGTCCTACTACCGGACAGTTATTTGTCTACTGTCACGACATAATAGATAGATATAAATAATAGATCGTATACTTACTGTATGAATCTCAAAATGTACATGTATACATGTACATTTTTTTTTCTTACCTACCATTTAATCACACTACGCGTTTCAACCATACTGCTCTATACGCGATTCCTGGTTCCGCGTCCCTCACCGGACTTGCTGGTATTTATTAGCGACCAAATGATTACATTATTATTAAATAAAGATATTACATACAAATTAAATGCAACCGCTTACGTACTAGCACATTTCAAGTAGCCATCTCTAGTTAATTGTTATTTTACCAAATTAATTAATTTTTGTAGTAACAAAACAAACCCTTCCATTTCATTAGTGCATTATGATAATCTTATAATTTTAACTGTAGTTTTAGAAATGATTTTGTGTAAAATACGAGCAGAAAGTATTTTTTAAACTCTTGTTCAATTGACACCTTGAACTCGATTTGAAAAAATACCACCTTCTCTTTAATTGTTAATTAACTATTTCATGTTAGTTACACGACAAAAAATATTACCTTATTGCTAGATGTGTAGAAAGTAGCCTGTATAAATATTGTGAACCTAGTATAAAACTTGCATTTCCCGCGTTTTTAACATGCGTTTAGTCATTCATATCAATCACCAGGTGCATTGCTTTGTTGTTTGGAAATTTTAAAATGTCTGAAGGAGGAAATAATGGAAAATTTAAAAGAACAACAGAATCACGATCAAGTCGCGCTTGGTTATTTTACCAATTGGAAGAATTCATCGATTATTAAAACAAGGCAACTATGCTAGACGCATCGGTGATACAGCTCCTGTATATTTAGCTGCGTGTTTTGGATAATTAACGGCGGAAGTTATAGACACGGCGGGTGATGCAGCTAGGGATAATATGAAAACAATAATCAAACCAACACATTTACAACTTGGCATCCGTAATGATGAACTAAATAAGTTGTTGGCTGGAGCAATTCCTGAGGGTCATGTACTACCAAATATTCATGCTGTACTACTTCCAAAGATAGCTGGTAATGTAGCATCTGGTGGTTTAAAGGGTGCTAAGAGTTTATAACAGAATTATATATATTTATTTCCTGTTACTTTAAATATGTTATTAAATAATTAGTCAGTTACATTTATACTATCCCCAACAATTACATTATTTCCCATTTCTCCTCGTTCAAATTTTCCGCGAACAGTTGAATTATTAAAAATGGTCGAGTCATGTTCCGACCCTGGCCGTCGAGCCATAATATTATTCATTTGCAACTGCGGGGCACAAATTGTTTGTACGTTAAGCGACATAAAACCTTTTCTATTTCGAAAAATATCTGTGTTTTCACCTCGATTGAAGTCTTATGTATGTACAGTCTATAGCCCCAATGCAGCGAAGAAACCTGGCTATATTATAAAATTTCCCGTCGAACTCTTGCAATTTCTGGGGCAGTGGTAGGCATTCTTATATATTGATGATTTAGTTGTGCAATTGCACGAGACACTATGGATAACTTTACTAGCTGTACTTTTGTGTATTCCACCAAAATCATCCACTGTTATTAAGAATGATCCTGTAGCAAAAAACCGTAGTGTCAGTAAAACTATTACTGCAGGGGACAAAGCATGGTTTCTGGAAAAAGTAATACAATTATTACTGTGATTACATTCATACAAGAGAAGCACATCGTGCACCACATGTTCTCAAAATTTAGATTACCAAGTACAACGTTACAGAAACAAAGAAGTGTTATATGCGTACCTATTCGTGGGATTAGAAATTCTTTCTTCAATTTCATGTAAAATTCGATTCACCGTTAATTTTGAAAGACGAAATCTACAATAAAACTCTTGATCATTCCATATTGTAAAATTGTTTGGCCGTTCGCGTACTTGTCGAATGCGATGATTTATAACTTCTAGATCATTTTGCACATCTTCGTCGTCTTGATCTAGTACAGCAAACAAATTTTCTAAATCCATGTTTATTTTAGATTTAGGTTATGTTTTGTTCAATAGCTTTCAAAACTGACAAATAAACAATCTGTACTGCTGAACTAAGTTTACACCGTCTGTGCACAGTTTAGCCAGAGTGGTTTAAAGTTCGTTCAAGCGTTAAACTGTCATTGAAAAACCCAACAAAACGATTGAACTCAGTTTTAAACTCTGAACGGAGTTTAAACCCGCATTGAGAAATCGGGCCTAAAAATAAATTATAACACAAAATTACTATTAATTTACGAATGTCTAGTTTGCATTAAATCCATTTGAATGTTCAATGCTTTATCATATTTATCTATAAATATCAACTCCAGGTTTTCCATACACAGCAGTATACACTTAGCACTGTGAATATTATTATAAATTAAACTTAAACACTATATCAACAATAATACACCTATAAATTAATAACTAATCTACACATAATGTTATGAATGGTAAGATATTTAAATTTCACAAATAATTTATAGAAAAATAATAGATAGTCCTAATAAATAAATTAATGCTTACTACTTTAATTATATTAAACTTTTTAAATTGTATAATTCAAGTAATAGATAAGATAATTATAGTAATGATAACATGATAAAAAATTAAAAAGGCACAGTTCACAAATCATATAGTGAAGTCTAGGGTATTGGAGGTTAATTTTTTTTCTGGATTTGTGAATCCATTTTTAATGTCACATTTCCCTTGGAAATTGTAATCAACGTAATTGAAATGACTCAGTACCTATATAAGATACCTGGAATATGAAAAATGAAATCATTTATAAATACATTCTTCTTTCTTTAGATGCAGAATCTACGCACATTAACATTCCTAATGATCACATTTGTATTTATAATCTGAAAAGTATTTTTTAACATGGATTTTTATTATCTTTCTAATGTGTTATATCTACACATTTGTCTCATTTTTGCATTAGCTTTTTGATACGTTGCAAAATTTCACATTGGCTCCATTTAGATTCGTAACCTGAAGAATATCATTAAGATGAATTTTTAAACTAGCTCTTTGGTGTTGCATAAACATATTTATTGTATTTATATTCATACCTTGAATAACGATGTAAATTTTTTTGTGATGTGTTCCATAATCACATTTGAATTCATTACTTTAGGTGTGTTTTTTTAAGATGAATTTTAAAATTACCTTTGTGATTTGTTCCAAACTCACATTGGTCGCATTTGAATTCATACCTTGATGAATGGTTTTTAAAATGAAATTTTAAATTATATTTGAGATTTGTTACATAATCACATTGGTCATACTTGAATTCAGAACTTGAGGAGTGTTGTTAAAGATGAATTTTAAAATTACCTTTGCGATTTGTTCCATAATCACATTGGTCATATTTGAATTTATAACTTGAGGAGTGTTTGTTAAGATGAAATTTAAAATTATCTTTGCGATATGTTCCATAATCACATTGGTCGCATTTGAATTCACAACTTGAGGAGTGTTTTTTAAGATGAATTTTAAAATTACCTTTGCGATTTGTTCCATAATCACATTTGAATTCATTACTTTAGGAGTGTTTTTTAAGATGAATTTTAAAATTACCTTTGTGATTTGTTCCAAACTCACATTGGTCGCATTTGAATTCATACCTTGATGAGTGGTTTTTAACATGAAATTTTAAATTATATTTGAGATTTGTTACATAATCACATTGGTCGCACTTGAATTCAGAACTTGAGGAGTGTTGTTTAAGATGAATTTTAAAATTACCTTTGCGATTTGTTCTATAATCACATTGGTCACATTTCAATTCATAACTTGAGGAGTGTTTGTTAAGATGAAATTTAAAATTATCTTTGCGATATGTTCCATAATCACATTGGTCACATTTGAATTCATAACTTGAGGAGTGTTTTTTAAGATGAATTTTAAAATTACCTTTGCGATTTGTTCCAAAATCACATTGGTCGCATTTGAATTCATAACTTGAGGAGTGTTTTTTAAGATGAAATTTAAAATTATCTTTACGATGTGTTCCATAATCACATTGGTCGCATTTGAATTCATAACTTGAGGAGTGTTTTTTAAGATGAATTTTAAAATTACCTTTGTGATTTGTTCCAAAATCACATTGGTCGCATTTGAATTCATAACTTGAGGAGTGTTTTTTAAGATGAGATTTAAAATTATACAAGAGATGTGTTCCATAATCACATTGATCACATTTAAATGCATAACTTGAGTGCTTTTTAACATGAACTTTAAAATTACTTTTGCGGTGTGTTCCATAATCACATAGGTCACATTTGAATTCATTACTTGAAGAGTGTTTTTTAAGATGAAATTTTAAATTATATTTTTGTTTTGTTGCATAATCACACTGGTTGCATTTGTATTCAAAACTTGAAATGTGTTTTAAAACATGATTTTTAAAATTTTTTTTCCAGTTTGTTATAAAATCGCAATGGTAACATTTATATTTCAAATTTGCACTGTATTTTAAAACGTCATGTTTTAAATTTTCTTGCATCAGCGTTGAACTATTTAATATACTTTCACACTGTATGTTTGTGATGTGTTCGACACTGTTTTTATTTATATGATATGCTGCATTTGAGCTAACAACTTTTACTAGAGAAGAGAGGTCTTCCTTCTTAATATTCACATTATCTGTAAAATTAGTGTTAAATTTTGTACTACTTGAACGGTAATTAATTTTACGTTGTATTAAATCACTATTTACTATAAGATGTTGGGTTACAACTGAATTTATTCCTTCTTCCTTTTCTGGTTCGACTTTAACAAGTTTCATATCAATCTCATAGGACATTTTGAAGAATTCGTGTTTCTTAGTGATACACTTTATACAAAACTTAGGTGTACCACTTTATCAAATTATTTAGGGCACACTGTTTTAACAGTACCACAGCATAATAACACAATTGTTTTTTATGCTGTGACAATACCTTATAATTATTGACATAATTATATAGGGTGTGGCCAAAAGAAGAAACATCGGTTAATACGGTGCATCCAATGCCATCTTCATTTACAAGCCGTGATGTTAGAAACTTGGCAACATTGTAATTAGTCCATTTGTTGTGTTCGGATGATTGTGAATTAATGTTTATACGCAAGTTTTTGCTGCTTTTTTCTGTATTACACGTCAAACCTTTATCTGACTGCGTATACAAATTAATAATTTGAGGTGGGAACGATTTTGTATTGTATATTTATATTATTCTAGAGGTAAATTATTAAACAAAAGTGTCATGTACCTAACCCCACCTAATAACATTTTATTTATTTAAATACAACTACTATATAGTATATTTTTACATTTTAGATGCCCCGCAGGTGTGTTGTGCCTGGATGTAAATCTAATTATGATAGTTCCTTAAAAGCAAGTAGTGGCGTGACAATTACTACATTTTCTTTTCCTCAAGATGAAATACGAAAGAAAGCTTGGATTAGAGCTATTCCTAGAAAAAATTGGAATCCTTCCAAATGTTCAGCTGTTTGTATTCATCATTTCAATGAAAATTATATAGTAAGAAGCCAACCATACATACAAGATGGAAAAGTACAAGATATGCTATTGCAACATCCGAAACTAGCTGCCACAAATTTTTCCAAACTTGCCGTCCTACTTATGAAAAATGGAACCTTTAAAGAGAAAATCTCCAGCGTCTAGAAAAGAAGAGATACGAATACAAGAGACTGAAAGAATAAGGAAATTTTTAAAAAAAGACATTATTAGTAATTATGAAGAGTTTGTCAACAATTTTTGTACCAGTATACAAAGTATTAAGGAGTGGAATTTTAAAATTTTAAATAATTGTGTCTGGTTTTATATTTTAAACGGTGATAGTGATTATGATGATGATGCTCCACGAAGTCCTTTAAAAATCAAGTGTTCTATATGTGTCAAAGCAGCTCTTTGTAACAGTTTTTTTTAGCGAAACAGTTATCAGCTCATGATTTAAAGTGGATTCTACCTTGTGATTTAAAATTGTCTAGGTGGTCTCAAATAGATAATTTATTAGTTCATTATAAAAATCTAGAACAGGAAAAGATCCCTGAGCAACCATGTGAACATTTTTTAAAAAAAGTGTGTAGTTATTTAGAATACATTATAAATAGTGGCAAGTGTGATGAATTTATGTATAAAACACAGATTGAAATTATATTGACTCAAATACGGTTAATTATAAGCAAGGCAAATAGATATGACCCGACCACAGTCATATTTGCTTTTTTGATTTATTGCCATTCGCCAGTTGCTTACAATCTTGTAAGAGAGTATTTAATTTTACCACATAAGAGGTATCTGCAACATATTTCTGCTTCACTTAATATAAATGTTACAAATCAGAACAACACATATTCTTATTTGACCAACATCTCTCAAAAACTATGTGAAAGGGAACGTTATGTATCACTATTAATTGATGAAATTTATGTCAACAAAAAGTTAACATACAAAGCACAAAGTATTGTTGGATGTGCAGAAAATGATACCTCAGATTGCAAAAACAGTTCAAAGCTTTATGATTAGTTCCAGTTTTGGTAATTTTAAAGAAATCGTTCGCTTAGTACCTGTTACCTGTGTTACTGGAAAGTACATGCAAAATTTAACTTTGTAATAAATTGGCTTCAACAATTTGGTTTCAAAGTTGTAACGATCATAACTGATAATAATAGAATTAATCAATTAATGTATAAACTTTTTTGTCCAAATGAATACTTTATTAAGAATCCTAATTTTAGCAATTTAAAATTATTTTTAACTTATGATTTTGTTCATATATTTAAGAATGTTAGAAATAATTGGATCAATCAAAAAAACTATTTGCACACATTTTTATTTCCAGATTTTATTAATTTTACTACTATTAAGAAGGCATCATTTCAGCACTTACGACAAACACATGAAAATGAGAGGAATTCTATAACAAAAAAAGCTTTTAAATTAAACAACAAAAGTTTATTTCCTAGCAGTATTGAACGTCAGAATGTCATTTTGGTGGACAACCTATTTCATTCTTGAACTATTGCTGCTCTTAAACAAAATGAGGAGTATAATGATACTGCTACATTTTTGGAAATAATCAAAAGTGGTGGGATATTGTTAATTCAAAAGCACTACCAAGGGCATTGTAAAAGAAATGAATGGTCGGGTCCAATATCTAGTATTTACGATGCCAAAGTACAATTTTTAAAAGATTTTGTAACATGGATTAAAAAGTGGAAAGAATTGTGTGATTTAAATATTTGTGTAGGTTTAACAAAAGATACCTTTTCTGCTATTGAAAGTGGTACATCAGTGTTAATAGATATAATTCAATATTCACTAGAACAATTTTGTGTAAAGTACATCTTACCTGGAAAGTTTCAAACTGATTGTTTAGAAAATAGATTTGGGAAGTATCAACGGTTATCTGGTTGCAACTATAATGTTTCATTTCAACAAATTATTGAGTCGGAGAAAAAAATTCGGGTTCAAAGGATCTTGGAAGAAGCCAGAAAAGATAAGTTATCATTACCAAAAATGTTAGTACAATGTGATGAAAGTGTCTCATCAAATATTGCTATGTTCAATTGTATATTCTGTAGTGATTATTTAGAGACTTGTGTGGTTGATGTAGGTGTAGCTCTATATATTTGTGGATATGCGAGTTCAGCTATTTGTAAAGTGCTAAATTGTCCTCTTTGTAAGAATATGGTAAGAAAATCAAAAGGCGAAGAATGCGAAAATAGTTATTTTAATGAACTGCAGCGTGGTGGCCTCTCTTTACTCACTAATTTTGTGATTAACGTTTTTTTCCATATGTATGCTTTGTTAGATTATATTCAACATCATAAAAGTTTAGAATCTCTATTGTTACAGAGTAGTAATCAGAAAAGTATTCTTATTACTCTTACAAAGATAAGTTTAGAAAAAAGTAATTTTCTTGGAGTGGAGCGAGAATGTAGTTGCTCACAGAACTTTAAAAGTATTATGAAAAAGTTATATTCTATTTTTAGTAATATTTTATTGAATAATTTGTAAAATGTAAAAACGATAGTTGTTCTGTTATCGCAAGCGGTACAAAAAAACGCAAGTTAATGACGCTGCAGTAATCTTTGGTTTCAATTAAATATGATACCTGTATTTGTTTTCTTTGTATGCCTCAACATACTTTAGTTATTAAAAAGCAGGGTAATTGTGTGTGGCATATATGTTGAAATGATTGCATAGGCCATCTCTTAAAACTAAATGTAATAATTTCAAAAAATCATTGAAACAATGCCTACAGAGATGGTATTGATTGAAAGATCGCGGGCATTCGTTCCGGTTACCGGACTACGAAACTACATACGCACAATGTTGCCAAACTGTATATCATGGCTTGTAATGAAGATGGCATTGGTGCATCCCATCCCGGCGACTGATGTCCCGCCGATGTACATCACCAAATGCTGTAGGGTTATTTATGGTCACATTCAATCTGTATTTGAACATTTTGAACTGTTGACAGTGTTAACTTGCAATAGTCAGTTTTCGTTAATTTTAATTTTGATATTTTAATTTTAAAATACCTTAATAGAATATACCATATACAGTACACAAGTACAATAACTATAGTGATTTTAAATTGCATTTGAATGATATTCTTATATTTTACTGGTTAAAATTATTAGGTTAAATTGAGTTTTTGTTCGGCGGTTTAAATTTAAATGAATAGTAATGAATACAGCTCGACCAAGTAAACAAAAGCCTTAAGAGGACGTAACGGTTGGAGTTGTTTTCCGAGAGGTACATTCCATACAAAAAGTATTAGCGCGGCTAATTTAAATTAAATTTATGGAACGTTTATTCGGAGGTCGTACCATTAGAACTTGTGTTTATTCGGACAAACTTTCATTTTGAACGAAAGCTTTGTTGCTTTGTAATTGACGAGAGCAAATAACATGGTAAAATCGCGACACTGAAGGTGGAGCAATTTTTTCCTTTTGTCATTTGCTTGAGGCGTATTACCTAAAAGTAAAGACCATATAATAATTATATGCTCCACCATTTATGCAAACCATTTCTAAGAACAGTGGTTTTTGATAATTGTTGGCCCGTTTCTCTTACACCCAAGCTTATTAACATTTTTAAAGGATTGGAAAATATAAAAATAGCTATTAGAAATATTAAAACAGTGGCTAATTTGCACACTAAATTAAAGTCTCCACTTACCATTATGGAATCCTCTAATGTCGTGTATTCTATCAAATGTAGTAACTGTATGAAAGTTTATATTGGCCAAACGGGTAGAAATCTATTAGGTAGGATAACATCACATAAAAGCGACATACATAGAAATGTCCAATCGTGTGCCCTAGCGGAACATGTTCTTAATGAAAAACATGTGATGGATTTCGATAGTACTAAAATTTCGAAACGGGCCAACAATTATCAAAAACGACTGTTCTTAGAAATGGTTTGCATAAATGGTGAAAGAAACAGCCTAAATAAGAGATCGGATATTAGTAAACTAAGTAATATATACAGTTATGTATTATCATTAGAACAATAGAGTGCTGTAAATCTTTTTTGTATGATTGATTGTATTTATAAATGTAATAAGGACTAATGTTAGTTAATATTATAATTGGTATTATCCATTTCTATAATATGTTTAAAGAAATAAACCGCATCATATTTTAGATAAAACATAATGTTGATAGTGCAACGCATAAAACTGTTTATATGTAATCATATCATTTTTATTCTAAGTAGAGTATTTTTCTGTCAGTTGCATAAATATATCACGAATAGCAGTCTATTTATTGAATATTGTAAGATAGTTTTTATATTGATGACGAATGTTTGTATGGTGTTTTTATTATGTATTAGTACAGTTTATTGTAATCTCACGATAGTAAGTAGTAACTTAATAATTCAATTGTAATATGTTAAAACTTAACATTGCAGATTATCCCGAAGATGGAATAAATAAAATTCCGAAAGCTTGATAAATGTCAAAGAGTGTTTCTCCTTTTTTTAAATAAATAAGTACAGTCAAGATTACCTATCTCTGGGTATATATATATATATATATATGTATATATATATATATATACAGTGGTGTGAAAAGTCATTCATCACCCACGTCAACAATGGTTTTTGAACTCTAACAGAAATTTTTCGAATTCTTTCGTTAACTGCCTTGAATTATCTGATTGTACTTCATATATCATTAGTGTTATTGCTAATGATGTCTTTATAATTAAACAAATCGGCTAATTAAGCAGATTTAAAAAAATTCCAAAAATAGCATAATTATTAGGTCGTAAATGGAAGTCGTTAAAATCTATTTAAAGTAAATTTGAAGAAAATAATTCCATTAAATTGTTAGTATATATGGGCTGAAAATACTTTAAGCCATTATTCACTTTTTGCATTTCGTGTAGAAAGTTAAAATGTGTTCTAAACCGAAGCAAACGAAATTATCAGACCAAACGCGGTTTGAAATTATTTTTCATCATAACCAAGGTGGTTCTAGTCGCGAAATCGCGTCATTAGTAAAATGTAACCAATCTACAGTAGTTCGGATCATTAAAAAGTATACTGAGTTTGGAAAAATCGACGACAAACCGCGTAGTGGGCGACCAAAGAAAACCTCCGTTCGAGATGATGCTGTCTTAAGACGAACAAGCCTTGCAGATAGACGTCTCAATTCCACCCAGTTAACAAAAATATGGAGTGAAGCTACAGGTATAAGTGTGTGAACTTCCACTGTGAGGAGAAAACTGATTAGTTTTGGATTGAGAGGGTGTAAAGCACGTAAGAAACCATTACTTTCCGAGAAGCAAAGGCCGAACCGTTTGAAATGGGCAAAGGAACATTTAAAGTGGACAACAGATCAGTGGAAAAGAGTATTATTTAGTGATGAATCAACTTTTAACATCAATAATCATGCTGGAAATATGTATGTCAGAAGGTTTCCAGGGGAAGAATTTGCGCCAAAATGTATCATTCCAACAATTAAGCATCCTACCTCAGTTATGGTGTGGGGTTGCATGTCCTTCCGAGGAGTTGGTCGGCTGCACATCATCTCTGGAATGATGCCACAAAATACATCGAAGTGCTACAGAACAAAATGTTGCGAAGTGGAAACGATTTGTTTGGCGAAGAAAGCTTTCAGTTTCAAGATGACAACGCACCTTGCCATAGAGCTAAGATTGTTCAATCATGGATGGAGATGAATGGAATTATCAGGTTGGACTGGCCAGCGCAATCTCCAGACCTGAATCCCATCGAAAACTTGTGGAACAGGATATCTCACATCATATCGAGAAAAAAACCAACGACAAAGGTCGCCCTCATCGAATCTCTAATTGACGCCTGGAATCACTGCATCACTAGGGAGGAACTGGAAAAACTGGTGAATTCCATGCCTAAAAGATGTCAACTAGTCACCAAAAACAAGGGTTGGCCGATTAAATACTAAAATTAGATCATATTTGGCATAACGCAGTATACGTTTTTTTTTGTAATTGTTTGATATTTTGAATAAAGCCTTTTTTACTAAGTTACGTCAATGTTTTTTTATTTTATCATTGTGATTAAGTCCTTAGTTAAGATAGAGCTGATATAGAGAATATAGTTGAAGTGCATTCGCGTGAAATGCTTTAAAGTTCATTTTTCATTAATTTTAAAAGGTGATGCAGGACTTTTTCACACCACTGTATATATATATATATATATATATATATATATATATATATATATATATATATATATATATATATATATATATATATATATATATATATATATATATATATATATATATATATATATATATATATATATATATATATATATATATATATATATATATATATATATATAGGGTGTGGCGCGAAGAGTTTTGTTTAAAAGTAATGGCGGATACAGTTATGTTAAAAAACTTCCGGTTGTACCGAAAGTAGACGTCAACTTTGTTATTTTAAATAGAACCTAATATTTGCTATTTTATTTTCGAATTCCACATGAAATTCTAGATAAAATTTGTGTATAATGTCCTATACCAAAAATGAAGTATTTTCGAGATATTTCGATTTTTAAAATTTAGAAAAATCCTAGTCCACATTGAATAACGATATCTCCATTTATAACGTGCTAGTGACGTGAAATTATAACCAACAAACAACAACCCGTTAGCTCTACATATCCATCTCATTGATATTTCATACAGGGTGTTTTAAATTTAGCCGCCAACATTCACAGTTTAAATCATTTATAAGTTGCTTACTTTAAATAGAACACCCTGTATTTTATTACATTTTTCGCAGTATTTTTTTAAGCCAATTAGTTTGGTACCAGTATTCCCTATACCTAAAACCAATCACTTTTGAGATATTCCATTATCTTACAACAACACTTAATTATTTCAACATTAGTGAAGGGTAGGCCATGATTTCCATTATTTAAGGTGATATTTTATTATTTTTTCATAAGTTGTTAATTCTGAAAAGTAACCAATAGCCTGAAAGGATTATTAATTGTGGATATCATTAAAAACGTTGACTAGGTATTTTGTATTAATTTAATTAGATAACTTACAAACAAAAATAACTAAATCTAACATTCAACAAATAAAGTTTTATAATAAGTGTTCAAAATCAGCACCATCTACTTCTAAACATTTATGAATCCTTTTCATTAAGTTATGCCTTGTAATTCTGGAAATATGGTCGAGTGTTAGAGAATTAAAAGCAAGTAAGACTCTCTGCATCATATCTTCCTTTGTCGTAACAGGTTTGGAAAATACCTGATTTTTAATGTAACCCCAAATACCAAAATCTAGAGGAGCCAAATCAGGAGAGCAAGCTGGCCAACGAAACGGACCTTGATTGGTAATCCATATGTGACCCAAGTTTGGAACAATACTGTAGAACAGTCCGGTAAAACAGTTGTAGTGGCTTTAGATATCTCAAAGGCATTTGACCAAGTTTGGCATAAGTGTTTACTTGCCAAACTCACCTCGTCTGGGTTAAATGATACGCTCATCAACTGGGTTTCTAGTTTCCTTGATAAAAGACGAATACGTGTCGTAGTTGATGGCTTTTTTTCAAAAGAAGTTAGCATTAACGCGGGCGTACCTCAGGGATCCGTTATAGCGCCTACACTTTTTCTGCTGTACATAAATGACCTTATTTCTGTAACAACTAACCCCGTCCATTGCTTTGCTGACGATAGCACCCTTCACTGTAGTTCATCTCAGTCTACTCATAGTGATAATCCACCTTCTATGTCAAATCAAGAAATTAAAACTGAAATGGCAAATTCAATCAACAAAGACATTCAACGTATTCTCGAATGGGGAAGCAATAATCTAGTTACATTTAATGCTAACAAAACTCAGTGTTGCCTTGTGTCCGCTAAAAAAGATCGATCATTTCCTGTTATAAGTATGAATGGCTCAGTTCTTAAGTTTTCAGACTCTATTACTCTGTTGGGTATGACTGTATCTTCAAATCTCTCATGGGCTGACCATCTTCTGTCAGCTACCAAAACAGCTGCTCGTAAAATAAGCTTTTTGTACAGATCTAAGCAGTACTTTACCTCTCGACAACTCCTTCTGCTGTATAACGCCCAAATTCGGCCTCATCTGGAATATAATTCTCACCTCTGGGTTGGTGCTCCCCAATACGCTCTTTATATCGTTGATCGTATTCAAAAGAGAGCGATTAGGCTTATAAATGACCCGTCCTTAACTTCTCACATACAGTCCCTTGAGCATAGAAGGATGGTTAATATTGTGCTGGCTGCTGAATTATATTCGTTGATACCATCTTGGGCTATCTTTGCGAGAAACTCGGTTCGCTCATTCACATCATCAGTATGCAGTACAAATCTCCACTTGTCGTACCAAACGGACGCAATCCACATTTTTCTACACGGCTTCTAAACTTTGGAATGATCTCCCTAGTTGTTGCTTTCCTCTCACTTATGATATGAGAAAATTTAAGGTAACTGTTCATAGGCATCTATTGGCAATTCATTATCCCTCTATCCATCCTCCTAAGTGTTCCTGAGTGCTTTAGCACGATAGGCCTTATTTAGCCTGTTCAGGACCACAATCATAAAAAAAAATCTGTCATCAAACATGTCGTAAAGATGCTGAGCAACAGGCCCAAAGTTATGAGGAGGTGCTACATCTTGCTGATACCAAGCTGAAGCCGCCTCTCCATTTCTTAAAGGATGTAACGCCGGTCGTATGGCTTCTTCTAAAATGTGGCAATATCTTGTACCATTTAAATTTTCATCATAAAATTTTAATGCTAAAATTTTATCGTCTTTTATTGCACAAAGAACATTAAAACTCCAACTATCTTGGAAACAACGTTCTCTACTAATATGTGGATTTTCATTAGACTAAAAATGGGAATTATGTCGATTAAACAAACCATTTTTGCTAAACTTTGCTTCATCACACCATATAACTTTTTGATGAAGTTTTCATCCTCTTGGGTCTTCATTAAAAACCATTCACAGAATTCTACCCTTCGAGGAAGATCACCTAATTGTAAGTGTTGCACCAAATTATATGAAAATGGTTTCCATTTGTGTTTTTTTTCAAAATTAAAAAAAAAATCCAAATATTTTTGGTATAGGACATTGTGCACAAATTTTATCTAGAATTTCATGTAGAATTCGAAAATAAAGTAAAAAATATTAGGTTTCATTTAAAATAACAAAGTTGACGTCTACTTCCGGAATAACTGGAAGTGTCACATTCAGGACAATATTATATTTGAACTCAGCGTCATTAAAAACCTACAGCTTCATAATTTCAGAGAACATAACTGTATCCGCAATTACTTTTAATCAAAACTCTTCGCGCCACACCCTGTATATATATATGTATATATATATATATATATATATATATATATATATATATATATATATATATATTGAACTGTAATTTCTATGATGATGCAAATATATTTATTCTACTTTGAATTTACTTGTGATGCCTAGCTAGCTTAACAGTCGCATATTAAGACTCTTCACAGGGGAAAGGGATCAAATTTAGAAGGCAATTTTTTTTATACGGGAAAGTAAATTATTAGCTTGTCGATTTATATTATAATTTTGAATTTTTATAATTATGGGTAATGTGATTAATTTACATTGAGTTGTTGCCAATTTATATTTTATTATTTTCAATTCGTTTGAAGATATTAAAATATAATTTTTAAATTGCATCGCGATATATGTGCAACTCCCTGTACACGAAAAATCTTCAAATGTATAATACCTGTGCATGCGCTATGCGTATGCATTCATTTGACCTTCCAATGAATGTAAAATGAAACCACACCATTTACACGTAAGTATAATTATGCCTGAATTTAGTAAATACTATAATAACCATTTATTTTTAGATCAATTGATGTTTCCTTTGGACATGACTACAAGTTGTCGCACATCATGTTTATTACAAAACATGGACATAATTAACACACAAGTAAAAATATTAATGTCAACAATTACGTAAATAAAATTGGTACACTCACTCAAAATGGCCTCTTTATCTTCTTTACGATGCTGGAGTTGACCGTTGAAAACAGCTCCTTTGATATCCAAATCTGCTTCTTTGATAATGCTTATTCCTTTAGGTAAGTTTCACTAATATTTCTTCTTATATGATGATTCCTTATTTTCAGGATCATCGCAATTTATTAATTTTTGTTTCAAAATAATTTTTGAAATGCACCATTAGTTTGGAGGTTATTTAAATTAAACACGCTTCCAATAATAACAGAAAAACGAAAAAAAACAACTAACAAATCAATATCAAAAGAAAACAAACTTAAAAACAATATCGAATCTCCGGAAAATATTTTCACTCGTAGCTGTCGATAACAACCGAATTTATTTAGAGGTAAACTAACCTTACCTTAATTTAACGACAAATGAATATCACTTGTTTTAAACTGCCGATACTAAAACCGCACTTAAATTTTATTGAAGTGACGTTATTTTATTTAAAATATTTACGAACAAAAATTTTTGCAACATCTTGTTTAGGCAAGGTGTTGGAACAGAGAACAGAGAGCAGAGAGCAGAGAGCTCCTAATCCTCCAGCACTTCTATTTATATGCACTGGTTAGAAACCAAATTCATCTTTTGTTATCAATAACTATTTCAAATATTTTCTTAATTATGTTTGGCTAACGATTTTCTTAATTTTAAATTTAACTTCAAAAGCTTATAACTTTTGAACCCCTTAATCTATCTTAAAACTAAAAACATTTTTGAAAACTAGACACATTTACGAATAAAATAAGTCCTTACACGAACTACTTGCTCCACTTATTAAACATGTTAATTTTTACATTGATTTCTTGATTTTATACTAATTTTATGCACTTTTCAGGCCTGGAATTGATTTCCACATGAATGCTACTACATGTAAATACACATCCTTTAAATGCCTATGGCCAATTTGAAAGGAAAATTATCTGCAATTTCCATACACCCTTAAAAACTAATTTTGGTAAAATTGTCACTAATATAGTGATTTGTGACAGGAGATTGAGGCTAGTTTATTATTTATACCTCTTATAATTTAATTAGGCCAATTGGTCCCATTCTTTAACAATTTTATATAATTTTTATGCGAGGTAATGACATAACCTTAAATCAATACAGTAATTTTTAAATGTTAAATTTTTCATTCTTAGGCACTTTAAATGTTTGTGAAAGTGTATATCCTTATTGTTTATATCTTATATTAATTTATTTTCACTCTTTTGGAAGTTTATAAGTTCTTATAAGACTTGTATATAATTGTTAAATATCACTAATTTAAGTCTGTAAATGTTAATTATTCACAATAACTCCAGAACTGCTGGATTATTTATGTCTTATTGTTAATAACAAATGTATTTATTCTGTTTTTTCTTTAGTTTTAGCACTCATTTTACGTTTTCGCACTAACACGAACGTTTTCACATATCTTATCTGCGTACACTGTAGTTGTGACATTGATATCTGTCTAATGCTAGTTTTAACATCACGTTTGTTATCTACAGCTTGTAATTCATGTCTTTTGGGAAAATTATACTTAAATAAACCTACTAACTAATAAGGAAATTGATTTATTGCATTACGACACCTATCATACCCTATACTCATGTGTAATATGTTGTCGTTTATCATTATTTTTACATTTTATTATGAATTATATAATTTAGGTCCATCTCAATGTTAATTAACCGTCCCTACCTAATCTTTTATATCGAAATGTACCTTTTGTACTAATTAATGAAATTTCTTACTATGTGATTTTCTTAGCTTTGTACCATGTAATTTCTAATCATCTCAACATATATATGTTAAATATATATATATATATATATATATATATATATATATATATATATATATATATATATACAGGGTGAGTCAGTTTTTTGTAGACAAACTTTAACAGGAGATAAAAACACATGTTTCTAAAAAGAAAAGTTCCTATAAACATATGTCGTAGAAGGCTTCGTTTCCGAGATACTGGGTGTTGAATATAATTTTTTTTTCTCAAAATTTCATTATCACTCATAAACGAATGCTTAGATCTTTTTCATGTTGGGGAGATAATGTCTATTAATTAAGGGGCATAAAACAAGCGATAAGAATGTTCACAAACTTGCACAGTGGCGGAGTGGAGGGGGTGCTCAACCCCTTTCATAAACAGAACTTCTACGCCAATGACTATTTTTTAAAAAAACTTATTTTCATTATCTACATACAGTTTAACAAAAATAATGTACCTTCTTCTGTTTCGAAATTCCTGTGTGTTTCCGAGTTATTTTGATTTTTAGTGTTTGATGTGGTACTAGGTTAAGTAAATTGCTTTATGTGAATAATTGAATATAAAGTTTTTAATAAAAAAGATATAATAAAACATTTATGAGCCATTTTAGTACCTAACGATCGTTTCTTTAAAATTTCAAATACATTTTCATTTATAAATAGGTAGGTTATCGGTTTTTTTTAGTATCCATTGTTATTATCCTCGTATAAAAAGAAATGCATAATTATTATTGTTATGCGGTCAATACTTTCTGTATAATTATGTATGTATCAATTTCGCCATAAACATGTATGTAGTTTTTAAGTGAGATTCTAATAAGTTATAGACCGCTGCTCACTTGCTCTCATTAAAGAGCCGCCACTGTATCAAGCCATGCTCAAATACAAGACTTTTGTAAATTGAAATCTGTTTAGTACACTAATTTTAACAATCCTTATTTATTATTGTAACAATACTTAATTAATAATTGTGAAATTAATAAGAATTCTTAGCAATAACGATTTATAAATAAATACTAATAATACTAGTATAATAAAATTAGACACTTTGTTCAAAATGTAAACCGTTCTTTTCAATACACATTTCACAGCGACGTACAATAGAACGTCTTAAGTTAACTAAATGATGCACCCTTATTTCATTGCAACAAAATATGATACTCCTTGGAAAACAAGTAAGTATTAAATTTTATATTTTGAAACGACAGTTTGACTTTTTACAAACACTTGCTTCATCTTGAATAATTTCACTGTTATTAATTATTGTTTTTAAGTTCAAAAAGTTATTTCATTTGATTTGCCAGCTTTTAATTAGTGTAACATGCCGTTTACATTTACAAATAGCGAACAAGCCGACATTCATTTTATTTATGGGTTCGCAAATGGGAATTCAAGGTACGCAGCTAGGGAGTATCGGAGAAGATTTCTAAATAGACGACAAGTTCATCATTCCGTTTTTGTGAGTATCCATTGTCGATTTGTTAACCAGAGTTTGAAAAATGTACATGGGGGCCGACATAACAACCGTGGACGAGATAGAATTGGAGAGGGTATATTGCGTGAATTTAATAGGAACCCCACGACAAGTACTCGACGTACTGCTGTTGCTCTTGGTATTTCCCAAAGTAAAGTTTCCCGGGTTTTAAAACGGGATCACAGACGCCCATATCATTTTCAACCTGTTCATGGTTTATGTCCAGGTGACGCCGAACGAAGACTTAATTATTGTAGGTGGGTTCTTAACTCCATTCAAAATAATAGAGATTTCTTATCCAACATACTGTGGACTGATGAATCCTGTTTTACTCGTCGTGGTATCGTAAACTTTCACAATCTGCATATATGGGCACATGAAAACCCACATGCCATTCGACCAAGAAGTTTTCAACATGAATTTAGTACAAATGTCTGGATTGGAATTTACGGTAACCACGTGTTTGGACCTTATTTCTTGCCATAACGTGTATATTCAGAAAATTTCCTACAATTTTCAGAAAAAGAACATGTTAATATGTGGGAAGACATTCCTTTGAATTTAAGAGGACATTCTTGGTTTCAGCTTGATGGACGTCCGGCCCATTATGGCAGAAATGTAAGAAATTGGCTAAACAATAACTACCCGGGGAGGTGGATAGGTCGTGGAAGTCCAGTGGCGTGGCCTCCTAGATCCCCCGATTTAACGCCACTTGACTTTTTTGTATGGGGATTCATGAAGGAAAAAAGTGTATACCACTCCGGTTAATACACTTGAAGAACTTCACAATCGCATCAGAGATGCTTGCAATGAAATAAGGGTGCATCATTTAGTTAACTTAAGACGTTCTATTGCACGTCGCTGTGAAATGTGTATTGAAAAGAACGGTTTACATTTTGAACAAAGTGTCTAATTTTATTATACTAGTGTTATTAGTATTTATTTATAAATCGTTATTGCTAAGAATTCTTATTAATTTCACAATTATTAATTAAGTATTGTTACAATAATAAATAAGGATTGTTAAAATTAGTGTACTAAACAGATTTCAATTTACAAAAGTCTTGTATTTGAGCATGGCTTGATACAGTGGCGGCTCTTTAATGAGAGCAAGTGAGCAGCGGTCTATAACTTATTAGAATCTCACTTAAAAACTACATACATGTTTATGGCGAAATTGATACATACATAATTATACAGAAAGTATTGACCGCATAACAATAATAATTATGCATTTCTTTTATACGAGGATAATAACAATGGATACTAAAAAACCGATAACCTACCTATTTATAAATGAAAATGTATTTGAAATTTTAAAGAAACGATCGTTAGGTACTAAAATGGCTCATAAATGTTTTATTATATCTTTTTTATTAAAAACTTTATATTCAATTATTCACATAAAACAATTTACTTAACTTAGTACCACATCAAACACTAAAAATCAAAATAACTCGGAAACACACAGGAATTTCGAAACAGAAGAAGGTACATTATTTTTGTTAAACTGTATGTAGATAATGAAAATAAGTTTTTTTAAAAAATAGTCATTGGCGTAGAAGTTCTGTTTATGAAAGGGATTGAGCACCCCCTCCACTCCGCCACTGTGCAAGTTTGTGAACATTCTTATCGCTTGTTTTATGCCCCTTAATTAATAGACATTATTCTCCCAACATGAAAAAATCTAAGCATTTGTTTATGAGTTATAATGAAAATTTGAGAAAAAAAAATTATATTCAACACCCTGTATCTCGGAAACGAAGCCTTCTACGACATATGTTTATAGGAACTTTTCTTTTTAGAAACATTTGTTCAATCTCCTGTTAAAGTTTGTCTACAAAAAACTGACTCACCCTGTATATATATATATATATATATATTCTACAAAAAAATGTACACATTTTATAATATTGTAAACATTTGTAAAATATTTGAAAACACCATCATTCTGATTACACTTTTAAAGCTTAAGAACAAATAATCAAGAAAATCAGTGTCCCACATTTTAACATAAAGTTACTAATAAATTACGTTGATTAGTGTTAATAAGAAAATTCATTTTAAAAATAAATAATTGAACTAAAAAAACCCTCCTCCTCTTTTGCTTCTTAAGAACTTTCTTGATCTGTTTACTTGAAATGACAACCTTTCTACAGTTTTATCGAATAATCTATAACGTTCCCACATTTCATTAGCTACATGTTCACTTTTTCCAATTAGATACACTTTACGCTTTGTCAAACCCCAAATGAGCGCAATTGGATTAAGTTCGTAGTGGTATAGAGGCAAACGTATAACAGTATGACCATGCTGTTTTAATAATTCATGAACGTAATATGTTTTACTATAATTAAATTTCTTGGCTAAAGTTAGTAATTCAGCTTTACGCATGTCACTTGTTGTTGGTGCTCCATTTCCCTCTAACCATTCACAAATACTTTGTTTTCGTGCAGATTGGTTAGGTGTCTTGTTAATTTGAATAGTACGATAGGTGCATTACTACAGTACCATTTGGAGGTAAATTTGAAATCAACTGCTTTTTCATCCAGTTTAAACAATTTATGTGGTTCATGTCCTCATGTTAATCTCCAGATTTACCTTTAGATTTAAATATCAAAAGCCCATTATCAACAAATCTATACAAACTCCCTGCATGCAGTATGATATGGTGAGGACCTGTCCTTTCTGTTTGGTAAACTCCTGGTTCCTCTTCAGATTGCTATCAACTACCGACTCCATATGCCGGATGGATGCAAGTTTCATCCAAATATTTCACTGCCTTCCTGTTAGGACCCAAATTATTGTTCTCTCGTAATTTACGTAAATAATGAGAACGCCTTGCAACAATATCATTTCGTTCCATTAATAACTTTCTTTTGTTATGACATTTTTAAGTTAAAACCGATTTGGTGCAAATGCTTTCATAACGTTTCTCGACTCCCAGAATAACCAGTTTTCTCCTGAATCTTGATAACCAACGTGGAAACCATATTTTCCATAATGTAAATTTCATGAATAGTTCGTTTCAATGCAGAACAGCTGAATCCATATTATCCAAAGTAATTTTGATTGAATCACCACTTTTTTTCTTCTTCGAGGGAGACTTTAAGATGACATTCTAGTAATAATCTAGTAATAACAGTGATTATTTCAAAGTCATGTTTATTCAAGCAAAATTGCTTAGTCTTTTTAAAGAAGGAAACCGATTTGCCAGTCGCAGCAGCAGCTAACTCGGTTGCCTTATCTAATGTAATTATGTAATTGCATATGCCACGTATTTCATTCCCTCTCCAAGGGGGAGGGCGGGTTGCTCGAGCTTTCCGAGCTCTTTCAGCCACAATCATGGATTCCCAGCATACATACATACATTACGTATATACGCATGGTGTGATTAAGGATGGGTGTGGTCAGGATAGGATCGGAAAGAACGGATTTAGGGTTCTGAGGGGGAAAATACTACCTCAGCATTCACCTAAGGGACATGCATCACATTTTGTTAATTGTAAATCTAGTTGCATATATTAGTTGAAAATGAATACCACAAATGAACTCAGCAACTCTTCCTCGATAAAACACGGTAAGAGAAAGATCGGTCATTCACGTCGTTTGGAACAATTACACAACAAACCAAATACCTTACATCATCAATGTAAAAAACCCAAGTTCACTCCTCACTTGTCGAAATCGTGTTTCGGATCGTTATCTATCAATAACAGTTGCGTCTAGTGCACCGTTGCCAATATTACATTTATTTTGCACGAAAGACAAACTTACAAACCGAGGGATCATTTCAACCCGAAAGGATCATTTTACCCCTCTCATCCCGACTCCTATAGAAAAAATTAATCCTTCGAATCCCCAATTTTTTTTAAAAATTGAAGACTTATGTCGAACTTTGTTGTTAAATAAAGTCGAGATTTCCTTTTGATGATCCAGTCTTAACATTTGCATTTTGAACCTAAAGTTGCTATGTCTGGTTCAATTAATAGCATCGCCTTAGAAAGTACTACTTACTTTCCTAATTTTGTAACAGATGTAGAGAAATTAAAGTTTGAATGGAGACTTTTAAGTGATTGTGGCGAACTCCAAAATTATTGCGAATATGGAATTTTGGAAGACCGTATCAAAATCAAATCCACAATTGAGTAGTAGAAGTAACAAAGGGGCTAAGTACCAAAATTATTAAAAAGAGTTATTCAAAAAACACCTTTTCATACCAAATGCGTTAATTGGCTTAAATGTGTATATTGTTAAGTGGGGTGTAGTGTCTTAGTGTGATTCTTAGATTCGTCATCCGGTTTCTTGCTGGGTCGTCATCGAATAAACGGGGGTTGTGGAGGGCATATGGAATGTTGTCCAGGGAATCTTCTATCTCCTCGGGGAAGTCGTCGAGGAGTTGTATAAGGATCGCGGGGGGATGTTTGAATTTTAATTTAGGTTTTCTTCGTGGGAATTGGGAAAAACGGTAGTTGTAAGGTGTGGTAAAGATCTCTTTGGTAGGGATAGTGTCGCCGAAGATTCTTTTGTGTGCAAAGTTTTTCTGTAGTGTTTGGATTATGTGTGTGACGGTTGGTATGTTTGCGTGTTCTGTCGTGAGGTCGCTAGAGTACCTGAGAGGTAACCTGTGTATGCTTTTTTTTTATTTATTTGGATACTTTTTGCAATCTGTATATAACAATAAGCAAAATATATGTATGCTAGAGAATATTGGACATGGCAATGACGTTATTGAAATCCAACGATTTACAATTTACAATTGTCTACATGCTAGGTTGTATAAGTTTAATCAAATCTATTTGGTAGGTCTAGTGGTTTGTGTCTCTTCAGTCTGTGTATGGTTTCGCTATTATCGAGTAGGTTAACAGCCCAAGGGTTTGGATGATATTCTAGTTTACATAGGTATTTAACACTGAACTTAACTATCACTTCTTTAACTGTGTCCACTTTCAAGTGGCTAAGAATGTCTGTATTTCTCACGAAGTATGGTGCATCACACATTGACCGTAGCACTTTATTTTGAAATCTCTCCAGTATTTGAATGTTTGAATTTGCCGTTGTTCCCAAAAGCTGAATGCCATATGTTCATATGGGTTTAAAGATCGAATTGTAGATTAAGAGCTTGTTTGCTTATGACAATTTAGATTTTCTACCTAACAGCCAGTAGTGCTTATTAAACAATATGCCAAATTGTTTTCTTTTCTTCCATATGTGAGACTTCCAAGTTAGGCCTTTGTCAAGATATAAGCCAAGATATTTGACTTCACTAACTTGAGTTAGTGGAATATTGTTTATAAGAACAGGTGGTGGATTTCCCCTATACTTAGTGAATGTTATATGAAACGACTTAGCTTCGTTTAGTTGGATGCGCCATTGTTTGGTCCACTTAGTCAATAGATCTAAGCTCTGTTGAAGGAGTTGGGAGGCTATTGTTGGATCTGAGTGTCTTGTAATTATGATCTTATCATCCGCAGAGGTAGCGGTGAGAGAGTTCGTACTTGGTATGTCTGCCGTATACACGAGGTATAAAAGGGGACCAAGGACGCTTCCTTGAGGAACCCCTGAGTTAATTGTGTGAAGCGCCGTTTGGTATTGGCCTATTTTTACGTGGAAATAACGTTCTTTCAGATTTTAAAATGACGTATAGTGGATGAGGTAGTAGTTTCTTGAGTTTATACTTGAGGCCTGAATGCCACACCTTATCGAAAACTTGACTTTCATTGAGAAGAACAACTATGCAGTATTGCTTCTCTTCAAATGCCTGATTTATGTTATCAACTATACGGTGGGCTTGTTGTACAGTAGAGTCGTCCCTCCTGAACCCAAATTGATGGTCTGGAATTATGTTATTTTCTTCTAGGATGGATGTTAGTCTTTTGGCTAGGGGTTTTTCCAGTAGTTTGCCTGCCACTGACAATAAGCTAATGCGTCTGTATGAGGTGACTTCATAAGCTGATTTCCCAAGTTTTAGTATCTGAATCAGCTGCGCAACTTTCCACTGGGCAAGTACCCCAGTCTTATAACTGCATTGTAGAGCATAGTTAGTAACACTACACCCTTGCGTGGTAATTCTTTGAGCAGTTTGCCAGTAAGTAAATCAATGCCTGGTGCTTTTCTAGAATTGAGATTATATCTAATCATGCTTTTAACTTCCTTAACTGTGAAGCAGGCCAACGGGAGTGCTAATTGGTATGGCATATCTAAAGAATTTTGTATTTCTGCTTCTTCTTCATTGGTAATTTGTGATGCAATTGGTTGGAAAACACTCTCGAGGTGCTGCGCGAAGAGATCTGGTTTTTCGGGATCTGATCTTGCCCATGTTCCATTTGGCTGTTTCAGTGAAGCGATAGGCTGTTTTTGGTCTTTCATTCTTTTGGTAGCCATCCAGAGGGAATAATTTGTGTCGGCTATTGCGCTTACGTTTGTGAGATACTTTTCGAAGTGTTTATTTTTTAGATCTTTGATTAATGCTTTTAGTTCTGTTGTTGCTTGATTTAGGTTTCTCTTATCAGATGGGTATCTTGTATTTTGCCAGATACGTCGTAACCGTCTTTTTTCAGCTATTTTTCTTTTAATTATGATGGGACACCTTTCTTGTTGTCTTTTATTATCAATTATTGGTGTTGCTTCAGTGGCAGCTTCTTGAAGTATTCTTGTGAAATTTTGTATAGCTAATTCGAGTTCATTATTAGTTTGAAGTCCAGGTGATTGTAAATGATTTCTTTGTCAAGATCCCAGTCGGTTCTTTTATTTTATAATTTTGGAGCATTTTCTCTAGCAATGACCATGCTGCTCACTGTTGCTATAATTGGTGTGTGGTCGGAGGTTAGGTCAAGGCTTGAAGTAATGTTTAGGTAGGTTGAAGCAATGCCTTTAGTTATTATGAAATCCAGCAGGTCAGGTAGTTTACCTGAGTCGGTGCGCCAGTAGGTGGGTTCATATGTTGAGAGGAAACCCAGTTTGAGTTCTTGTATTACCTGATGTAGCACCTTACCTCTACCAGGTGGGGAGATTCGGGAACCCTATAGTGTGTGCTTAGCGTTGAAATCGCCACCTGATAAGAACCTGCTACCTAGTGTTCTAAAGTATTCGATGAAACCTTGCTTGTTAACTGCATAGTTAGGAGGGCAGTATGTAGCTGATATTACTAGTGGGCAATTCCATTCTTCTCAAGCCACATCTCTATGGATGTGGCTTGAAGGAATATCTCTTGGTAGGGAGGTAACACGTGATGTTTAATGTGTTTTTTTATTAGAATGGCCGTGCCTCCTCTAGCGTGATGATCTGCTTCTGGGTGGTTTGTGGAATAAAGTTGATAATTGTGTACTTTGAAATGTGTTCTGCTATTAAAATGTGTTTCTGAGACTAGTAAGATGTCTACATCATTATGAAGGAAAAAGGTTTCTAGCTCATGTTTATGCTTTGCAAGGCCGTTGGCGTTCCACTCGGCTATTATATATGTAGGAGCCATTTTTATTTTTTTAGTTCTTCTCGGAGGAGTCTAATTTGTGTGGTAAGTTCATTAATTGTCTGTTGTTGAGCATGGATTATTTGTTGAAGTGTGATTATTATCGAAGTAATGTCGTAGTTTTGTGGATTGATGGTACTTGGAATTTGGGGAGTTGACTGTGGTTGAGGTTGAGGCAGTGTTTGAGATAAATTGTACTGTTTTTGACTTGATGGTTGCTACCCTGTGTATGCGTCTGAGAATTCGGCGTTTACAGGAGGCGATAGAGGAAAGGTGATTGAGGTTTATATTGGTGATCGGAAATCCATAACAGGGCGGATGTGTGTTTTATAAGTGTGTAGAAGTGTTTTGGGGTGGCAACCTTTGATTCTACCCCGGAGGGCGCCCAGTAGGTTTGCGCGGTTCCTAATCCTATTGAGTGTCTTTTTAACATCGGGGAGCCAATTGAGGGTTCTAGTAAAGAAGATTCCTAGGTAGGTGATTTCATCTTGGAGCGGGAGTCTCTTGATTTAGGGTGAGAGAAACATTTCTGGAGGCTAGCTTTGGGAACTTATCTTCAGTGTAATTAGGATGCCCGAAGAGGATAGTATGGGTTTTGGTGGGATTGACGGAGAATCTCCACCGGTTCTCTCAGTTGCAGAAGTTCCGCAGGGTTTTCGATATGAGGCGGGAGGCCGTTTCGCTGTTTCGATTAACCGCCCAGAAGGCGGTGTCATCCGCAAGCTGCGCAACAACTCCGTGTTGTGTGACTTCGGGAATGTGGGATGCAAAGGTAACGTATAGGATCGGGGCTAAGGCAGAGCCTCGCGGTACGCCTGTTATAGGTTGAAAATGATCAGAGAAGGTTTTCCCTACTTTGACTCGAACTGACCGATTGGTCAGGTACGAGAGTAGGAGTTTGGAGAAGGGGTCGGGTATATTGAGGTTACGGATCTTGTGCAGGAGACCGGCGTGCCAGACCCAGTCGAATGCTTGCTTAATGTCCAGAAACACAGCCGGATTGCATTGCTTGTGATTTAATGCCCTGGTGGTATCTGTAAGTAGCTTCAACAAGGGATCGTGACGCGTTCGGTTGGGACGAATTTGCTGTTGGGAAGAAGGTCGTTGAATTCTAGATGGTCCCTGAGTCGCCTGGCTAGAATCTGTTCGAAGCATTTTCCGAGGCAACACAAGAGGGAAATGTGTCTATAGGAGGAGGGTGAGGTTAGGTGAGCGTGGGGTTTTGGTACCATGACGGTGGAGGCCGATTTCCAATCCATCGGGAAGTGATAGAGGGTTAAGCATTTGTTATAAATATCGGAAAGTATACGGAGGGTTGGGTCAGGTAGATGCCGGAGGATTTTCCTATTTAGGCCGTTATGACCTGGAGTTAAATGTTTCCGTTTTTTGAAATATGTTTATACCTGGTCGGGCGTGATAGGGGTATAAAAAGGATTCTCGTTATCGAGTTGGGTTTCATGAAGGTTAAGGTTGCGGAATTCTTCAAAGCGACCCTCAAGGAGTGCCTTGAACCGGTTATCGAACTAGGGATCATCTGGGGATTGAAAAATGGATTGAAGGTGATGACCAAAAAAATCGGTCTTTTCTTGGTCGGAGGAGATTATGTTGCCCTGAAGGTCGGTTAGGTGGCATTTGGGTTTACTTTTCTTCTGGTCAGTCTATCGAACTGTTGCCAGAAGAGTTTACCATTTCTATAATCTAGCTGGGAACTCACATTAGTGCAGGAGTCTTCAGCGTGTTTATTGGTTTCTCGCCTGATTAAGGCGATTGTATTCGGTCTTGAGAGATGGACCCCTGGATCGCAAGAATTGACGATGTATTCGTCTTTTCTCTTTGATCCAGTTTACAATGGGCTGTGGGAGCGGTTTGCGGGTGATTTCGACCGCTTCCGTAATTACGGAAGTTAGGTCACCGATGGCTCTCTCGAGATCTTGGGTCGTTTGAAGATTGGGTGGAGGAAGGTTGTTGGAGATGTGTTCTGAGAACACATTCCAGTCTGCTTTAGAAAAAATCTTTAATTACTGTGTATTGAGGAGGTGTAGGGGGATCTCAACAAAATGAAGCTTTGACCATCAGTGATATGTGATCAGATGTGATCGTGGTGCCTCCGTATTGGGTGTGACGGGCATTGAAGTCACCTACAATAACAGCATTAGGGAGGCTAGAAGCGTAGATTAAAAGGTCATCTGATAGTGTGTTGTAACATGACGGGTTGTAATAGGAAATAAATACTATAGGAGTGGGAAAGTGCACCGTTGCAGCAACGCATTCGAGATGCCGTAGGTGCGCCGGGAGATGAAAAGGAGTGAAGGGGAAGCAGTTTTTAATTAATAGGGCGGTTTCATGTTGGCTATTGTTGAAATCAAAAGTGCATCTGAGTGTAAGCTTTGTTTCGGTGATGGATAGAATGCGAATATAGTGAGAGTGTCCAAAGTGTTTGACTAAGGGACGTTTCCGGCACACTCCCCTGGCATTAACGGTCCCTGCTATGATATCTATTGGGAAGGAGTTAAGGATTGGGTTGGCGGATTACGGCTACCTTTATCCGCGTACCTGATACGCAGACGTTGATACGCCGTTAGAAAAAGTTTTGGGAGAGGGAGTCTAGGGAGTGAAGAACCAAGTCTTGTCGGTCAGGGAACATGCGAAAAAGGGAGTGTGTAAGGACTTGCAGGAAGTCCTTAATGGAAAGGGGGTCGGTATCGGGAGTGGGCGGTGTCTCCCGAGTCGGACTCTTCGGAAGACAGGATGGGTTCAAGGGATGCCATCTTCGATGGGGAACTGGAAGGTTCCCGCCGCTTCTGGCACTTAAAGTAATAGGTAGGGTGAGCATCCCCGCAGTTGTTACACCTTGGTTCATGTAGAACATGTCAGATTGGGTCAAAGTCGGTACGAACATGACTTGTTCTAAATCCACTGAGAACACACTCGTGGTGCTTCCTGGTACTTGCGATGATGCGATATCTCTTTTCATGAGCATCGAAGCTGCTTCTGCCTTTCGATGGTGCACCTCCAACTCCAACTTTGCTGCCAGACTTCTTTTCGCCCTGCGCTTTTATTTCGCAAATTAACGAGTCACATTTTCGACAGGTGTCACTCCGAGGTATTCTAAATGTAACATTTGGAAAGTCTTTTTCCAATACTTTCTTCTAAAACTTGTAGGTGACCAAGCTGACTGGATGTTTTTGCAAAAACGCTTTAAGAAGGTATTTCACATTTAAATCTGAACGTATATATTCTTTTGCACTTTTGCGCGCGAATAATGAGATTCTTCTCGTAGTATACTATTTATGTGCTCTCTAACAAGTTTCCTATCATCCTGCGTAAATTTTCCAGGGGCTGTACGAGTTCTCATGTCTTTATAAACTACTTTGCCGCTTTTTTTTCTTTCGTATAATAGTTTCCAAATGCTTTTTCGTCAAGTCGAAAGAATTCATAAAAGTAGATTTACATACAACTACAACATTACTCTCTCCGTTTGGAAGGCTATAGCGGGTGGTACATTGACGATGACTATCACAAGGATCTTGGTATGAGCCATGCCTTCTTTTTACGTCAGTTAACTGTATTAAGCCCATGATGTATGTTCCACGGACTTCAGGTCTGCATTCATAGTATTTTTCAAAAAGTGCCAATCTGTTTGCGTAATTTAACGACTTGCAGTTTAATTTGCATTCACATGTTATCTGCAAGAAAAAAAAACATTAATTTAGGATTTACAGAAAAAAATATATATACCCCTTAGTCGCGGTATCATTATCACACCACACGGTAAAAGGACCTGTCTAGGTGAACGTCGTAGGGTTGTTCACAATAATTAAAAAAAAAATGTTTGACGAGTACCTTATCCACGATATTATCATGTTCAATAGACCACAATACTAACAACTGCGATAAGCCTGTGTATGAAAACATAGAGCGTATAAGAATAATTTTGGGACCGTCCGACGGTCACCTAGACGCTTCCACATTAGAAATTAAAACAATAACTTACTTGTAGGTTAGGTTTCTTTTTTTCAGATACAGCATTCCCATTTCTCTTTTTATAGGATTGTCCTGCATTTTTCCGTTGTCTTTGTTCATCACTTAATCTTCCCATTCCTTGTTTTCGACGTTCCGGATTCATTTCGAATAGTTCTTTACAGTATTTGAGAGCTCTGTGACACAAAACGATTAATAAACAACATAAACACACAACACGTATTACGGCACTTAGATCCCTTTGTTGTGAAAATAACCGATCACTTATAGAAAGCGCCACCTATCTGCCTGATTTGTTACGGAATTTGTAATCCTGGCACTTTGCCCGTTTGATGGAACATAGTCGATAGCACATAGAACCTTTCCATATAAATATTTAATTTTTCAAAAAATTGGTACTTAGCCCCTTTGTTACTTCTACTCCTCAATTGATGTTCCACTGATTCGATGTTTAAGTGTGCAAGTAAATGGAATTTTATAGTTCCCCCATTCTTCAGCGGCAGCTGAACGGGTATTTTCGGAACTTAATCTATTAAAAACTAAAACAAGAAATAGACTGCAATCATTGATTAATAATCAATGCTGCAATGCTGTTTTACACGCAAAAGATCTACTAAATAATGACTGTGGAAACCTTCTAATAGCCTCTGAATAGAAAGCCACGTTATTGAATAGCTGTACTTTATGAACGAAGTAGGGCCAGATTCAAGAACGTCATACCGTTAAAACTCTCCGTAAACTCATTTGACTGCCCCTACTTTATCAAATTATGATAATCTATTACGAAAAAAGTAATGTTTGTTAACGAAATAAAACTGATACTGGCAACAATGTGGCAACACCGTATATAATTGTGTCAATAATTTTAAGGCACTGTTAAATATTGTGCCCAAAATCACAAACTACGTGACTGGTTTGTGGCCCAAAATAATTTGATAAAGTGGTTCACCAAAGTTTTATATAAAGTGTATCATTAGGACACACTAATTCTTCGAAATGTCTTATGAGATTGATATGAAACTTGTTAAAGTCGAACCAGAAGAGGAAGAAGGAATACATTCACTTGTAACCCAACATATTATAGTAAATAGTGATCTAATACAAAGTAAAATTAATTACCGTTCAAGTAGTACAAAATCTAAACCTATTTTTACAGATAATGTCAATATTAAGACAGAAGACATCTCTTCTCTAATAAAAGTTAGCACAAGTGAAACAGATCATATAAATGAAAACAGTGTCGAACACATTACGAACATACAGTGTGAAAGTAAATTTAATAGTTCAATGATGACGCAAGAAAATTTAAACCATGACGTTTTAAAATACAGTTCTAATTTTAAATTTAAGTGTAACCATTGTGATTTTATAACAAAGTGGAAACAAAATTTAAAAAATCATGTTTTAAAACACACTTCAAGTTTTGAATACAAATGCAATCAGTGTGATTATGCAACAAAACAAAAATATAATTTAAAATTTCATCTTAAAAAACACTCTTCAAGTAATGAATTCAAATGTGACCAATGTGATTATGGAACAAATCACAAAGGCAATTTCAAAATTCATCTTAAAAAACACTCTTCAAGTATTGAATTCAAATGTGACCAATGTGATTATGGAACAAATCACAAAGGTAATTTCAAAATTCATCTTAAAAAACACTGTTCAAGTATTGAATTCAAATGTAACCTATGTGATTATGCAACACACCACAAAAGTAATTATGAAATTCATGTTAAAAAGCACTCTTCAAGTTATGCACTTAAATGTGATCAATATGATTATGGAATGCCCCAAGAATCTAATTTAAAAATCCATGGTAAGGAACATTACTTAAGTTATGAATTGAAATGTGGGCAATGTGATTATGGAACACACAGCAAAAGTGATTTAACAGTTCATATTAAAAAACACTCATCAAGTTATGAATTCAAATGTGACCAATGTAATTATGGAACAAATCACAAAGGTAATTTTAAATTTCATCTTAAAGAACACTCCTCAAGTTACGAATTCAAATGCGACCAATGTGATTATGGAACAAATCACAAAGGTAATTTTAAAATCCATCTTAAAAAACACTCCTCAAGTTATGAATTCAAATGCGACCAATGTGATTATGGAACAAGTCGCAAAAGTAATTTTAAAATTCATCTTAAAAAACACTACCCAAGTTATGAATTCAAATGCGACCAATGTGATTATGGGACAAATCGCAAAGATAATTTTAAATTTCATCTTAAAAAACACTCCTCAAGTTATGAATTCAAATGCAACCAATGTGATTATGGAACAAATCTCAAAGGTACTTTTAAAATTCATCTTAAAAAACATTCCTCAAGTTACGAATTCAGTTGCGACCATTGTGATTATGGAACAAATCACAACGGTAATTTTAAAATTCATCTTAAAAAACACTCCTCAAGTTATGAATTCACATGTGATCAATGTGATTATGGAACAAATCGCAAAGATAATTTTAAATTTCATCTTAAAAAACACTCTTCAAGTCATGAATTCAAATGCGACCAATGTGATTATGGAACAAATCGAAAAGGTAATTTTAAAATTCATCTTAAAAATCACTCCTCAAGTTATGAATTCAAATGCGACCAATGTGATTATGGAACAAATCACAAAAGTAATTTTAAAATTCATTTTAAAAAACACTCCTCAAGTTATGAATTCAAATGTGACCAATGTAATTATGGAACAAATCAGAAAGGTAATTTTAAAATTCATCTTAAAAAACACGCCTCAAGTTATGAATTTAAATGTGACCTATGTGATTATGAAACACACAGAAAATGTAGTTTAAAAAATCATCTTAAAAAACACTGCAAGTTATAAATACAAATGCCATTAATGTGATTATGCATAAAATAGACTGTAAAGCTAATTTACATTTCAGTTTAAAAAACACTGTTCAAGGTGTGAATTCAAATATGACTAATGTGGTGATGGAACACATCACAAAAAATTTTTAACAATTCATCTTAATTAATTGAAATTTGAGTTTTAACAGAATTGTTAAAATAAGACCAACAGTATGACCATCAACTTGTTTAAAAATCCATCTTAAAGGCATTCTGCACTTCAGGTTACGAATCTTAATGCAACCATTGTGAAGTTTTAAAACCTAATGTGTAGATAGAACACATTAGAAAGATAAGCTAAAAATTCATTTTAAAAAATACTTTTCCGGTTATGAATACAAATATGATCATCATGTGTGTAGATTCTGCATCTAAAGAAAAAAGAATATGTTTTGGTTTATAAATATTTTCATATTCCAGGTATCTATATACTGTACTGATTCATTTCAGTTAGACTGATTACAATTTCCGAGGGAAATTTGACATTGAAAATCGATTCACAAATCCAGAAAAAAATTGACATCGAATACTCTATACTTCACTATATTATTTGTGATCAGCGTCTTTTTAATTTTTGTCATCTAATCATAACTATCATTCTTATCGATTAGTTGAAATTTGCATCCAAAATTGGCTGTAATGCACAGTTAAGAACACTATTGTATTATACAATTTAAAAGCTAAATATGCTTAATTTATTTATTAGAGATATCTATAATTTTTTATAAATCATTTGTGAAATTTAAATATCTTACGGTTCATAACATTACGTGTAGATTAGTTATTAATTTATGTGTATTTTCGTTGATATAGTGTTTAAGTTTAATTTAATTTTTAGTAGTGTAATGTAATATTGTTCACAGTGCCTAAGTGTATACTGTTGTGTATGGAAAACCTGGAGTTGATATTTATAGATAATATGATCATGCATCGAATAATGAATTTAATGTAAAGTAGACCTTTGTAAATTATCAGTAGTTTTGTGTTATAATGTATTTTAATGTTGTCTAAGTTTTAGATTTCAAACATATAATTGTCACAAGCAATGTAATGCTCTTAGAAAAACAGAACATTGTTATGATTAAATGTTACACCTTTGATTTTAAGAGCCCATTTGATGTCACAATCATTTAGGCATTCGTTATACAGGGTGTCTGTGTATTACACCAACGCTTAACTGTAGATTTAGGGGAAAAATAAAGATGATTTAGCGAAAAAGTTTGGTAAACAGTTTTTACTTTTCGAGATATAAGCGATCAAAGTTACCATAAAATAATGGTTTTTGCTAACCATTTTGCAACGACGTATATTTGAATATTGTAATCAACAAATAAACGGAATTTACTTCTTTTGGTTTCTAAAGAAGAAATTGATGTAATCCAAATGAGCTAAGAAGAAAACCATTTTGTGCCTGTATAATCTAATTTCTATTTTTTTTTGCTATTGTTTTAGTAGCTTAGCAATGTGTAAAAAAAGAGAGTAGTAATAATATTATTGACAAGACATTTTCGTTTTTAATCAAAAACCAGCAAAATTATGGAATTTGAAGTTATTTCAAGTTAATTTTGATGTAGTGTGTTCGATTACATTACTTCAACCATTTCATTTGGTCCTTCGCACCGGATTTGTTTATTTTAGACAAATTTTATGTTTTCTGGTCATTCAAATGGACATTGAGGAAGCAAGCATACAGAATTCACAGATACACTAGTTATAATTGAACAATGGAAGAAGCAATATTTCTTCACAAGTCAGTTGGATGGAAATCTTTGATGCATTTAATGTGTTGAGGTGCGTTGTAACATTTTATAATTACATTTGATTGATTTTTAGTCGAAAATATCTAAATTACTTATTAAAATTTGTTTAAATACGCTTGTATCTAAAGACATTCATATCAGGATTCCTTGTGCAAACTTTGTTTTTACATTTAAAGAGAGTTATCGAGGCTAAAACGTTTTTTTTAATCATTAATTTATAGTTTAATTTATTTTTTAAAACAATTCGATGGCTCCAAATAAATCAAAAGATTTCAAGTTATTGATGTGTAGAGCTAGTAACATTTTAGAACAAGTTAGTAATTTTAACGAATTTGTTAGTTCATTCGACGACGAAATATTACTAACAGGGTTACAGCAATTAAAATTAGAATTCGAGTTATTCAAGCCAACCTTAAATGAATACAAATCAGTTTCAGAGCAGATATCCCTTTATGGAGATGAGATGCACAATATTCCATCGTTTTCCCAATTTTACAAAGATTTCGTATCTATTTCAGTGACAGTTCAGTCTTTAATTGACAAATCTGATCAAAAATTAAATCATTGCCAAATGAAAGTTTAATTAGTACGCGTTCTATTGCGAATAAAAATAAGGAAAATGTTAAGCTTCCTACCATAAATCTTTCGAGTTTCTCCGGAGAATATCAAGATTTTAGAGCATTTTCGAATCCTTTCAAGCTTTAGTAAATTCTAATGAAAACTTATCCCAAATTGAAAAATTCTTATATTTAAAAATTGTTTGAAAGGTCTTGCTGTGCAAACGTTAAGTGAAATTAAACCTTCTGAAGCTAATTATTCTAACGCTATCGATCTTTTAAAAGAAAGAAAAGCTGCTTATTTTCAGCAATTTTGATTCTTTATTTGAAACACCAAGAATTAGTAAAGATACACAATTGCGAGAATTTTACAATAATTTTGTCAACATTTGCGCACTGTGGACAATGAGGGTATATCACCGCAAGAGTACAAAGATGCCGTTTTGGCATGCATTGTTAAGAATAAAGTAGATTCTATCACTGCTAAAGAGTTTGCCAAACAATTTGAAAGGAAAATTCCTAATGTTGAACAGACATCTAAATTCTTGCCTAACAAGTGTGATATTATCGACGACATTTCCAACGTACCAAGTAATTCTATTTTTTCCAATTTAGGAAAAAAATCAACTCAAAAGAGTTCCTACACTCTATCCCAAACTATGCACTATTGTGCCTTGTGTAAGGAACAGCATTTCGTAAATCACTGCCCATCCTTCTTGGTCTTATCTATCAAGAATCGTTTCTACAAAGCAAAGTCTTTGCGGCTTTGTCTTGTGTGTCTTCGTCATGACATTAAGTCCAAATGCATTTTTACTACGAATTGCAAACATTGTAATCAACGTCATAATAGTTTAGTTTGTTTCAAGTCTGCTAATTCAAATAATTTAAAGCATGAAGTTACTCGGCCTGGTGCTCCTTGCCAGAATGAGATTAGTAGTCTTTCTTCTTCTAATTCTGTTGTTTCACCTGCTCAGTCAGGAATTCCAGGTGTTGAGTCCTCTGAGACTCCCACCATTTCTTCTGTATGTGGGTTTTCAAGATCCTCTGAGGTTTTATTATCCACTGTTCAAGTTAACGTCGTCAGTGACAACAAGTCTTTTACTGTTAAGGGTCTCCTTGATTCAGGGTCCCAAAACAATCATATCTGAAAATTTACATAAAAGATTGAATTCTTCTTTAAATCAATCAACCTTACCCTTAAGGGCATTAGCGAGTCAGTATCAAGCTGCTCGAAGTACACTTCTGTGGAATTACACTCCACAACCGGACGGTTCAAGTCTGATATCGACTGTTTAGTCGTTTCCAAAATTACTGATCCTCTTCCTCGAATTATGTTCAGTAAAGACCTTTTGGAGATTCCTCCTAATTTACGGCTCGCTGATCCTTCTTATAATCAGCCAGGCGACATTGATATTTTGATTGGTTCATCTATGTATCATAAACTAACTTTGCCTCAAAAAATTTCTTTAGGGTCCTCAATGCCACTCTTCTTGGTTGGGTCATTGCGGGCGATTTACCTAATGATTTTCTTACGCTTTCAAATTCTTTATGTTGTGGTATTTCGACAGTTTGCTGCCATACCACATCTCAGTTCAATGAACACAATACCGATCTTCATCAAGCTTTGACCAAATTTTGGGAATTGGATAAACCCAAACCTATTTCAAAGCTGTCTTTACTTTCACCTCAAGAGAGATTTTGTGAGAACCATTTTCTCAATACTATTCGCACGGACGAAACCGGTAGTCTTACCGTCTCGATACCTTTCAATTCAAAATTACTACTGCTAGGTGATTCTAAACACATCGCCGAATCACGTTTTTCCGTTTAGAGAAACGTCTGCACAGAGATCCAGACCTTCTGAAGCAATATTCACAATTCATGTTCGAATACGAGGCTCTGGGTCACATGACCAAAATAGTAGATGCGGAGAGACATTTTCCTTGTGACGCTCATTTCATAGAAACGTTTGATGGTCCTATAAATATCTCAGAGATGCCTCCGCAGTTTTTTCCTCATCACGCTGTTGTTAAGCAGTCTTCTTTAACTACGAAATTGCGCGTAGTTTTCGATGCTAGCGCAAAACTTCCACCAATCTCTCAGTTAACGACGCTCAGATCGTCGGTCCTCAAGTTCAGGACAATCTGTTTGATATCTTATTGCGTTTTCGTGCTCACGAGGTTGCCCTCTGTGGTGACATCGCTAAGATGTATCGTATGATCAATGTCGATGCTGCATCAAGTAAGTTCCAGCATGTTCTCTGGAGAGACCATCCCGAGAAACCTCTCGATATTTATCGTTTAAATACAGTCACTTACGGACTGCTTCGGCTAGTTACCTAGCCACTCGTTGTCTGACCTATATTGCAAGACTCTCATAAGGATTCCTTTCCTGAAGCTGCTGCAGTTATTTCGAAGAACTTCTATATGGATGATCTTTTATTTTCAACTGGCTGTATTTAAAACGCTATTCGAATAAAGGAAGAAGTATCTTCTATCTTGTCTGCTGCTGGCTTGACTATCCGCAAGTTTTTATCTAATAAGCAGGAAGTTTTATCTTCACTGGTGTCCGATGTCGTTGAATTTTCCACTGTTCCCCTTATCGAACGTTCTGATTCCAAAACTCTAGGTATTCATTGGGATTCTGAGAATGATCTTTTGTTCTGTAAGGTTGACATACCTAATGACGATTCCGTTCCTACTAAAAGGAAAATTTTATCTAGCATTTCAAAAATTTTCGATCCATTGGGTTTATATTCTCCTCTTATCATTAGAGGAAAAATTTTGATTCAGAAGCTTTGGCAATCTGGCATTGAGTGGGACGATTCTATCCCTTCCGAGCTGATGTCCGAGTGGTTTGAATTTATGACACAGTTACAGCATCTGCATACCATCTAGATTCCTCGTTGCGTTATTGCGAACTCTATGTCACGGATTGAGCTCCATGGGTTTTGCGACAGTAGTGTTATGGCTTATGGTTTCTGCTTCTATTTGCGTTGCTGCACTGTAGATAGCCACGTAACTTGTACTTTGTTATTTTCTAAGTCTAAAGTTGCACCCCTACGCACAGTTTCTATCCCTCGGTTAGAGCTTTGTGCGGCCGTGTTATTGTCAGAGTGGTGTCCTAAAATCCTCAAAATTTTGATATTCACTTTCATAATATTTTCTTATGGACCGATTCCAAAATTACTTTAAATTGGATTAATTCTGTTCCCAACAAGTATCACACTTTCATTGCCAATCGCATCGCTATCATACAGGAATGTGCTAACATTCAACATTGGCATCACGTTTCAACTGATAATAACCCAGCAGATCTAGTATCACGTGGTTCGAAGCTTTCGACCTTGAAGAATAATCGTGTTTGGTTTCAAGGTCCTGAGTTTCTCATTCATAATGATTCCAATTGTTTTCATGATTACATCCCAGATTCACATAGAGTACTGAATTCAAGGGTACCGTTGTATTAATTTCTACCAATTTGTTAGATGATTCCATTTTGATAAATTTTCTTCTTACGGAAAACTACAACGAATTATAGCTTTCGTTTTGCGATTCAATTATAATTGCCGAAATGAAAGAAGGCGAACCGGCAATTTAAAGGTCACTGAACTCCGGAATTCCTTGATCGCACTTACCAAGCTTTGTCAAGCTAATTCTTTCATTAATGAGATTAAGTCTCTCAAAATTAACCTAGTTATTAAGAATTCACGAATTCAAGCCCTAAATACCTTCTTGGATGATATGGGTTGTCTACGCGTTGGCGGTAGACTAACTAATTCAGAATTTTCATTTGACAAGAAATATCCTTTAATTCTCCCAAAAGACCACAAGTTCACTGAACTGGTTATTTTAAACGGTCATAAAGAATTATTTCACGGTGGCGCACAACTCCTTCTCTCTCAAATTCGAGAACGTTTTTGGCCCATAGGAGGACTTTCCTACATTAAGAAACTTCTGCAAAAGTGTGTACCTTGTTTTAAAGTTAATCCTGTTGTTAAACACCCGATCATGGGTAATTTGCCTGAAACTCGTTTAAAACAAGTATATCCATTTTACAATGTTGGTTTGGATTATGCTGGACCTATTAGTATAAGAGATAGAAGCACTCGTGGTGCACCATTACTAAAGGCATATATATGCGTGTTCGTTTGTATGATTACTCGCTCTATACATTTAGAATTGGTTACTTCCTTAACTACTGAAGCCTTCCTGAATTGCTTGAAACGATTTATAGCTCGTAGGGTTATGCCTAGCTGCATATCTAGTGATAACGCTACTAACTTTCGTGGAGCTAAAACAATTTTAGATTCTTTATATTTAGTTTTGCATGAGGAAAAGTCTAATGAACGTATATTTAGTTTTTTGGTTTCAAAGTCAATTAAATGGCAATTTATCAATCCTCATTCTCCACAAGAAGGTGGTATTTGGAAAAGTGCCATTAAATCTGTAAAAAAACATTTGAAATGTATACTCGGTAACGCAAACCTCACATTTGAGCATTTGTATACAATACTAACGATGATTGAGTCAATATTAAATTCAAGACCGTTGTCAATTTTGTCGTCTGACCCTGATGATCTTGTGCCTCTTACACCCGGACATTTCTTGGTGGGTCGTCCACTAGTAGCGTTGCCTGAACGCGATTATATTTCTGTGCGAGAAAACAGACTTTCTACATTTCAACGAGCACAACGAATATCTCAACATTTTTGGAAGCGTTGGAAAAGGAGGTTGTTTCTGAACTTCAGAAACGTCAAAAATGGAGCAGAAAACTTCCTGATCTTCTCCACATCAACTCCATTGTGCTTTTACAGGATGACAATCTTCCTCCTCTTCAGTGTCGGTTTGGGTTAATCACTAATATACACCGGGGTGCAGACAGTGTTATTCGGCTGCTTCAATAAACTGCCTGGTGGATCTGTAGTGCGTCGTTCTGTGCACCGTTTGTGTGTGCTTCCTAATAACTAAAAAAAAAAATTTTTTTTGTGTTATTTAGACTTAAATTTATACAATGTTACAATCTCTAGATTTGTTACTCTCATAATATTTTTTGTATTTGTTGAAATCCTCAAGGGATTTCAAGGGGGTTCTATGTATAATCTAATTTCTATTTTTTTGCTATTGTTTTAGTAGCTTAGCAATGTGTAAAAAAGAGAGTAGTAATAATATTATTGACAAGACATTTTCGTTTTTAATAAAAATCAGCAAAATTATGGAATTTGAAGTTATTTCAAGTTAATTTTGATGAAGTGTGTTCGATTACATTAGTTCAACCATTTCAGTGCCCATTAATGAATTTCAAGTTCGTGTTAGCAGGGTTTCCAATGATGCAAAATCATCATTTATTGCTTTTCTAAGCCAATTTGCAACGATCAGTTCTCCATCCCTACTAGTTGCTAATCTTCAGGCAGGACAGTACATTGTTTGCAATTGGTGAATTGGCAACATTTGTGAAATTTCAATTGAAATTGGTTAATTGTATGCATCCACTTGGAATAGCCCATTCGTTTTATTGGCCCTCTAGAAAAGACACTTGTTGGATACCAGAAGAGCACATTATAGCCAAATTTCAAGCCCCCACAGCTACGCCAATGGGAATACTATATAGCTTACAAGGTGCATTCATGCAATGAAGCAACTTTTCAATAATGTGTAGTTGTTACTTGTTGAGCATGTATCACTTCGGCTTGGGATCATAAAGAAACCCACTTCAGGCTTGGGATCCTTGGAAAAACCTTCATCAGACTTGGGACCATTGGAAAGAAACCCACACATGACTGACCTTGCCTGACTATCGGGCGTGCCCCTAGGCGATGGGGTTATCATTTTCTGCCTTGAAAGAAGTAATTTATTCACTTCCATTTAGAACATGAAATTGGTAGTGGCTCGGCCACCATGGACCAACGCAAGGATTTTTGATTTTGCCACGTATATACAAACTTACAATATCATCAATTTTATTAGATAAGATTTAATTATTGGATAATCACAAATAAAACCAGTTGATTGACATTAAGCATCATTAGAACTAAATGAGTGCAACTTTCAAAGTATTTTTTGGCCTTAAGGAATGAGCCTCTAAAATGAAACAAGATGACTTTACAAGAAAAAGTCAGCTCGTTCTACTTGTAACAAAAGGAATTTGATTGGAGACAAAGGTGGTGCTATTTGGGTTTGAAGATTCACAAAATTTGTCGCTTAAAACTAGAACCTTATGTTCAATAGCACTACCTTGACAACAAAGTGAGCCTAATAGCTGATACTTTGGCAGTTTAAAAACACTAATGGGCTTAGTCCATCACAGAATAAATTTCTAATACGTTTTGTTTCAAAGTTATGTCATAAAAGTCTGCCCCAAACTAACGTGATGCATTATTTAGGAAACTTGGTCAGATAACAGCAATAAAAGTAAAACTTTTAAACCTAAGCACTACAACCTTCATGCGAAGCACAAAATTTGTCCCTGACTGCCATTTTTCAGGTCACTAGCTGTTATGGTTCCATAATTAGACCTAAACATTCGAACAATATGTTCAAATGTGCGTCAGTGGTGGACAGGTGAACTTTATACTAGAGGCCCCAGGACCCCAGCTATACTACTTATGAAGGTGAAATTTTACATATCTCAGACATATGTCTGTACCTACACCAAATTTCAGCAAGATTGGAGATAGTGACTACAAATTTTTGTTTTAAATTCGGTCACTTGGCATGGAATGACCCAATAGTATGAAAAGTTTCTATTATAAATTGTCGTGTAACATTATTGGTAGCTAGTTACTCAGGTCTAGGGTGTAAGTGTTAATTAAAAACAATTTTGAACACATTTAATTTATTAAGAAAATTTTATTAATTTCTTTGTGCCAAACATTTAGCAATTCTGACCAAGATCTTTACTCTTTTAGCTTTAAAGAAAAGTCCCAGTATTTCTATTTGTTTTTATTTTTAATTTGTAAGTTTTCTTTGCACTCATTACAGCTGCTGCAGAATTAATTAAATTAATGAAGAGTCTGGGTCGCAAATTGCGGACCCGCAATCTAATTTATTACGCGTCCGCAAATTTGGTTTATATGGACAATAAAGAAATAAAAGTGTGGTGTTTAAATTCAAATTTAAAATTACCGCCGTGTAACAGTTGGCAATTGTGACGGTAGAGTGAGGATATACTTCTAAGTTCAGTTACTGTTACTGTTACCTTTAGCATGCTTGTATTTTTAAGTTGGTTTTTTTATTATTAAATACAGAGTGTTGCAATTATTGTATTATTTGGGAAAAGAGAGTTTATTGGTCCTGATCATTAAAAAAGCTAGTTGCTACAACTATCAGAAGTGGGATTTGTACGTTTATTCCAATTTAAATCACTTTTACGAAGACACGAAATTTATATACAAAAAAATGGCTTCCAATGATGAAGAGGTAACGCCACAAGAAAATGTCCACCAACATTTAGATATCACAATTGAGGACTTGGTGCAAACTACGGTAAGAGCATTGACAATTCAAAACGAATTAAAATTAAATGCCGGAGAAGTTAAAAACATGATACCGGAGTTTAGTGGCCTTCCCAATGAGGATGTTAACCATTGGTTTCGGCGCATTGAAACTGTGCGAGACAATTATAAGGTTGATCCTAAAATTTTGTTGGTGACAATTGTAGGCAAATTAAGGGCACGTGCATTGGAATGGTTTCATTCAGTACCCGATTTAGCAGCTGTAAATTATGACTTGTTAAAATCACGTATGAAAGAAATGTACGGTTACCGCGAAAGTGTTGTTGAATTACGTCGTAAAATGGAAAATTGCAAATTTCGAAAAAACGATCAATTTGACGATTATTATCACAAAAAAATTTTATTGGCTAATCGACTGAACTTAAAAGATTTAGAAACTATTGAATATTTAATTGATGGAATTGAGGACCACAATTTAAGAACACAAGCACGTATGCGTGGATTTACATCATTAAACGACCTATTAATATTAATGACTCAAGTCACCTTAAAAGCTTCATTAGAAAAGAAGAATGATTTTAATTTTCATGAGCAACAATTTAAGAAAACACAAGTGTTGTCGAGTGCAAATGTTAACTTACCTTCAAGAAATTACAAGCAGCCAAGGTGTTTCAATTGCAATCAACTTGGTCATGTTACACCAAATTGTATGAAACCCAAGAGGCAGCGGGTTCCTGTTATGAATGTGGCGATATGGGTCATCGAATTACAGATTGTCCAGTACGTGTAGGCCGCATTGCTGGTAATACACCGACGGCGTCCCTGGTGGAAACAACATCTGAAGCACCTATGCCGTATATTTTACCGATTACGCTAGACAGGTATAATTTAAATTTGGAATGTATCATTGATAGTGGCAGCCCGATTTCACTTATTTCTATTAATTATGTCATCCCAGTACACTTAAAAATTTATGAAAAGGAAAATAATTATTGTGGCATAAATAATTCGCCATTAACAATTTTAGGAATTTATGAAGATAATATTATTATAGAAGGGCACCATTGTCATATCAAATTTTATGTGGTACCTAACAGTACCATGACTTACCATTGTTTATTAGGTCGTGACTTTATTTTACATTCCAATTTATCTGTAACATTTTCCGATAAAGTATGCATTACTGAAAAATCTGAAAATGTTACTGTACCTAAGCAAGAAAATAATACTGCTTACAATGACATCATGCTTATCGATGTTCAACAAGATGAATCAGTATCATTAAAGATTAATGATAATTTAGATTATGAGATTAAAAATAAAATTATTGATGTCTTTGAGAGCAACTATTTGAATTATGATAGACCTTTGAAACCTGATTTACATTACGAAATGAATATATTAGACGATGTTATTGGTTTCCGAGCATGAAAGATAAAGTTAAAACTTATATTAGTAACTGTTTAAAATGTATCACTTTTAGTCCCAAAAGTGGGAAAGTTGAAGGTTCATTGTACAATATTCCCAAAGGGGAATAGACCATTTTTAACTTTACACATTGACCATTATGGTCCTCTTGAAAAAACTCCTTCTGGAAAGAAATTTGTTTTTTGAAGTTATTGACGGTTTTACCAAATTTATAAAGTTGTATGATGTTAAAAGCACTAAATCCATTGAAGCTATTCATAAACTTGAGATCTATTTTTCAAATTATAGTCGACCTGTTCAGATCGTTTCTGATCGAGGATCAGCATTCACTTCCTTAGAATTTGAAGAATTTCTGAAAACTAATAATATTATTCACGTATTAGTAGCAACTGGTTCTCCAAAATCTAACGGCCAGATAGAACGTACTAACCGTGACTTAACACCTATGTTAGCAAAACTTACCACTTTAAAAAACAAATGGGTTAAACATTTAGAGCAGGTAGAATTTGCAATCAACAATTCATTTTGCAGAAGTATCAATTCTTCTCCTTCAGAATTATTATTCGGAGTAAATCAAAGAGATCCAAATGATTATTTAAGAAATTATTTGAGTGATAAAAAGAACTTAGAGAGCTTGAAACGATTAGGAAAATGCTAGTGCTAAAATTGATAACTTACAAGAATATAATAAAAAATATTTTGATAAAAAGCATAACACCCCCCATAAATATGTAGTTGGTGATTATGTAATGGTAAAAAATGTAGATTCAACACCCGGCGTAAACAAGAAATTAATTCCCAAATTTAGAGGTCCTTATGAGATCAAAAAGTCTTGGATAATGACCGTTATGTTATATAAGATGTTGAAAATTTTCAGTTGACTCAAAACCATTTGAAGGTATTTTTGGACCTGAAAATCTTAGATTATGGCTTACTGTCTAAAAACTTATTATATACTTACTTGTATGTATTACTTATGTTTAACTTTATGTAAACATATCAAATTTATATTTATGAACTTATGGTTACTTATTTATGCTTATATACTTATCTACATTTGAATCTTTATGTATTATTTACTTATGTATTTACAGGGTTAGGATGTGTTGTGTGTAATTATGTATTAGAATTATGTTTAAACTTATAGTGATTAAGCATTTTATTATTTAAATTAGATCGGGACGATCTAACTGTCAGGATTGCCGAACTGTGGTGTTTAAATTCAAATTTAAAATTACCGCCGTGTAACAGTTGGCAATTGTGACGGTAGAGTGAGGATATACTTCTAAGTTCAGTTACTGTTACTGTTACCTTTAGCATGCTTGTATTTTTAAGTTGGTTTTTTTATTATTAAATACAGAGTGTTGCAATTATTGTATTATTTGGGAAAAGAGAGTTTATTGGTCCTGATCATTAAAAAGCTAGTTGCTACAAAGGAAAATTAAAATCTACGGTAACCTAGGAGAGGATCCTAGATTACTGCAGATTTATTTCCATTTTTTAGACAGATTGAGGTTATCTGAAGTGATCGGGAAACGACCATTTGCGGACTCCGAACAGTAAACATTCTGATCCGCAAATTGCCCATACAAATAACATTTGCGGATGTACGCAATTTGCGGACCCCGAGACACTTCCTTAAATTATTATAGGCTTTGTTATGAACGAATAAGTTCAAAAGTAAATTTGTAATTAAAATTATTATTAATTTTATTAAATATATAAATAAAAGTTTACCTTGAGTGGGATTTGAACCTACGACCTGTACTTTGCTAGAGTAGTGAACTAACCAACTGCGCCATCGAGATTCAACCCCAATCGATGTAACTTTTGTCTTTATGTATGTAGAACTGATGTAAATTCAAAATATAATGTGATTACAATCAAATTACTTATATTAATGGAATATGAGCCTGCAATATCGCAAGGATTCAGACAAACCAAAGCAACTGGACTAATATTAAGTTATTATAAGTTTTGTTATGAACGAATACGTTCCTTAAATTTGTCAACATTGTCAATATACTGATTAACCGATGTTTTACATTGTCCGTTCATGGCTTCAAGATGTCATCTACACTGTGTTCCTTAGATTCGTTTAATTCACAAACTACTTAAGGTATTAATAAAATCATTATTTTTATCAAATTATAATACAAACACTAACCTTTCCTCTTCAATTATTAATAAAGTGTCATCTTCAAACTCTGTAGCCTCAAAGACAAGCTCGTTTGAGGCATGTTGCTGGGTGTTGTTACCTTTATTAATCGTCCTTAAAATATATTATCAACACACGAATTTTCTAATCTATAACAAACAAATGGCAACGGGAGGTACATGATTAAAATTATATTCTGTCGCTGATTCCCAATAAATTAACACTACACAATAGTAACTATCCTTATTGTAGGTAGCGGACCGAGAAAATTTTATTATTGTAATAAACATTTTCTCAAATCGCAATTGTTACCGCAAAAGAAAAGATATTAATGGGTTTTTAATATTTTGATAATAAGGTGTAATTCGCTAATGTTTTCCGTGATATTTTTTTTGTGTATTTTATGGAAGAAATGTGGGAATGTATGTAACTAATAATTGGGCAAGGGTTGAAAAACACATGTTAGGGTAGAAGCAGGTGTACGCGTAAAACTGCCGTTACCAGCAACCGTAACAAATCTTTGAAAGCGGCTGCATGCACATTCTGGTGGTAAAAGCTTCAAAAACGTAACAATAAATTGTATCGGTACACGCCGCGATCAAAGACGTCGTTGTTTGTTGCTTTGAAATTTGATATAGGTTTTTCTACGGACGAGTGCATATTTTTAAAATTAAGATTTCGTTCAATAATGAATATGAAAAATCTTCCCACGTAATAATTTATTGTTTTTTTAATTACATTTTGAAAAACGGAGGTTGATTTCGGGAGTAAATATAGATAGTTGAAGTAGAAGGTGAAAGGCAGTTCCGATTAGTGTTTTGATTCATCCGGATCGATTTGATTGTTTGAATTAGAAACTGTCATTGTAAACCGTTTCGTCTATAAATATTTTTGTCGTGCACACGTGTGAAAACTAAATACGCGAATTTATCCTTTTCTTTTTGTGTAGGTTTTAACGTAAGTTTTTCCAAAAATTAATCGATAATTAATCCCCGTGGCGTCGAGGTCTAAACCGCCTATCTTAACTCGTATTTGTCATAAAGTGGTTAACTAAAGGGTATATATTCAAGTGTAAGTAGGAATTTTAATGTAATTAAAGCTCGCAGCAAACAATTCAACAAGCCTATGTAACGTATTAAAAATCATTGCCTTGCAAGAAGTATCTAATTACGCACGCCGGCTCCTTAAGTTGAAATCTGTTAAAAGAAGAGGGGTGTGCTTTAAACAGTACCGTAATCCTTCTCATTGTTAGAATGACTTGGCATTGTCTGTTGATTATATTTGCATAAAGAGAGTTGGCGTCGACAAACGTGTAAAAGATAAATAAATTTCGATTACAATTGTAAATAGGCAATACCAAGGGTTTACGCACACACAGATCCGGATGACCGTAAAAAACTCCTCAAATTCCATTTTTACTGTTTTTATTATTTTCTGACGCAGTCACTCAGGCTTGTGTATCGGTCACGTTATGATTTATTTCCACTTATCCTTGTAAGGCTTTGTTTTAATGAGTTTGTTTGTAGTATCTTGATTTAGTCTGTTTAATTAGAATTGTTTGCCTGCGAACTAATTTTTTTTCATGTGTAATTTATTGTAATTGCACGTATGGATTTTGCGCTTTATTAGTCACTATAAAATTGTGTATGTATAAATTCCTTGCCTATTTTTTTTGTTCTATTACCTGTGCAATTTTACTGTTATTATATCCTGTATGTACCTTAATCTGCCTTATTTTAATTGCTTATTTACTTAAAGACCGATATGGTTGGTTGTATAGGGCCACATGTTTGATATTATCATTTTTATTCTGATTTATTTATGACACAATTGTGGGTATGACTTCACCGTTTATTTGTTTAGTTTTTTATTGTGTTTATGTGTAACTAAACTGCTTTTTATTTTATTGTTAGTAGTATAGCTAGGCCGATACTAACCCAAAGTATACAAATTTCCATGTTGAAGGTCAAGTCAGTTAATCTGCTGTGCAGGTACGCGCTCCCCGCTTCAAGGTGAAAACTTAAAGAAATATCTTGATCGTCAATTCTTAGAAATGTATAATTTTCAGGGTCAAAGATTATTAGGGCCGATCCTAACCCACCGTGCACGTACGCGCTCCTCGCTTCCAGGTCAAATCTTATTCAATCCTACTACTCAAGGTCAAATTCTTGGAAATAAGCATTCCTAATCAACGACTTTTGTAACTGGCTTTGCGTATGCGTGGGTATCAAGGTCACCCAACAATTATTAGAAAGCTAACCAGTTCGTGGAAATATGATACAGGGACAATTCTTAGAAATCTAAACATCTGAATATGAAATGTAAACATGAAGAATGAATGCTATTGGCTAAATGCTCTTCAAGGTCAAATTCTTGGAAATAGCAAAATAAGCGTTCCGTGTCTTATCCGATCTTACCCGATATTATTAGTTCTTATCCGACCTTATCCAATCTTATCCGATCTTACTCGATCTTATCCGATATTACCCGATCTTATCAGATCTTATCCGATATTTAATTTTGTCCGATCTTACCCGAAATTATTAAATCTTATCCGATCTTACCCGATCTTATCCCATCCTACCTGATCTTATCCGATCTTACCCGACCTTAGCATTGTTTACACAAAAATTATATGTGTATTTTAATTGATATAGTAGAATTAAATATTTATGCTTTAATTCATTAAAATTTGTAAAACTTTATAGGAAACGGAAATGGGAAGAACGGTTGAAGCTCCTATAATTACTATTGAATTATTTATAGCTATTAAGTCCTTCGGGAGTCAAAGACGCTACACAGAGGTACGAGGTTAATAGTGTGGAGCATGAGTAGGTCTACCGCCAAGTGACTTCCAGAGGAAATTCGTCGGTCTATGTATTAGCTAGGCCCCCAGTACCTAGGTTCCCTAGGGAAAATTTCGGCATCGAATGTTACTATGAACCAAGCGCCACAGACGAAACCCAAACGTCTGCTCTGTACATTTGGGTACGCTCTAGAAATGATCAACCGATGTAATTAGTTTTATTAAATTGTGAGCAACTGGAAGGGATCCGTACGATGTATGAGAATGAAACACCTGTATAAAGCAATGTTGCATAATCTATAAGTAAGAAGTCTAAATTGCAGCGTATGCGTCTAGACTAGAACTATTGACGCAGCTTTATGAACGTCGGCATTGTACCAAAGTATATTATTTTTCTGTTGCCAAGTGAACTCGACAATTTATTTAGTGTAAAAACGCTCATTCAGCATTTTCTCTTATCCACAAAATTTATATGAACTTTATATTTCGGTTATTCTCTTTTATGCAGGTGTCAGTCAAAATAGTTCTGAATTTGTTTTGCAAGCTGATGGCGTGTATTTATAGTACAATCACAATCGCATTGTTTTATATAATGGAAAAGAAACGCCTAAAAGTTTTTCAAATTTTAATTTATTTCATATTAAATTACAGTTAGTCTATTACCGATGAATACATTTTGAAACGCTAAATTTTATAAATCATAATTTAAGTATATTTCTAGGCGGAGCGTGCCCGAATGATTGCCTTGCACACACCAACTATCTACTTCGCTCACACACTGACTATCTATCTCACCACAAATGTACTTATCCCTTTTCACATCGTTTGATTTGGCTGATGTGACTCATATCAAAAGTTTCAATTTTATGTGTGTTATTTAGTGTAAAAAACACTCATCCAGCATTTTCTCTTATATGAAGCAATTATGTGTAATTATTATCTCTTTTACGCGGGTATCGCACATTTATTTAATGCACTATAATTTTTATGTTGCTAAATTATAAACTTGGGCAAACGTACAATTTATTTTGTATTAATGTAAAATTGTAGAGACTATAGATTTAATAAAAACAAAATACCATCTGCTAGAAGATATCATGGAGCTTACACTGTATCAAGAACACGTATTTTATATATGAAGACCAGAAGTATAAGCAGATTGGGGGATGACCCATGGGTTCACCATTATCGCCGGTCTTGGAACCTTTTTATGATAGACCTGGAAACTCGTGCATTGAATACAGCGAACCGCAAACCCAAACTGTGCTTAAGATATCTCGACGACACATGTATAATTTGGGTACATGGTCGAGAAAAACTAAATAACTTTTTAAAACATCTGAACGAAATGTACACTAAAATTAAATTCACAATGAAAGTAGAAAAAAACGGAAAATTCCCATTGTTAGATGTGCTTTTGTATAAGAAGACTAACAGGCTAGAACATACAGTACACAGAAAAACAACGCACAGTAATAGATATTTAAATGCCAAATCTCACCATCATTCGGCACAATTGCACGCTGTGGTACAAACTTTGGTCACAAGGTCCAAACGCTTAACATACGAGAAAAATCAGAAGGAGGAAACAAACACAATCAAAACAACATTACTACAAAATAGATATAAAAACCGGGAGATTCAAAGAGCATTTAAATTTGGTACGGTTCTTCCCAATCCAAAAACAAAAATTAATTTGGAAGACCAAGGTATTTCCAAATTCCATGTGGAGATTGTGATCGTGTCGACATACGCCAGGCTAACTAGCAGTGAAAAATACTACAACTTCATCGTTATCACATGTGCAAAACACGGAATAAATATTGAGGAAACGAATAGCTGGCGAGGAACATTTAACAAAAAGGATAATACAAGAAGCTATAGAAATAGAAAAACACACTAGTAATCTGAATACACGAGATGACGCCCAAAGACTACCGAGTACATGGAGACTGGCGTTAACCAGAGTGAAAGAACAACAAGCAACAATAAAACCTGAAAACACAATAGTGAAACATTCAAAACAAAAAAGAAAAAGGAAGGTAATGAACGCGGAGAAAGTGACCCCTATAAATAAGCAGGATACAACAGTGGATGTCAGTTCAATACGAATAACGAGGAGTAGAGCAAAGTTATTAGTGACCTGAGGATGACAAATGTGATTTTTCCGAAACGTCGTCGAAATAATTTAGGTTCTTCCAAGAAACTCATCAACACGAGATGGAAGACCCGGAATTCATGGAAATGGAAACATATATCGGGTGGGCAAATATGCGAGGTAAGCGGCTGTATCTCAGGACCTGTCAATCTGACAACAATGAGAAATTTTTTTTATTGTGAATGTGGCCATGATAATTAATCACTACTTCAATGAATATATAAAATAAAATAAATGCCGCCAATGTCCTGAAATGTCTAATTAATGTTTATTATACAAAAAAAAAACTTTTAAAGAACATTGTATAGAAACGGAAAATTTTTATTAGACGTGGTTTAATACTTGTCAATTCGATTTGAGAATATTTTTTTAAATGCCTTTCCCAAGTGATGAAGCCGTTGATATGATTGCGGTTTATTTCGTGTGCTTTCAAAATGCAGCAATAGCTGAAAGACAGTATGCGGTTCAATATCCTGATCACCAACATTATGGAAGAAGAATGTTTCCACGCTTGGTACAGCAACTACGCGATACTGGTAGTTTCGTTGACCTAGATTTAGTAGGCCTCGCATTGGAAGGATGGAAAAATATTATTACTGTCTTAGCTTACCTTAGTGTTACCTTTTATTCCTAGAATACACCCCTACCATACTGGAGGTGCGGACCGAGAAAATTTCATTATTTCAATAAAAAAATTTCTAATCGCAATTGTTACCGTGAAAGAACAGATAATTAATGGTATAACATTAAATGGCGTCAAATTGTAACAACAATAAAAATAAAGCCAACTTATTATAACAATAAATAATGTGGTTATAGGTTTTAGAAAATTTAAATGTTAAGTTCAAGTTTAATAAAAACTCTTACGGTGATGTAATTTGTATAATGATTAAACGCCAATTGTAATATCTCTAACTGTGATGATGTAATCTGAACGAGATAATTCATAAATAATGAAATTAGGTAAAGTTCTCCCTAAACACAAATCGTATAACTTAATGGAGAAACCTTTCACCACTAATTGTGCCGTCTCGACTCCAATCGGTAGATTAAGAAAAGGGCAGGTTCTAATGTACTGATTTGTTCATATACCTGAAATGCTGCTTGCTTCCAATCTGCTTAATTATTTTCTCTTCACTACATTAATAAAAAATGCAATGTAAGCAATAAAATGATACCTCGAGCGCCACGTTGTCTTTAGTTATTAATATTCGGAAAAACAACGAAACCGAGTTCGTAAATAATAAAACATTCATCAAAATTAAAATAAAATTACAAGATACACTTACGTTTATTTAATATCCAATTGAAAGGATTATGTCAAAGAGGTCTTAAATCTATCCGTTAGTTACACAAAAAATATCATTAAATAATTACCTTGGAACAGTTCTATTTTATTACCGCTGGTAACACATGAAACAGAATGGTGAACTTGGTGAGGTCATTATCTTGATAATTTATTCTTAATATATTGTGTCCATACATTTAATGCATTTCTTTGAAGTTTAAGTATGTAAAACTTGCGTTGTAGAATGTAATCCAAATAATAGTTCCATTGAAATTAAAAAAAATAGCAAAATAGGGTAAAAGTAGCAAAAAAGAGCCATTAAAGCCACAAAAAAATAGTGAAATATAAGTGCCATATACAAGTAAGTGCCATATACAAGTAAGTGCCTGGAAAGAGCAAATGCTTTAGTTTTAAATATAATGAATTAGAAAATAACTTACCATCAAAATCTGATGGCACTAAATATAAAAAATTAGGTAATAACCATTATAACAATGCCTTCTGCTATAACATTCAGCACCAAGTGAAAAATATAGCGGCTTTCAGACTAGCTCCTCTAAGTATTTCCCCCAAGAAGTTGTCACGCGTTGTGCGGATACAATGATCAGAATCCAATTTTTTTAAGAAAGGGAACTATAACTCTTTATGAAATATTGCACCTAAAAAGATGTGTTCTAGGAAATGCAAATTAAATTGCCTTTCTCAATTCTACATTTTAATAATTAAAAACTTTTCTAATATTACGCTTGAAAATTGATTTCTCAAAATTCAGCCTGAAATGGTGGGGGTATCTAGACAACAATCTCTTTTTAGGAATTATGACCCTAACTCGGCCAGAACAATGGATCGCCTTGATTCTTTTCTCAGAGGTGTGACCTTGAAAATTGTAAGCATAGACTTTGAAGCGTCGGCTTGAACAATGGATCGCCTTAGTTCTTAAAAGTTGATTTCTTAGAATTGAGTCTGAAATGGTGGGGGTAGCTAGAAATTGATCTATTTTTAGGAATTATGACCATAACTCGGCCAGAAAAATGGATCGCCTTTGTTATTTTCTCAGAGGTGTGACCTTGAATTGGGGGGAAACGGTTACCTGTGGTTCTTAGGAAAACTACCTTGGTGGCTAAGGACAGTAGTATGAGCCCACGTAAGCATAATCCTTTTATTACAATTTAGTCAATATAAGACTTTGAATCACATTTTACCTTGAGGTGTGTGAAATACCCTGCGTAAAGCCAGGAGCTTATTTTTGACCTGAACCACAGAGGTCAATGAACTTTGCGGGGGGCGTAACCTTGAAACCGATGACCTTGACAAGATCAATGAACTTTGACTACTAGCATAGACAATAATCTGTAATAAAATAATCCAGCATGTGACTTTGAGAATAATTGTAATAACTAAATTGGCTCAGGCGAGAATTGGTGACCTTGACCCTGAACAGTAGAATCCCACACCTTGAAAAGTCTATTTAATACCCCTGACCTTGAGAATTGTAATTAACACACACACCTCGGCTAAGTTATAAGAATTGTCTGCTGTCGTTGAAAATTTCTGTCAAATTAACACTCAGCCAGAGAATTAATTGGCGACCTTGAGCATTTTCTGGCCTTGAAGACTGATGCAAGGAACGTGACCTTGAAAAACCTTGTACTTTGACATAGGCAATGTGATTACCTTGAGGAATATACGCAGGCAATGTGTACGATGTCCTTCCATGCACTTTGATGCGGAGAGTCCGCATGAGAGCTTCAATGGTCTTGACCTTTAAAACCTTCTACTTGGACGAGGTCAATGTGGACCTTGAGGAATATACTTCGATGCAGGCAATGTGTACGATGACCTTGACCTTGAAAACCATTGACCTTGATGTGCGCCAGGATCTTTATATCATACCCACTAACTTTTTTCAATAGTGAATAATAAGAAAGATATGCTGTATCAGCTGTCAACCACGTGTTTTGGTTTTTAGTCAAAATGCATAATGTACATATAACACTTTCGGTTTCGGTTTACTCTTGTCAAGTACAATATCTTTTACTAACAACTTTTTTTTTCCAATAGTGTATAATAAGAAAGATAGGCTGTCAACTGTTACCACGTGTTTTGGTTTTTAGTCAAAATGCAGAATGTACATATAACCCTTTTAGTTTCAGTTTACCCTCGTCGAGTACAATATCTTTTACTAACAACTTCTTTTCCAATAGTGTATAATAAGAAAGATAGGCTGTGTCAACTGTTCATCACGTGTTTTGGTTTTTAGTCAAAATGCATAATGTACATATAACGCTTTCGGTTTTGGTTTATCCTCGTAGAGTACAGTATCTTTTACTAACAACTTTTTTTCCAATAGTGTATAATAAGAAAGATAGACTATCACCTGTTGGCCACGTGTTTTGGTTTTTAGTCAGAATGCATAATGTACATATAACACTTTCGATTTCGGTTGATCCTCGTCGAGTACAATATCTTTTACTAACAATTTTTTGTTCAATACTCAATAATAATAATAGTAATAATAATAATAATAATAATTTGAATTTGAATTATTTACTTATTTAATACTTACAGTATACTTAGCATGTGCACTAATACTTGTGTATGCTAAAAGTGTTCTTTGTTCACCTAAAACATGTTTATAATTTTTTTTAAAAATCCAAATTTTGTTTCATTGTGGAACATTTTCTGTTCCACAATGAAACAAAAAATAAACTAATTTAAACATTTGGAAAAAACATAATAAATAACTTTATTTTAACCAAAATACATTATAACAATTCGAACAAAGAACTAATAAATATTAACGCACATCTAATGATCCAAAATGAATTTCAAACTTGTACAGCGCTTGTTGTCGTTTAGTTGTTCGCAGTTGAACGTGTTGCTTTAAAATCATTTTAATATGTTCTTCTGGAACTATAGCGATGTCCGGTTGATTAGGAAAAATAAAACTATCTCTGCATTTCATACTTCTTCTAAGAAAACTGACTTCGTAATCTTCTGCATCTTTCTTGTCCTTTAGTATCTTCGCAACATAAAACACTGTTTGGAAATTGTACTAATACAAAATTCCCAGGTTTTGGACGTTCCGTCAATTCTGGAAAAGGATCAGTTTCGTTATCACTGATATCCAAATTATCAGATGAGTTATCGTCGAGTTCTATCTCACTCTTCCCATCAGACGATTCAACTAGCTTTCTTTTTCCTCTGTTTTTTGTTTTGGTTAACTGACATTTTCGGAATTTTTCCATGGCCTTCTCTTCGATGGCATTTTTTTCTGGCGTATCAGTAGCAATTATACTTTTTTTTTCTCGATCTTGATTTCTGCTTTAAGTTTACTGCTTTAGGATACCCTTTTAACTCCGCAGGTGACATAAAAGTGCTTGTAGAAGTGTTCGGTGCTATTTCTTCTATGGAGTGTTCACTACTTTTATTTTGCAAAAGTGCCACTTCAGGTATGGGAGATTTGTTTTCATTTTCTCTAATCTCACTTATATCTGTTTCATTCAACACTTCTCGATCTGTAACTTTAGATATGGCAAAGTCATCATCTGAGAAAACATTTTTGTTGAAAGGGAAAATACCAGATTTTTTAAAACCAGACGATATATTAGTAGGTGTCATAGCCTTTTCGAAAGCTACACCTACGCATTCAGCAACATCGTATATAGTGAGTGGACGGCCAGGATGCCGTAGTAGCCACGATTCCACTGCATTGTTATAAAACGATTTAAAAGGATAAAACACTGTTACATCTAATGGCTGAAGCCTATGTGAGCAATGTGGCGGTAGGGTCAAAATAGTAACTCCATTGCTCTTTGCTAACTCCAGTACATAGATGGACAAGTGGCTTTCATGATTGTCCATGATTAAAACCGATGGATTATCTAAATTGCTAGAGCTATGGCGTATGAAATGTTTTACTACATCGACAAACAGTTCTACAGTCATCCATCCAGATGACGATGCTAAACCTAATGTGGCAGGTGGAGCTCCATGTAGCATATGCTCTTTAAATTTCTTATGAGGAAAAATCATTGCCGGTGGTAAAAATATACCATTCACACTTATTATGCAACAAGTTGTAATTAAAATTCCCGTTCAGCACTGGTGGCGGAATTAACTTGCTTAATTCCTTTTTTTGCAACTATCTTCCGCGGCTGCTGCACGGTAGTGGGTCGAGGTCTCATCCAGATTAAAGACACGTGTTCCATTTGCAAATAATTCATTACGACTATACACGATCTCAAGGTTTTCAAAGAATAAACCTACAATGTGTTTATTGAAAGATGTCATACGAGATAAGCTACATGCTTCTGGTTGGCGAATGCTTAAATTAGGGTGACGATGCATAAACCCATGAAGCCATTCTATTCCAGCCTTCTTATTTTTTCTCCAAGAAATAGGCATTTCTTTAGAATTTGCAACTGCTAGTTCATAAGCTAAATCTCGTATGTCCTTTCTTGATTTGCCATAACACATTTTTGCGCATTGTATGGCATAATCTGCTATGGTTTGCTCTTCTACAGCGGTAAAAATTTTTCTGCATGCATAATTGGGAGTCATTCTAATGAGAACCTGACCCTCAGGATTCGTTTTCTTTTTAACATACCGATATAACGTAGGATACTTAACACCACTGCGATCTGCTGCTTCTCGTAAAGGAAGTTTTTCAGTGCTAACTAAATTAACGGCAGTTTCCATTGCTTCCCGACTAAAATTGCCTTTTTCTGTTTTTCTAGTTCTACCCCGCGCCATTGTGCTAGAAAACAAAAATTAAATCCTTATTCTTTATAGTTCAGAAAACAGCTTCGAAAACTTTCTGTTCGACAATGAAACATGTTTCATTGTGGAACAAGATTTTTGTTTCATAGTGGAAAATTAATAGCCTTCAAAAATCTGAATACTCAAGCTAAAACACGTTACCTCGCCACTGATTACAATCAGATAACCTAATATATACAACCCTATAACTAGTAGCTATTAAGCAATTCGCCTCAACCAATACGTTTTTTTGTTACGCTAATGGTAAAATGATGTATAACAATATTTACCAAGGTAAAGAATTCGTTTTTTGGCCACTGAATGCAATTAATTGTATTTCTTAAAAATCAACACAAGTACAGTGGCCGGCGTGTAAGACGAGGAGCCGGCGCATCGCGAAGAACTACGGCGGTTGCCGATTATAATTAAAATAGTAAGCAGTGGCGTATCACATTTGTATGTTTAATTATATGTATATTGGAAGAATGCGTATGAAGATGAATAATTCCAATATTTCCATTGGTGACGCGTATTAATTTAATTATAGTATTACTTCCAGTATAGCTTTTAATTATAATAAATTGCGTATTTACATAAAATATGGTGCTTTGAATTGCTTTTAATATACCATTAAAATATACATTATGCACCATGTGACGCCTTTGAGGTAAACGAACGCGGGAATTTGAACATCATAAAGTCGTCTTTCGCGCATAGGCGGGCTCGTCTTCTTACACGCCGGCCACTGTAAACACTGCGCCACCCTTATGCGAGCTGTACTATTTAGCGGGGAAACTAACTGCGCGCGTATTTCAAAATTATTTACGTTGTTTCACTGTGAAACATGTTTCATAGTGGAACATTCTCCCCTAGTAAAGATATGTTACTCTGGGTTATTGTTTGCTTAGTACTCTGTACTTGTAAGAGTAATTAAGATACTTTCACCAGTGTTCGACAGGCTCAACACATATTTACAATCACCAAGTGATCCTGGCCCCGATGTGTCTTAGTACATGCCAGTGGCGATAATGGCTTTATTTCTACGTAGAACTTACTTTTCTCTGTCAAGAACAATGCTGATGTCCTAAGTAAATACGATTCACATTAGTAGTGCAGAGTATAATGTAAAGGGAATTGGGATTTATCTATAATAAAATTTATCCAAAATTTTTTGATTTATACCAACCTTCTTATTGATCTTGTGCTGAGCATGGTAAGGTACAATTAGGAAAAGCTTGCAATATAGACTGTTCTTGGATTTTTAACACATATTTTGTCCTGGCACAAGGCAAATACTACAGCAGTATATTCACATGCAGAGGTAGCACAATGAGCTTGTTTTGATGGCTATACCTACATGCTAATGGATTACCACCGGCCCCTATCTAAATTACACACCTGTTTCCCATTTAATTTTCTAAAGGTTTTATAAAGAGAATTCAAGTTTATATTTAACAGGGTTTGTGAAAATGTAACACATAACTTACAAGCCTTTTTACAGCTTCTAATAAAGTCTTAACTAAAACTATCGGATTGTCAAAGGCTACAACTACAGCTGGTTAACATAATGAATGAAGTAACATTACATCTTTATAATGTAAGCATTTTTCAAAACACTTTTTTGTTAAATTAAGCTTGGTAAGAGTAATTAGACTGAAATTCAGTTAGGAGTAAATACTGAAGCAAAAATTATTAAAGTAAAAAATGTTCTAAAATGGAATTTAAGCGGAAACATACCCTGACTTTTACCATAATATTTAAAACTTACCATATGTTTCTATTATACAATAAGCATCTTGGAAGAGCCAATTTTTTGTCAAACAGACTGTAAAAACATGATAAAAGACATAGCCATACGCAAAGAACGTATACATCATATAATTCGAATCCAATTAACTTTCATAAAGAGTTCACTAATGTGGGACTGGTATTTTTTCCATATACATTAGATGTACTTGAATAGCGAAAGGTTGTAATTGCGGTTACATAACTGTTGAAATCAGAAAATAATTACATTATGTTAATGATGGTTGGAGGACTCTAAGTACTTTATATTATTTAGTTATAAGCAAGACGCCTAAAATGTATGTGTTGTGAACAGCTGTTTACCCTGTCACGGTGTTCTTCCAATACGTTCATCAACAGCAACCCTGATAAGTGCTCGTTTTTTATTTTAACCATTACCTTTATTTTATTTACTTTATTTAATTGCAAGAGGCCTGATTTCAAGTTTGATTATATTTGCTGTTGTATAGGTATTTTTACCGCTTTAACTGTAAAACGTATTTTTATCACTGTATACAAAACTCGACAATAGTGTACACGTTAATTTGTGAGATATTATTATTAAAATAAAACAGTGTCCTATAACTGCCTTACGAAATGAAATTGATGTTAGTTTCAAAACGTTTGTGTATTATCAAAATTGTAAATGAAAGTTAGCTTGTTTATTTACTACGGGTTATTTGGCCTTTTTCAAAACGGAATAGTGCATTCAAGATTGTTTATAAAACTAGGGCCCTTTTTACCAGAGGTATTTCCGAATTTGCGTGATATTATTATTATGGCTGTCTAATGATAATGATAAACGTTGTGTAAAATAAAACACATAGTCCTATAGCTGCCTTACGAAAGAAATTGGTATTTGACCCAGGGGAATTTGTCTATCTTCAAAAACTTAATAGTGCATTCAAACTTGTTTATAAATCCAAGGCCTTTTGTCAGAAGTATTTACGAATTTGAGTGATGTTATTATTGTTATGACGGCCTAATGATAATAAGCGTTGGGTAAAATAAATCACAGAGTTCTATAGTCGTCTTACGAAATGAAATCGATGTTAGCTTCAAGTTACATGTATATTATCAAAATTGGAAGTGAAGGTTAGCTTGTTTATTTGTCCCCAGGAATTTGACCATTTTCAAAAACGAAACAGTCCGTTCCACCTTATATATAAATCTAAGGCCCTTTTGTCAGAGGTATTTCCGACAAGCCATCCCTTGTATGTAAAATAATACAGTGGGCTGATTTCGAGTTTGGATATATATTTGTTATGTATAGGCATTTTAACTAATTTAACAGTAAAACTATCTTTAACACTGTGCAAAAACCGGCAACAGTGTTACAAGCTAATTTGATACTCGTATATTGACAGTATTTTTGAATTGTAAACTGATTATTGCAAGCTGTAAGTTATGATTTGATTGATCGATATTGAATTGATTGAGACTGATTTGGGGATGATCGACTGTTTCCCATGTTGGTGTCCTCACGTTTAGGGAGAGTACTAGCTCACAGTGCCGGTTACCCTTACCTACAAAGTAAGCGGTAGTTCATAGGAGTTAGGTATGTATAGTGGTAGAATCGCTACCTGAAGAATTGTTAGCTCAGCTTCGTGTTAGATTTGATTGAGGTTGATTGATTTGGTTAATTATTTTGATTGATTTTGTTTGATTTAATCTAGAGTAATTTTTTTGAGATTGATTTGCTTAATCGATTTGTTCGAGGTTGATTGCTCTGGTAATCTCAAAATAGTATTACTTATAATAGATGATTAAAGCCATTTAGCTTTTTTATTTATAAATTTAATTATGACTCATAATTGAAACCATAATAAGTGGTGCGTAACCGTTGACTAAGTCCCGAAAGCTGGTGTAGACGTATTATACGGACCCCACAAGTTATAACTAGGGCCTCTTATTTCAAATTTCACCCCCATAAACATTACAGTGATCTGTATGTAGTTTTTAAATATACCGCTTCTATTACAGAAAACAGTAATTAGTCCATACACTACTAGATGGCGCCACTAACAAATTCAAATTTTTAGTTCCGGAGACCACAAGGGGGCGAAGCCCCGAGAGCAAGTTGCGAAGACCTACACCTGTCTTACAAATTAGCATTAGGGCTCATTATTAGAATACAAATTAAAATTTACTTCCAAAACAAAATGGCCGAGGGTTTTGATTATGACTAATAATTAAAAGGGTTACGATGATACAATCTCATTATACATGATGATACAATTTAATTACGGCTCATAATTAAAATAATTGTGTGTTTTGATTATGACCTACAATTAAAAAAAAGGCCGCGGAATTTGTTTGACTCGTACTTAAAATATGTAATTGGGGCTTTAACCAATCCCCTCCTTCCACTTACATAACATCCGCGCCCCAGCAATTTATGACTATTATAATAATTATTATAAACAATGCTCCCTTATTAGAATACAAATTCAAAATTCCCGCTATAACCAATCAGAATGCAGAGGCTTAGTCCTCCAATCAAAGCACTGCGGCTGCGTTGTGGGGCTAAGAACCAATCAGGTAAAAGGTATGGGTGTGGTCTAGTCACACACGCACACAAACAAGCACACACACACACACACACACATACACACAAACAGACACACACACACACACACAAACCCACACGCACACACACACGCGCACGCACGCACACACCAGTAGACTGTATGTCATGAAAAGTAAGTGGTAGGTTGAATTGAATCTTTGCAATTTGCTTTAGGTTATATAAAAAAGACTGTCTGAGAAAAATATAATAAACCAATAAAAAAAGAGTAGGTATCCCAAAAATGACATATTTTTACAAATTAAGAAAAACCGTACATAGCTATTAAGACTCATTCGCATACTAATCTTACACATGAAAATCAATCTTAAAAGCTAAAATATTAAAGTTGCCGTCAAATTAGATTTAGTACTAATCGATTCTTACACAAGTTTCTTAAACTAGACAATTTAGTAATGTAGCATTTCTACAAATGAAAGTTCTTTCTATAACACTGACCACATACACGGCAAAAACGTGGGAGCGCGCATGTAACATGAAAGTAACAAAAAAAAGTTCCTGTAAACACAGGCTCAAAATCGCCTCATCAGGGAGCTAGAGCTCTTTGAAGGGTTTCAAAAACTGGTTTTCGGTTTATAGCTCCGGAACGACTCCAGCTATCTTAACGAAATTTTGGGATATAAAGTATAGGGTATTAGAGGTCAATTCTTTCTAGACTTGTGAATCCATTCACAATGCCAAATTTCCCTCGGAAAATGTAATCAACATAACTAAAATGAATCAGTACAGTATATAAGTTACTTGGAATACAAAGAATTGGTCACATTTGTTATACATAATTAGACGAGTGCCTTTCTACATGAATTTTTAAATTAGCTTTTTGATGTATTGCAAAATCACACTAGATTCATAACTTAAATAACAATGTTTAATTTGAATTGTTAAAAATTTTGTGTGATGTGTTCCATAATCACATTGGTCATATTTGAATTCATACCTTTAACACTTTTTTTAAGATGAAATGTTTAATATTAATAGTTTCACAATATATTGTATGTATAATCACATTAATGGCATTAGTATTTATTACTTGCAGAATGTTTTTTAAGATGATTTTTTAAAAGATATTTGTGGTGTGTTCCATAATTACATTGATCGCAGTTAAATTCATAACCTGAAGAATGCTTTTTAAGATGAATTTTAAAATTACCTTTGCGATTTGTTCCATAATCACATTGTTCACATTTTAACTCATATCTTGTAGAGTGCTTTTTAAGATGAATTTTTAAAAGATATTTGTGGTGTGTTCCATAATTACAGTGGTCGCATTTGAATTTAATAACTTGAAGAGTGTTTTTTAAGATGACTTTTCAAACGATGTTTGTGATGTGTTTCATAATTACATTGGCCGCATTTGAATTCATAACTTAAAGAGTGTTTTTTAAGATGAATTTTAAAATTTCCTTTGTGATTTGTTCCATAATCACATTGGCCGCATTTGAAATAACTTGCAGAGTGTTTTATAATATGACTTTTTAAAAGATATTTGTGATGTGTTCCATAATCACATTGGCCGCATTTGAATTCATAACTTGAAGAGTGTTTTTTAAGATGCCTTTTTAAAAGATATTTGTTATGTGTTCCATGATTACATTGGCCACATTTGAATTCATAACTTGAAGAGTGTTTTTTAAGATGCCTTTTTAAAAGATATTTGTAATGTGTTCCATAATTACATTGGTCACATTTAAATTCATAACATGAAGAATGCTTTTTAAAATGATATTTTAAATTATGTTTTTGTTTTGTTGCATAATCACAGTGGTTGCATTTGTATTCAAAACTTGAAGTATGTTTTAAAACATGAGATTTTAAACTTGTTTTCCACTTAGTTTTAAAATTGCAATAGCTACACTTATATTTAAAATTTGCACTGTATTTTAAAATGTCATGTATTAGATTTTCTTGTATCATTGTTGAACTATTAAATTTACTTTCACACTGTATGTTTGTGATGTGTTCGACACCGTTTTTATTTATATGATATGCTTTACTTGAGCTAACACCTTTTACTAGAGAAGAGATAACTTCGTTCTTAATATTCACATTATCTGTAAAAATAGTGTTAAATTTTGTACTAATTGAATGGTAAGTAATTTTACCTTGTATTAGATCACTATTTACTATAAGATGTTGGGTTACAAATGAATTTATTTCTTCTTCCTCTTCTGGTTCGACTTTAACAAGTTTCATATCAATCTCATAAGACATTTCGGAGACTTCGTGTTTCTTAATGATATACTTTATACAAAACTTAAGTGTACCACTATATCAAATTATTTAGGGTACAGTATTTCACCAAACAATATGGGTGGTAAAAGGGCACTTTTTCTACTTATAATTTTATTTTAGTTCCTACATTATTCTGAATACATAAAATATGGAAAGATTGGCAGAAGACAGCATCAAAGTCGTAAATATAAACATACAAAGCACTAGGTAGCATTCTCGTTTCCAAAAGTATCCCTAGCACCATTTTCATATGCTCTATAAAAACATAGTAACGTTCAAATTCTCAAACAAACATAATTCACACAAGTAAACAAGCCATTAACCGACCATATTGAAGTTATGCGCGTGGACGTGAGGAGGCGCTAAACAGAGGACGGAATAGGATGTGTGCCGATGTGTGACGTCACGATGTGTGACGTCATCATAGCAAAATTACTGTAACCTAACATAATTAGATTAGATAAACAAAACTACTGTAACCTAAAAAAAATTGCATGGGCCGGGATTCGAACCCGTACCAAAAGCGTGGAAGACGATTCCTACCACTATACCACCATCGCTCTAGAAGTTTGACATTGAAAGTGATATTTAAACCATTTATAAGAATTCCTATTTATATAGATAAGGCATGCGCAATTTGTCATTGGCACCTTCCTATGTTCCTCTATTTAGCGCCTCCTGTGGACGTGCGCCAATAAACACCTAATCCCATAAAAATAGTTGAGACGAACTTCTGGTTAGCACAGCTTCCATTCCATATTTTGGAATTTAATAGTGCCTTAAAATAATTGTCACAATTAATATACGGTATTGCCAACTGAAGAAACATCGGTTTAATATGGTGATTGATGTCCCGCTGATAAACATAAGTACCAGTGTAAACATTGTGAACCTCTGTTGAGAGGTAGGTGGGTGGGTCGGTTGGTTGGTTGCTAGATTGGTTGGTTGGCTGGTTGGTTCGTTTGTTAACTTCGGTTCTAGCGCATTGCTCTTTTTTGAAATATCGTTCGGTTCAATCTCTCGGCTGCTCCATTCATTTCTGGATTAAAACTACAGTATAACCTATTTCGAGTCCTTTGGTCTTGCAAAAGCTAGTGAATACGTTTGAATAATATTCCCTGCCATTATCACAACGAAGTGAACCAATCCTGTAACCAAAACTATTTGAAACAAGAGCTTCAAAAGTTTTAAAGCATTCAAAAACTTCACTTTTAAATTCTAATAGATAGACCATTGAAAAATGAGTATAGACCTCAAGAAAGATCAGAATGCACCTTTTATTATCGTACGTGGCAGGAGTAATTGGCCCACATATGTCGGTGCGAATTAGTTCTAAAGGTCTTTTCGTCCCCTTTATTTTAAGTTTTTGAAAAGGTAATCGAGTGATTTTCGTCTGTGCACACACAGAACGAACTTCCGCATTTTCACTTTTCTTATCAATAATACTAAGCCCCTCTCCTAATTTTGATAACTTTAATAGATTCTGCTGACCTATGTGGCACATGCCTTTATTTTTGACTTTCGCATCACAAATTTTGTTTTATACTTAGCAGCTAAATCAAAAACAATGAAATAGAGGTCGACATTTCTTTCTCCTTTGGCTAACAATTTATCATTTTTCGAAATTAATACACAGGCATTTTCAAAGGCAACTTTAGGCCTGCTTTTTCTAGTTTTTGACTGATAGCAAATTATGCCTTAGGTTTTTTTACCAATAACACGTCTTTAATTACTGCATCACAAGTATTATTGCCTACTCTAAGCTTAACATTTATATTACCTAATTTTGATGCACTTGAAGACTTACTTTACTTTTAGGTCTATGGAGTAAACATTACCAAAATAAATATCGTTATCCACCATGTGATCCGTTGCACCGGAATCTACTACCCATGTTATACCTACTTTATGTCCAATGTCACACTAGTTGGCCTCCGCTGTGAACGCGGCGCTGTTCTTTTTTCAATTTCAACTTGTTGTGCATATTTCTTCTTAAATCAGCAGTCTTTACGGAGATGCTCAACTTTTTCACAATTATAGCATTTAATTTGTTACGGTCGTGTCTTCTTTGAATTGGAATCGTGTTCATTGTTGAATTTCTTTTGAAATTTACTTCTTCCAAGTCCATCTGTAAAGAGCCAGCCGCCTTTATCAAATTTTTTCGAATTAATTACTTGCTAATTATCCTCCGACGTTAATTTCAAAAAAGTTTTCTACGTCAGAGCCCCTGTTCAACAACCAATCGCAACCCGATCTGAACCAGCAAAAGCCGAACCCGCCTTCTGCGGATCCGCAATAAAAACCGCGACGCGCCACTGAAGAAAGAGAATCCAGACCGCGTGTCTGTCGCTCTTAGTAGCGTTACTTTGTTCCGCCGACCTGTCGATCTCAGTGTTTGTCATATTATTCATCTTTTACCGTTGTGGTTATTTGTCCAGACACCTCGACAACACCACCTGAAAATCATCTCTATATAACCGAGCTGGTCGTTGTAATCTGAGGTTAAAGGCACGTAAGTTTTTATTGCACAATATTACACAATACGCCGATTGAACAATGTCAAGCCGGGCTGAACACCCGTAGTCATCTTTCATTAACTTCGTTGGAAAGAAGGGATTTCCCAGATTCTTGTAAATGATCTTTTACCTAACATCTATTGCACTATCTAACACCAATACGTCACACACGAGGCAATATAAGTAAAAACCAGAAGTGCCAGAAACCCGCAGATAACATTACTACCGGACGCCCCTCGTAGATCACATCGTGATCCTCCTTCGATAAATCCGTCTTAAAGGACTAATCCTGCTTTAAGAAAACCGCATCGGTCCTGATCGCTTATCGCGATAACCCAGACTTAAGGGAGAAACCGTTATGCAAATCTACCGTACCTGTAAAACAAGTTAGCTTATCCCGTACCTGAAAATCTGTAAACTAAGTTGTTTAAGGTTTAAAACACCTTATAAGTGTCATTATTGAACACAGCCCCGACCTAGCCCCACCCTGGTAGCTACTCTTGACGCAATCGAACCCAGAAGCACAGCTACTAAGCGTGCCCGCTGCCCACACCCAGAATATAATACGAAAGTATTCATTCCATTCCAAAGAGTTTAATAACTCGCCAACACCACCATTTCTGGTTTTAATACAATTTCCGTTAATTACCAAATGTAATTAAGACTAGATTTTAATGCATCTTATCACCTCACAGAGGTGACCATAAATTCTTTTATCCAAGGACGCATTTTATCTCCACACAAAACTATAGATAGTGTGTGATACGGGGAATGGTTATCCTCTGGAAAGCTATACGTTATCGATTTTATCGCCTATAATCGATAATCAATATTACTGATATTACCTGACAACAGGATTTGACATGGAAAACAGTATCCGAGATGCAACTCGTCAACTACCAGCTGCGGAAATCGAAGCAGCAGTTTTATACACCCGAGCAACATAAAAGACTGTTTGGAATGTGACGGATGGCAGTTTGAACATTTATCGAGTCATTAGATGCCTAATATTTTTGGGTTTAAAAGCGAACTTTTGATTTTATTTGAACATGAGCCACGTTAAAATTAAACTTTAACTCACCGCCAAGTTTGAAAACGTCATACGTTTCATACAACATATTATTTTCACTTGCTTTTGTTTTGTAATTAATGAATAGAAAATTAATTCCGTTGTATTTTGTCGTTTTTCTTCCGCTGTTATAATCTTTAAAATAGTTGTATCCGAAACTGTTGCATAATTAATATTTTGTAGTGTATAAGTGTATATTTTACTGGGTTTAAAGCATAACGAAATTCCAAATGATAAACACTGTTATTAGTAGATGTTTTTAAGTGTTATGTTTACACGGCTTCTAAACTCTGGAATGATCTCCCTAGTTCCTGCTTTCCTCTCACTTATGATATGAGAAAATTCAAGGTAGCTGTTCATAGGCATCTATTGCCAATTCATTATTCCTCGATCGATCCTCCTAAGTGTTCCTGAGTGCTTTAGCACGATAGGCCAAATTTAGCCTGTTCCGTTCCACAATCATAAAAAAAAAGACAAATATTTCAGTGAATTACCCGGCTCATTTTATTTTAAAGGTAAATAAAACATATTTGTTGTCAACATTCGTTGAACGCGATCATACTTGTAGAATCCAATTAGCCTTAAAATTCGGAAAATAGCCCCCCATTTGTTAAAAAAGTCTTCATACTACATAGGTTGAACAAATATTTATCATATCCAAATCTTTGAATATAAATATATTCAAAGATAAAATCCATACACTTTTATTAAGTGGTAGGACTACAGTAGAACCCCGACACTTTCCGCCGTCATCTTGGATTTTGACTTCACAAAACCGCCCACTTGGTAGACCGTATTTTTCACCCTTACTTTTATGGTTTCTTTTCGGAGGCCTTTCTCAACCCTTGATGGAATTTTCAACCCTTCTTGTTGTACTAAGAGCTTTTTTGACAGCCATGCCGTTTTGTACTTGCTCACGTGAGGGGTGTATATAGGGTTTGGTCTTGGGGTTGGTCTTGGGTTTGCACTTGGACTTGGGGTTGGTCCAGGCGTTGGTCTTGGATTTGGGGGCTGGAGCTGGGTAGCGGCTTCTTTTCGGGGGGGCCTTTTTCTACCCTAATTAAGGTTCTTTTGGTAATATTAAGAGCAGTACAACCCCTGGAGGTTAGGCAATTGCACGTGTTCTGATTGAAAAAGATTTTTATTTAAGCTGTGTTTATTAATATGTATTAGGAAACATTTTTATTTTATCAAATGATATTGCATAATTGTATTTCTTTTAATTCCTATCTACAGATTGTGATCTTTTACTTATACGAAAATTTATTTATACACTGGGATTGTATTCTAATAATTAAATTTTACTGTCATTTTAAATTAATCTCAACACGCAATGCAAAAAATTATTTAAAGTTAATTACACGACACAGTAATCAGAATATTGTTTTTCTAAACGAATATTGAAACTGGTTGCTTATCTTTGAAATATTTTTAATCACCATCCTCTCGTTAAAATCGGTGTATATACACAGGTCCTCGGTATCCAAACACTTAATATTTTTAAAAAAGATATGTTGTTTGCACTAGCTGTAATTAAATCTGTGCAATTAAATAAATAAATTATGGTTATAACTACCGTTTTCTGCTGCACGTATAAGCACACTAATACCGTTTTCTATGTTTTGACTTATGTTTAATTGATATAAAACTGGTTATTGAGTAAAAGTAATTTTTGGAATGTAAATAAAATATTACATGCTGTATATACACACCAAATTGTTTTATAGAAAACGAATTCATTATAAAATCCTCATTAAAATATAACAGAGTTAATTACAGTTGGTGTAATTATATAATACCAATATTGAGTAGCATACTTTGTTTAATAATAAATGATAAAAATCATAAATTTTTATAAACCGATTAAAAGAAATAAAAACAGTAGGTATTACGTAACGCTTAATTAAAAAGTAAAATATAAAAGGGTCAGTTTAAGCACCCTTTCTCGGCAATAGTAGCGGGGAAATTGTGGGAAATCATATTTTATCCTGGATTTTTTTAAAAATATCGAAACTGCCTGCGATACAGCTTTTGACAAAATTATTTGGTTTTACAGCTAGTGGCAGCCGTTGTTCAAAGACCTCTCTGTGGAATTTCTCTCTATGGAATTTCGAAAGGGTTTACCTGATATGGAGCAATTTGACGGAGAAAAACCGGTCTTCATAATAATTGATGATCTAATGCGCGAAACTAACGGTTCAGTGGTTGATATTTTTACCAAGGGCTGTCATCATAGAAACCTAAGTGTGTTTTTCTTAACTCAAAACATATTTCATCAAGGACGAGGACAGCGGGATATTTCTCAATGCACAATACATAATTTTATTTAAAAAACCCACGGACAGAGCTCAGATACAGCATTTAGCAAGACATATTTCACCGGACAACCCGAAATTTTAGAGGCAGCATACCAAGATGCTACTTCTAATCCGCACGCTATTTATTGTTCGATGTAAAACAGAATACACCGGATGTGCTACGCTATGTAACAAACATATTCGGGCCTCAAGGTATCTGCCAAGTATGTATAGCGAAAAAAGGTTTTAAGCCTCACAGTCATAAAGATTACATCATATATGATGGTTGACGTTTTAAGTGAAAACACCGATATCCTGCGTGCATTAGCCAGATTAAGTAAAAGTCAACGTGACGCTTTATTGAAATGTCTGGATAGTAGGCATGTGGAATGTATTTGCGAGTGTGCACATAACATTTTAAAAGGTCGTGTACCTCTGTCTGCTGATCAGAAGCAGCGACTCCCTCAGCATAAGCAGGCTTTAAGACGCTTGGCACGGAGAAGTGAATCTATAAAAAAGAAGAAACGGTTTCTTGTACAGAAAGGCGTTGCATTTCTACCACTCTTGTTAGGACCATTACTTGGTGGAATTCTGGGAAATCTATTTCCATAACCATGGACAACAACAACATGAAGAAGATGATTATTCTACCGCTAGACTTTATACAGCGATTGCAGGCACCAAATGTCACACAAAACAACATTTTAACGCAGCTAGGTAACAATATGGATAAAGTTTTAAAAATCAAAATGACTGATCATGACAAATGGCAGAAATACAATCAAGTTCTTCAAAGATATCTCTTTTCCAATCAATTACGTCAACCCGCTAGCATAACAATCAGGGGTGATGCTGATGATGATATTAGAGAATCACCGCAACGCAAAGGTTTGGCGGACACTTCCACCTTCATATAAGAAAAAAAGCGAGGTTTTCCTGCGTATACTAAATACGAGCAGTGATGTATTTTGGGATAAAAGGGGTACTGACCACATTCCAACATTATCAATTTGGTTCACGAGACGTTAAGAAAGCGAAAAACTACAAACCCACACGGTTGGCACCAATTTGCGACGTACATTAAAGAGATAAATATACCACGAGAGTTTATCGGAAATGTGCGAGGACGTTATGTTACTGTATCACCCTACGTTCAAAGGACCCTCATAGGAGAAAATTACGGTGCTAATAGTGAATCGCGGGAAACACCGAGAAGAATCTCTTAAAGAAGAGGAATTTCACTAGATTGAGATTCGTGGCTATCATAATATGGATACTGTATACTATGACCCAGAACATCGTGTCGGGTTTGCGGGTATAACACCTTTAGTTAATGCTGTAAAGGGTAGATATGGAGACGTAAAAAACTGGCAGCAAGCGCAAGAAGCTTGTACGATATATAAACCTATCAGAAAGAAGTTTCCTCGAAATAAATATATTGAATAACTTTTACGAATTGTAGTAAGCGGATCTTAGTGGTATGCGAAATTTAAGTAAACACAATAGTGGACACAACTACATACTAACGGTAATTGATGTGTTTAGCAAGAGGGCCTGGGCGAGAGCACTTAAAACGAAAACAGCTGCATCTGTAATTGAAGCATTCGCGGATATTTTTAAGGAAAGTGATAATACACCGTACAAAACTATTTCAAGAAACAAAATATCAATTTCTATGTACCAAATAACCCTTATGTAAAAGCATCTTTAGTTGAAAGATTTAATAAAACATTGAAAACAAGGATATGGCGTTATTTCACTTACAAAAATTCCTACAGGTATATCGATGTACTTCAAAAACTGGTGACTGCTACAAGTGCAAGTATAAAGATAGCCCCTGAGGCTGTAAACGATGATAACATTTTAGAGGTGTGGAATAACCTGTATGCGAAAGGTTTAGGCATTGCGCGTCATCCTAAATATAAAGTCGGTGTACCTGTTAGAATCGCCAGAACTATGTACACCTTTGAGAAGGGATATGAAACGGATTGGAGCGAGGAAGTTTTTACAATTAGTGCAGTGATAAAAAAAAGACCTCCAGTTTATCGCATAAGCGATCTTAATAAAGATCCTGTTGAGGGTACCTTTTACGTGAAGGAGTTGCAAGTTGTTACGGTTGATAAAGACGCTCTATTCAAAGTCGATAAGATTTTAGCTGAGAAGGGCCGGGGGCGATATAAACAATACATGGTCAAGTGCCGTGGATACAGTGACAAATTTTATAGCTGGGTACTAGCATCGCAGCTGAGAGATATATAAAATGGAGTTTTATCTCACCTTATACTAGCTATTTGACATATTTAATATGACTTCAAGTTTTATTACGCAGCTACCAAAACGAATAAGATTAACAGGTTCATGGGTTGTAGGCATATCGGAAATTCAGTACCCTTGTTCTTTTGCCGCTGTAAGTGCGACGGACAATTTAATATATTATAAAACTGATCCACCCCAGGAGAAGAGGATGTGTTAGAGACAGTATTAAAAAAAGCCACAGAATATTTTCAACGTGACAATGAAAAAATCATTTATATTGAGGATGGCTGGTATGTGATACATTTCGCTTCGGGATATTATGCCGACATAGAAGAAATTACCAGCGAACTAAATAACCATGTGCTAATAAGTAAATTGCTGACAATCGAATACCATAATCTAACTAAGCGTGTCACTACGAAATTAAAAACCTTGCTCTCAGTATTCGGCTTCTCACAACGTTTAACGTTACAGCTGGGTTATCGGCCGTACCAAAATATAGCAAATCTTTGTTTATTGAGCCATCGTTGAACCGCAAATTGTTGGCGATGTTTTATCTCCGCTTATGCGTATAATAAATATTACTTCTGAAAACTACGCTTACGCTGGTCATAAAGATGTGTTTTTTTTCGCCTGCACACTACATGCCCGTGATGACACGGGAATTTGAAAACATCGAGATTAGTATAAAAACAGATGCGGGTACAGCAATGCCATTCGAGTTTGGGACGTCGTGTCTGAAGCTACACTGCAAGAAAGTGCGATAATGGTTTGTCCTTATCAACAATATTATATGAATGAGGCCGGCATCGGCATTGGATCCATCTGCAGAGGCGCGTCATAACAACGTGGTCACGGAATAGAAAATTGGTTAGGTGGTATATTCAGGAGTATAATATCGTTATTTAAGTCTGGTGCTAAGGCTATCGGGAAAGAAGCTCTCAGAACGGGTGTCAATATTCTTGGTGACGTGATAGAGGATCGACCTATTAAGCATTCGTTTCACGAAAAATTCCACGAGGCACACGCTTCAACTTACAAGACGCGAATTATGGACACTACCTTGTTGCTGGTGAAACGTATGCAAATCAATCCGACTGTTCTAGTTGCACACGCTAAAGCTTTAGAAACAACTGCAGAAAAATATCCTGTTACAGGGACCGACGTAAAAGTGTTAACTATACCTGCGGGCATACAGCAAAAATGATTGGATAATACCTTCCTTGGTCAGTTACCTAAACGATGTATCGTAGGCTTTGTAGCAAATAAAGCCTTCAATGGTGATTATGCCTCAAATCCTTTCAATTTTCATCACACCAATATTAACTGCATGTCGTTATATATTGACGGCCAGCCAATTTACTTTGTTTTTTAATTAACCGTTACGTAACACCTGCTGTCACTTCTTTCTTTTAATGGTTTTATAAAAATTTATAATTTTTTAGCATTTACTATTAAACAAAGTATGCTACTCAATATTGGTATTATATAATTACACCAACTGTAATTAACTCGATGTTATACTTTAATGAGGATTTTATAATGAATTCGTTTTCTATAAAACAATTTTGTGTGTATGTACAGCACATAATATTTTTATTTAGATTCCAAGAATTACTTTTACTCGCTAACAAGTTTTATATCAATTAAGCATAAGTCAAAACATAGAAAGTAGTATTAGTGTGCCTATACGTGCAGCAGAAAACGGTAGTTATAACCTTAATTTATTTATACGTATAGATAAATGATCACAATCTGTAGATAGGAATTAAAAGAAATACAATTATGCAATCTCATTTGATAAAATAAAAATGGGTCCTAATACACATTAATAAACACAGCTTAAATAAAAATCTTTTTCAATCAGAACACGTGCAATTGCCTAACCTCCAGGGGTTGTACTGCTCTTAATATTACCAAAAGGACCTTAATTAGGGTTGAAAAAGGCCCCCCGAAAAGAAGCCGTCACCCAGCCCCCACATCCAAGACCAACGCCTGGACCAACCCCAAGTCCAAGTCCAACTCCAAGCCCAAGGCCAAACCCTAAATACACCCCTCACGTGAGCAAGTACAAAAAGGCATGGCTGTCAAAAAAGCTCTTAGTACAACAAAAAGGGTTGAAAATTCCATCAAGGGCTGAGAAAGACCTCCAAAAAGAAACCATAAAATAAGGCCGACAAAAAATTGATGTCAAAGAGACCATAATTAGGGATGAATATGTCAGCAAGGGGTTGAAAAGGGCCTCCGAAAGGAAACCATAAAAATATGGGTGAAAAAAAATTGCTGTCAGAAAGACCATAATTAGGGATGGAAATTCCATCAAGGGGTTGAAAAAGTCCTCCGAAAAGAAACCATAAATAAGGATGAAAAATACAGTCTCCCACGTGGGCGGTCTTGCGACGTCAAGATCCAAAATGGCGGCGGAAGGTGTCTGGGTTCTACTGACTACAGAAACGCCTATTACTTTATTGAGTGGTAGATCCCGGATGTCCCAATGATGCCACGAACATATACGCATAAACATAACTTGTCTTTTTGTACAATGGGTCAAATGAAACTAATGATGTCATCTGGTAGTCTATGGAATGTACTACAAGGTAGTGATTATCATGTGGTGTTCACTCCTTTAATAGAATTGATATTAAGTTTGGTTCCAAACCCCATAATTATGTGTCACGTCACCGAAGGCGCTGGAAACGCCCAATTTAGTGACTTTAGACAAGCAACATTTAACCACCATAATACCTTAAGGACCGGTCTTTATTTAACCTTATTCTTTCTGTTAAATTGATATAAAATGATTATTACTTATAGGTGTATGTCAAATTTATGATTTTATTTTATTTTGCCACCATATTGTTGTTTATACGCCCCCAAATGCGGGCGTAATGTGGTCTTTATAGCACGGAAATGTCATTGTTGCTAAGCAGCATGATTGACAGCAAACACATGACATGATATGTCACGTAAGTTGAAAGAATTATTGAAACAACAACCTTATTATACAGCCTTTATTAATAAAAATAATAGTAATGAAACTCATTCTTTATAAAAGTTGAAAATACAGTTGGATAGATTTGAAATTGTAACTCCAGATGAGCCAACACAAAAGCTGACAGTTCCTTCGCCGTTTTGTGGTATACTTATAGCTGATGTACCAGTAATGTTCTGAGCAATTTTAATTTTATTTTGCAGAGAATTCTCTACATATGATTCGGCTACTTTATCCGATCGCCATCCACCAAGCTGCTTCAGTGCCCTAGTATCACCGCCGCTTTCTGCAAAATCGTCACCGAACTCCTGCGAAAGCAGTACCCTGTGTACTTATGGGCATCCAGTAGATTGAGGAACTCTGCTATTATCCTTTGCATTTTGCCTAAGGTGTTTTTCCCAACAGTCTGAGCACTACATTTGCCATTATGATACGACAAAAACAAGCTGTCAATTTTAGTATGTTCCGGTCGTAATTCTGCATATTTTCGGTACAAAGAGCAACCAATCCATCGCTTGGTACAATTGTAAATAAGTTTTGGTTTTTGATCTTCACTAATAGCACTGATCCCTCAGTTTTACGTCCTGTACAGCCAAATCGTGCAGTTCTTCGCGACGACATGCTCCAAAAATACCAAAGGCTGTGACAACCTATAAAACATAATAATTTTATAATGAGAATTGGAAAAAAATAAAATCGTTATACCTTAACTAACAAGTACGTATGAGCAGGCGCTTTCAACATGAATTCTTCAATTTGATGCCGTTGCAATACATAGGACTTTTAGCTTGATCACCTACAGAATTATTCTTCATGAATTCTGTGAGTATGGAAAAACGAGATATATCAACATCTTCCTTCAACTTGAACATCTTTTCAATTTAGAATATAAACACCACAGTGACGACGGCTTATAGATCTTTGACTGCAAAATAGATATTTATCGAATAGAGATAATTGACTAATGTATATATACGATCCCTTACCATTTGAGACAAGTATGCCATCACAACTTTTTCATCACATTTTGTGGACACATTTTTTGTCGCAAAACTTTTCGTACTCTTTTATGTATAAATATTTCGATTTACTTGGAATTATTTTTGCCTCGGTGCCTCAAATTCATCTAAAATTTCTTGTGAATAAGTTTTTGCGTTTTCACCTTCCATTTTAGAATGCAAATTATTTACAACCAAACAGTACCTTTTTTCACTGCATTTGCATTTAAAAACTTGTCGAAAATACTGAATCTTTTTAAAGTTTTGTTCCAGTTTCATGGTGCAAAATAAAATAAAACATTGTATGTACCACGGGCATAATTGTAGATTATGGCTCTCAGAATATAAAGCCCCGCTTCGCGTCGGGCTTTTAACATTCCCTCGAGACATAATCTTCTGATTATGCAATACATAAATATCTATTATTTTATTTTGTCACCATAATGTTCTTTATACGCCTCCAAATGCGAGCGTAATGTGGTCTTTATAGCACGGAAATGTCATTGTTGCTAAGCAGCATGATTGACAGCTGACCCATGACATGATATTTCACGTAAGTTGAAAGAATTATTGAAACAACAACCTTACTATACAACCTTTATTAATTTAACAATATTAATATTAATAGCAATATCACAGTATCTTAGTAACAACAAATTAGTTTTTGCGTTTTCACCTTTCATTTTAGAATGCAAATTATTTACAAACAAACAGTACCTTAGCAACAATTTAGCAATATCACAGTATCTTAGTAACAACAAATTAGCCTACTGTCGAGTTTATTTCACTGCATTTGCATTTAAAAACTTGCCGAAAATACTGAATCTATTTAAAATTTTGTTCCAATTTCATGGTGCAAAATAAAATAAAACGTTAGATGTACCACGGCATAATTGAGATTATGGCTCAGGAATAAAACCCTCGCTTCGCGTCGGGCTTTTAACATTCCCTCGAGCTATAATCTTCTGATTATGCCCTTAATACATAAATATCTATTATGAACAAAGTATTGTATAAATAAATATAAATACGTGTTTGAATAGATTAAGTTTTGTTACTTTTATAATGTTAATTTACTTTTGACGAATTTAGTGTAAGTAAATAAAAATTGTTTTTTAATTATCGTGATGTAAAAAAAATTGTATATTAGAGTTTATATAACTACTTATGTTAGTAAATACAATATTATGGAAGTTGAATGTTTTAATACTCTTAGACCCATTTGCACCACCTCGGATTTAAACTGAGGTGGTGCATGTATATATATATATATATATATATATATATATATATATATATATATATATATATATATATATATATATATATATATATATTGTCAGTCGAGCATAATTTGTATTATTTACAAGATTAACTCTTATTTGAATTTAGAATAGTGTTACAATGTGAACAATGTATACTTAAACCAGCATCATTTTGAGTAATGATCTTTGCATTTAGTAGGTACATATCTAACCTATGCATGTTTTGAACAAATGATATGCCATGATACTATTATCCTTTTAATAATGTGTTTTTATTACCTTCCAACCTACATATTAAAGAATTGAATTTGACACCTTGTTACCAGTTGTCTTCGACTTAACACTTTTCAAGCCTGTAGGTAATATATTCCCGATGAATTTACAAGTGACTAGACGCTTTATAAGCTAGAATATAGTCACCATAGATAAGTGAGGGGATAGATATACGACTCTTACCATCCGCGCCGTTTTAATAAATTAGTTGTGTATTGCGTCACCTGAGCGCTAATGAAGCACAGGCGGGAATTTTAAAAATTCATATTCAAATGCTTTATTGTAAATGTATAAGAACTGACCCGTTTGCACCACCTCAGTTTAAAACCGAGTTGGTGCAAATGGGTCTAAAAGTATTAAAAAATTTAACTTTCATAATATTGTATTTAGTAACATAAGTAAGTAAGTGAATTCAATATACAATTTTTTTTACATCACAATAATTAAAACAACAATTTTTATTTACTTACACTAAATTCGTCAAAAGTAAATTAACATTATAATAGTAACAAAATTTAATCTATTCAAACACGTATTTATATTTATTTATACAATACTTTTGACATACACATATAAGTAATAATCATTTTAACAGAAAGAATAAGATTAAATAAACACCGGGCCTTAGGGTATTATGGTGGTTAAATGTTGCTTGACTAAATATGGCGTCTCCAGCGCCTTCGGTGACGTGATACATAACTATGGGGTTTGGAACCAAACTTAATACCAATTTTATTAAAGGAGTGAACACCGCATGATAATCACTACTCACTACCTTGTAGTACATTCTATAGGCTACCAGACGGCATCATTAGTTTCATTTGACCCATGGTACCAAAAGAGAAGTTATGTCTATGCGCATCTGTTCGTGACGTCATTCGGATAACCGCGCTCTACCACTCAATAAAGTAATAGACGTTTGTGTAGTCCTACCACTTAATAAAAGCGTATGGCTTTTATCTTTGAATATAATTATTTTCAAAGAGATGGATATGATAAATATTTGTTCAACTTCTTTATTACCAAATACACTTAACAATTTTATTAAAGGACTGAACACCGCATGATAATCATCACTATTCACTATTCTGTAGTACATTCTATAGGCTACCAGACGGCATCATTAGTTTAATTTGACCCATGGTACCAAAAAAGAAGTTATGCCTATGAGCATCTGTTTGTGACGTCATTGGGATAACCGCGCTCTACCACTCAATAAAGTAATAGACGTTTGTGTAGTCCTACCACTTAATAAAAGTGTATGACTTTTATCTTTAAATATATTTATATTCAAAGAGATGGATATGATAAATATTTGTTCAACCTATGTAGTATCAAATACACTTACTTAACTACCAATACGTCCAACTCCGTCGATTTTACACCTGCGTGTAAGAATACACGTTTACAACGCCATCTCTTAGTGTGAGGTGCTGCAAGCGCTTTAAATATTAACGAGAAATCAAAATATAAGAAAAATTAATATTTTAGAAGGCGTTGGGTAAATAAAAATGTCATTTTAATTATAAGAAATTTTCTTGTATTTAAAATTTTTCGTTTCTAAAATTAACTTATTTCTATTTTCATTTTAATTTGTTAATATATGATTTGGTACCGATCCGGGAAGAAGGCTAAAAAAGAAAACATAGGTAATGGTTGTGTGTATAAAGTAAAATTGCTTTCATTAAATGTACTTTTTTTTAAATGCATAAACTAAATACTGACGTAAACTTACCCCTGACTATATAAATTTTTATTTCTAAAACATTTCACTTCGAAATGGTCAGAACATACGACATATGTATTATTGAAATAATCCGAGCCCTTAGATTTCAAAATACTGTCCAAGTGTTGTCGTTTAGAAGCAGAAATCCACAATTTTAAGCTAGAATGTGCATTAGATAATAAATAAATATAAGATCTAAATAATCTTCGTTCAATTTGAAATTAAATTAGACAAAAAATAGCTTCCATACTTACAGTTCTTTTGTCTTTTGGCATGCGATAAAATGATCTATTGCCATTGTTTTTTAGTTTATAGCTAGTACAGCCATATATTGCATAAACCGCACCTTGTTTAGACGACATTATTCACTAATTAACGAACTTTATTTTTTAATGGAAGAAACTGCAATTTGACAGCAGTCACCAACCACCTCAAGCCGCTAGAGGCGCTGATGTAGTAGATTCCCGATTTAAGACTGAGTTGTACGTATTATAAGTTAAGCATAGATCAAGGAAGTTAAGCATAGATCAAGGAAGTTAAGTGTATTTGGTAGTACGAAGACTTTTTTAACAAATGGGGAGCAATATTACGAATTTTAAAAATAATTGGATTCTACAAGTATGGTTGCGTTCAACAACAAATATGTTTTCCTTACCGTCAAAATAAAATGAACCGGGCAATTCACTAAAATTTATATTTTAAACTTAACACTTAAAAATATCTACTAATAACAGGGTTCATCATTTTGAATCTCGTTATGCTTTAAACGTCAAAACATATGTGGTTAAATATATTATATTAATAAGAAATTATTTCTTTTCTGAATTATGCGCGATTACATACACATTTACATGGATTTATTTTGATTGAAAGTTATTATAATTGTAATAGGCGTGGCAACATTGGTATTGCATATGATTAATGTTTTAATTTATAAACCCTGTATTGTATAAACCTTTGAATAAAGAATAAGCTGTCTTTATTCAATGCATAGAGTAAGATTCAGTGGTATAAACCATGATGTAAAAACGTTTTTTAGATCATGTTATAAACTATGCTGTGATTATCATTTCTATTTCAAGCTTGTACTTCTGTTGGCAATGCGTATAATAATGGCGTCTATTGAGGTCTATTGATGTGGTGCACGAGTTTTGTATAGCCATTAAGCAAAACAAATTATTCGAAATGTCTTATGAGATTGACATGAAACTTATTAAAGTCGAACCTAAAGAGGAAGAAGGAATAGATTTACTTCTAACCTAACATCTTATGGTAAATAGTGATCTAATAAGAGGTGAAATGAATTATGCAATTGTTCAGTAGTACAAAATTTGATACTATTTTTACTGATAATGTGAATATCAAGAAAGAAGACACCTCTTATCTAATAAAAGATGTTATCTCAAGTGAAGCAGATCATATAAAGGAAAACAGTGACACACATATCACAAACATACACAAGGGCGTAGGCAGGCTTTATAACAGGAGGGGGGCAAACCATGGCCCATGGTCGTTCAAAATGTAAAATTTTAGGATAAAAAGAAAAGGCAAATGAAAACAAAACTTTGAGATTTTAATTATACTTAAATTAAACTAATAACATTTTTCTTGGGTTTAAACTAAATTTATCCAAAACTTTCTTCACTATGCAGTCCTGATTTTCCTTCAAAAATTGTTGATGCACACTCATCAAACACAACCCATTATACTCCTGAGTCAGGTTTTTACCCTTCGCAGGGTACTGAACGATCTTTCCACGGTAGCAGTAGTGGATGGGAAAACACTGCCTTGTTGCAGGGAAAAAAACATTAGCTTCCTCCAAAAGTCCAGCCACTTCAATGTCCTTTAATTTGTCTTCTGCTAAATTCTTTTTCTTCCACATATTGTACCACAAATCTAATTCTGCAGAGACATCACCCAAATTATAAAATTCCATGAAAGATTCTGCATTATTTTTGAAATCTTTTGAAGCCATTTTGAGCATGCTTGAAGGATGAAGATAAGTTAAAGCAAAAGCAGGTGTATGGAGAATCTAGCATCCAAAGACGAAGTTAAAGAATCAAGATAGGGAATGATTATTGACCAGTATTCAACTGCAGACTCTGATGGTGGATTACTTCTGTGTATTTGCTTTTGAGTGACTCGTGGTACTGACAACTCAACCCCTACTTTCTCTGCGATATCAAGTGATTTTTTAAATAATTCATAAGAAACATTTTCGACATCTTGTCGATCTTCTTTGATTACATCTAGAATATCATCAATATGTTTCTTCACCATAACCAAATCCATACTTTTACCTTGTAAAACGTTTACAACGGGTTCCAAAATTGCAGAGTATCTTGCAATTATGTTTACCTAAGATGAATATTGGTTTAGTAACTGCACAGTGCAATTGGTAGACAGATTTTCTTGTTGCATAGTTTCCTTCGACAGATAGATGTTCTAGTGCTTTAACAATGTCAGTGAAGCTTTCTGAAAATTTTTTTATGCTCTTATATTTTTCCGACCATCTGGTCTCACAGAGCCTTGAAAGATTTGGAACCGATTTCCTACGGGCTGGCGATTCACGAAAGAAGGTTGTTGTGTCTTTAACCGTTGAAATTGTGTTTCTTATTTCTGGTAGCTTGCTAGTATCATTGACTACAAGATTTAGTCTGTGGCTGGAGCAATGGAAAAATAAAGATTTAGCGTACTTTTTTAAGAATGGCCTGTACACCACCTTCTTTGCCGGCCATCGTGGAACACCGTCAAATCCGAATCCCACACAATTAGCGGCGGAAAATTATTATCTTCTAAAAACTTTGAATTGCGCTAGCGATTGTAGAAGCATCTTGACATTTTAACTCAATGTAGCCACAAATTCCTCCCTGATTATTTTTGGCTTTCATCATAGAACCTTAATCCAATAGAAAGCTGCTCTTTTCCAGCGATATCTGCTATTTCATCAGTCATTACGGCATAAGCTTTTGCCCGTTTACAGTCTTCGATTATTTTTTCTTTGATAACTTCACCGCATAATTGTATGATCTCATTTTGAATTGTTGGCGAGGTATAGACTGCGTTTTTTTAACATTTATCCAAGTGGCTCTTTAGCTTCTCATCACCAGAGTCAATCCTCAAATTTAAAAGGTCAAAGAAAACTCCCTCATTTCCTTGTTTTCCTCTAAGCGGCAAATCATGAATTCCACAAAATATTATGCATGAAATAATTGCTGATAATATTTGTTTATTTTCTTCAATCGTCTTATGGTGCCCTATTTGCAACTGGACATCAACAGGAGCATTTTCAAGAAATACTTTTGCAGCAGCAGTTGAAAATTTGTGGTAATGGCTGCCAACGTGCTTTCTACAATCTTCATGTATATCCTAAAAACTTCATGTAAGGCCTTACCATAAATGACCCCAAAACTCCTTTAACTGTAGCAATTCTTGGCGGAAATAAAACACAATACAAACATAGAGCACCTTTCAAATGACTTGAGTACACCAGCCATGGAGTATATTGATCTAACCAGCGATGGTTAAATTTTCTTTTCAGGTGAATGGCATCAGAAGCAAAATCGTAATTGGATGATGGAACCCAAGGGTTTGTCAACAATTCCTTCTTTTTTTCAGAAGGCAAGTTATTGGCACAACTAACATAACGACCAATGTCATTTTCATGGCAGCCATCGCGTTCTTCAGTTTGTTTAGAGGTCCCAGTTCCAGAGACAGCTTCATGTAGATTTGAAGAACTACTTGAGCCTCCTTCAAAAATAGAATCCGATTTTGATGTTCCGACCATTTTATTTTCATCTTCATCACAATCATTGCTTCCACTTCCACTACTGTCATCATGAACTTCCGTTTTAGAGATTTTGACCTAAAAATAATAACCTAATATCATTCTTGTTCTTAGTCCCTAGTATAAAATTAGCATAAAACAAAACTACCATGTAATGATAGCTTATAATGTGGATTAACGAAACTGTGAAAAAAGCAGAAAATTGGTTTCACAATAATAAGTTATCTTTAAACATGGATAAAACTAGCTGCATAATTTTTAATTCCAAAAGGTCATATGTAACAGCCAAAATAGCATTCCTAAACTTATCGTTAATGAAGTAGAAAGTAATGCAATATTAGGAATGCATTTAGATAAACACTTGAACTGGTTACAGCACTGTACACATCTAAAAGCTAAATTAAATAAAGGATTATTTGCCCTAAGCAAATGAAACCTTTTGTTAAAAAATCCATTATGAGAGTGATATACTTTTCTTTAATTGAGGCACATATAAGCTACGGATTAACACTTTGGGGATATACTTCATACGTGGAAGATGTACTTTAAAGGTCAATAAGAATAATAGCGAATTTACCAAATAGGGCGTCGTATCGTTCTCAGTTTTTAGGCTTGAATATCTCAATGGTTATTATGTTCATTCTCCAAAGCTTACTCTCTGTTAAAAAAAAGTAAACCTTTTACACTTTAATTGTGAGTATCTCAGATACGATACAAGACAAAAGGATAGCATAAGAGGCATTTCGAGTAAGAATAAATATTTTAGTAAATCATTTTGCATATAACTCCAATTCTGTATAATCATTTACCGCTAGAAATGAGATCTGTATCGTCACACCGTGAATTTCGCCGTGAAATAAAAGATATTTTAAATAAATGTGTATTTTATAACGTGGCAGAGTTTTTAAGTGCAGATCTAATACACCATTAATTCAAATTGTTAGTTGTATTATTAAAATTAAGCGGTTGCAATCCTTGATCACTGATACGGTGTGGCTGTGTCGCTTATGTGTGTATGTGTGTAAATGTTGTTACGTACGTTATATTTCTCATTTTAATTTTAATTTTAATTCCTAATATTAGTGACTATATATGTGATATTCTTTTTGCACTGTATGAATTTTACTTGACCACAACTGTACAGTTATCCGTCAATAAAGTCTATCTATCTATCTATCTATTGATAATGTGTTGATTTATTTAGATGATTTGCTTATATTTGCAGAAACTATTGAAGAGCATGATAGAATTTTAAAAAAAGTTTTGAATAGAGCAAAAGAAAATAATATTAAATTTAATGAAGCAAAATTTCAATGTAGAGTTGAACAAGTGAATTATTTAGGTCATATATTTAGTAATGGTACAATTAAACCGGATGCAGATCGTATTAAAGCGATAGAGAAATATGACATTCCAAAAAATAAAGTTGAATTGCAGAGATTTTTAGGTTTAATTAACTACATGCGAGGTTTTATACCAAATTTATCGGAAATTTCATCACCATTACGAGAATTATTAAAGAAAAATATAGAATTTGTCTGGTTGGATGTGCATACAAAATGTATAAATACTTTGAAACAAATAATAACACAATCGCCTGTGTTACAAAATTTTGATAGCGTTAAAGAAATAACGATTCAAACAGATGCTAGTAAGAATGGGATAGGTTGTGCCTTATTACAAGAAGGTAAACCAGTTTGTTTTGCTTCCAAAAGTTTAAATAATTGTGAAATAAATTATAGTCAGATTGAAAAAGAGTTTCTAGCTATCTTGTTTGCTTGTAACAAATTTTATCATTACATTTATGGACCTAAGCACTAATACATACAGATCACTTACCTTTAGTAAGTATAATGAAAAAAGATTTAAATAAGATACCTTCTGGAAGATTACAAAGAATTAAATTAAAATTGTGTAAGTTCGACATAGCTGTTGTGTATAAGCCTGGTAAGTTAATGTTTATTGCAGATGCATTAAGTAGGGCTTGTTCACAAGCAGATCAGAGTACTACGGATGAATGTTTAAATGAAACAGTACACACTATTTTTATAAGTAATGATTTAAAAATCAAAATTATAACAGAAACTAATAAAGATCCTATGTTGAGAGAATTGAAAAGACTATGTTTGGAAGGTTGGCCTAAGTCAAAATCAAAAGTTAAAAATGATGTAGTATTTTTTTTCAGTAAAAGGAGTGAAACTTTTTGTAGATAATGAAATATTATATTTTAATAATAGAATAATAATTCCGTCAAGTTTGAAAATTGAAATTCTAAAAAATATACTTGAAACTCATTTTGGTATTAGTAAGACAAAAAGTCGAACAAGGTCACTATTTTATTGGATCAATATGGATTCAGATATAGAAATGTTTGTGAGTAAATGTAGAATCTGTGAAAAATTTAGGAATAAGAACATTAAAGAACCAATGATAATTCAAGATTGTCCAAATTTACCCTTTGAAAAAGTGGCGTGTGACATTTTAGAGTATGCAACTGAATCATACCTAGTGTTGGTTGATTATTATTCAAAGTGGTTGGAATTAGTAAAGTTAAAGAGTAAAACTGCTCATGACATAATAAAAGCACTGAAAGTAATTTTTGCTGTACACGGTATTCCCAAAAGTTGATAGCTGACAATATGCCTTTTGGTTCGTATGAATTTCTTAGATTTAGTGATAAATGGAAATTTGAAGTAATAACTTCAAGTCCGTACTATCCTCAAAGCAATGGTTTAGCGGAAAGAGGTGTAGGCATTGCTAAAAGGATGTTAAAAAAGTTTTGAAAGTAATGTCGAATTAGAATTTTTTGTTAGAATACAGAAACACACCAGTTTTAGGTAGTGATTTTCTCCTGCACAATTACTGTTTTCTAGACGAACGCGAACTAAATTGCCGATAAATGATCAGTTATTGAAACCTTTAGTAATAAAGAATTTTAATAGAGTATTAACCAGATCGAATTATCGAAATAAATATTATTATGATAAATCTGCCAGGTCAAGGAAATATACATTTTCACCGGGAAAAATGTAGTGTATAAAAAGGTAAAATTTGGCAACCTGCAAAATTGTAAAACAACATAATACACCTCGATCTTTTGTGTTAAAGGATGAGGAAGGTAGATTCAAAAGACGGAATACTGTAGATATTAGACATTCACATTTGACACCTAAACTGAGATGTCATCCTGATGATTGCTTATTAAATAAGGTAGAAACTAGAACCAATTTTTGGAATACGCCCTATGTAGACAATAAGATAAGTAGTGAGGAACAGGAAGTCATTCCAGAGAGTAAGAATTATGTAACCAGATCTGAAGGACATCCAAACCTCCAAATAGGTTAGATTTATAAATTTGTACTTGTAAATTATAGAGTTCGTTTTGTTTTGCAAATATTATACTTTTCATTAAAAGGAGGTGTCACATATAAAAGAGAGTTGGCAACAGCGCCAACAACTTCGGCGTCCGACAGGTTAGCATTAAGAAAAACGATGTATGTGTTAACGTATGTAATGTAAGTTGTTCATGAAAAATAAATCTATAAATACAGTTAGTCTTTTCCATTGCTATAAGTTATTGAATAAAGATAAAACAAACCTCTTCTATTTATTGTAGAAAATCCGAGTTTAATTAAGGTAATCCGCGCAAGTTTAACTATTTAACTATAATGGACAAATTATTTTACAAAACAATTTTGTAATTTTAAGAAAATATGGATATTACAAAATTCGGCAAAATACTTCCATCACAGAGATAGGAGACAAAGCCTTTCAATCCTCCGTAGCAATACACTTTACCGTTTCCGTCGGTTTGAAGGGTAACTATTTTAAATAAATGTTTATACTGTGACTGAAAAAATTTAATTAACCTTCTGTTAATCTGCAAACAATTGCATAAATCTAGGATTTTCTACTTGGCAGGATTACTTGACGTATTTATAGATAGTGCAAGAATTGGATAATATAGCAAAATAATACGTTTCTAAATAGTTTTACCAAGGGATAATTTATGCCTAAAATGTGCAAATGTTTAATAATCAAATTTTTCATCTGCTCGTATGGTTTCTTCCGTGCTCTACTTTTGTTATTACTGTGACTATAATTTCATCTATTTGACTGGCTGTGGTAATTTCCGAATTTTGGTGAACTAGGAGATTGTAATATCTTACATATTTGTTTAATCCAGTTACTTTAGTGGATTATTTGTGTGAATTCATGTATGGTCGGGCCGGCGAGAGGTGTCTTATGATTCATCTTTTAGTAAAGCATGATTTAAGATTTTAAAACGTATGTCGTTATTGCATTGAGGTAGGAATAGACCTCAATGCGTTATTGGTTCATATAGTTAGTAATTTTGAATACCAACAAAACATCGTCAATGTTACTAGGTTATTTTCAAATTTAAGCCGCGCTGTCAAATTTAAATAAAATTATTGTTCGAACATCTCGGGGTTTAACATCCTAAAGGTCTTAAAAATCCCCATCCACGTGTATAAATAAAGTCTAATTTCGTTTAAGGTCTGTTTCTCACTTATTCTGGCATATAAAGTCCACCGAGTGTGGGTAGTCATATGATAAAAATATATTGTACAACTGTAAACGATTATCAGAACCGAGACCTTGTCAACAAAATTTCGTTTTGGACCTGTTTTACAAATTAATTATATCAACAATTTTCAATAAGCAACGAGTTAGCTAGCAGTAGGCAGTGCCCGAGTGACTTGCGAAAAGTTTGGTTAACTGCGGAAGATCGTTTTAGCCAACAGATCTCACTGCGCAAAAGAGTCAAGACTGTAATTTGGTTATCGAAGCCACTTATAAATAACTGATTTTGTCATAAATAAATACACTGTATTGGATGTTAAAATGAGATTTATTATTAGTTAATAATGTAACCGATTTTAAAAATCTCAGTTTACAGTTTGTCAATTACATATAAAACGAATTTAACCTAAGTACAGCTACAGAGGTATATGTTAAATATAATAATTCTTTACAATCTTATAATGTAACTAAGATTCTAATTTTTGCTTTAAATTCAAATATTGGACATCTTATAATTAAAAGTCATCATCTTCATTTCACTATCAGCTTCACTCGACTCTCCGACATTGATTACTAGAGATTTTACCATTTCCTTAGCTCTTTTTGAACGTCCCACCACTGGCTCATTTCCTTTTCAGCATGTAAAATACACTTTTGCCACAGTTCTCCAGTTACTTGTTTTAATGAATCCTTCCATAGCGATAAAACATTCTCGTCCCTGAAGCCCTGTATTCCAACGTTTTTGTTGCATACTGTTTACAATTTGCCCATTTTAACTCGATAGGGTTGAATTGGCAGTGATACGGAGCTAAACGTAAAATTTGATGTCCCCATTTATGAGCGATTTCATCAATTGCATATATTTTTGGAACTTGAAAATTCTTGAAGGTAATTTTTCTACTAATGTAGAATGATAACTGGCATTGTCAAGAATTATCAAACTTGGTTTTTCTAAATTTGGTGAAAGATGTTCTTGAAACCATTTTGAAATAAATCAGCGTTCATATTATCGTGGTAGTCTGCTGTCTTACTTTTACTGGAAAATACCAATGATGAATTAGGTATAAAACCATCCTTGTTGTCAGCACTCAGTACGATAAAACTAAAATTTGTTCGGTTAAAAATATTTTTAACAAATCGGACTATTTTAATTACCGTTTTTGAACGATTCCTCGACTAAAATCCACGTCTCATCCAAAAGACAGGATCGTAACTAATTTCACAACTTTTATTAGCAACATATTTTCGCAAAAATGTTGCTCGAGCACCATCAGTATGAACCTGCTCTATTAAACGCCTTCTTCCATCATCAACTTTGAATTCAAAACCAATTTTGTGTAACAATTGTTTCAAACTCGTTTTCTGAAGGTAAATATTTTATCTTCTTTAAGTTCAGTTTGGAGTTTTCGATAGTAATATGTGATCCTAAAATTAAACAGTGATTAACTCCATTTCAACAATACTTTCTGAATTATTTACCAGATGCATGCATGGTGTAAATTTTTCGTTTCAAAACGTCTTTCACGTATTCATCGACAGCATCTGACATCGACTTCAAACGCAGCTTATGTTTTTGAGGTGAATTCCTAGATCCTAAAGCGAGAGCCATGCTTGCCTTTGTCCGAGTTACAGTTTTCTCGGAAATGCCGCATCCGGGAGCAGTTCGTTGAAACATAATATTACATAGGTAAATATAAATTTAAATAGTGAACATTATTAGCGTACCTGGATACTGGAAGTTAAAGGTAAACTTGACCCCCCGTTATCGCGTTCCATCTCGAAATAATGCAGTATATTCATTAACGTTACTTGAGTTTGGCTTTTCAAAGATTTACCTTTTAATGACATCATTATTAGCTGCAAAATAAATAAATGCATTCAATCAATTAGAAATACATTTTGCATTATAGACTTACCTCGTAATAGTAAATATTAATAATAACAGTTTTGAAAAAAAACTGTTGTTTACAAATGCAATGGAATCTAATAAATAAAAGTGAAAGATGAATTATTATAACTACAAAACACTATGCGATTATACGAAACGAAATACGAAGAATAATTTGAGATTAAATAGCCGAGTAGGCATCTGCAGTGTCATGCGCTTTGACTTTAGAATTGACATACGTTTTTAAGTCTGCATGTAAAATATATAGCAGACGTATATTATATAACCCGTCTTTCTTTAAGTGGGAACTTCGCACTAAGATAAAGGGAAACAGGTGCATTTCACAGTAATAATTATGTCCCCATTCTCGTCCGCCATGAGACACCTTTCCCCGGCGCTACTATAGACTATATTGTCATTTAATTAACTGAACGTTGGTTTTTAAGACTTGTTTATTAATTTAAAGTAATTATTTAAAGTAATCGACACTCGGACAAATCACTTCAATATTAATGGAATCTTCTTGTTCTTTGCATACTGCTAAACGTTTGAAGTTATCAGATAAAACTACATTTTTAGCAGCAAAATTTGTGTATGGAAACGATTTAAAAACATCTCGAAGTAAATTGTAACAATGATTCGACGAAATTCCAATGATATAATTTCGAAATACACTAAATTCGTGAAGTTTAAAGAAATCGCTCATAATTTTAGTTTTGACTTTAATAATAGTATAGAAATAGTAAAATATGTAGATCTTAATATGCTTTCAACACCGAATTTGCAAAATTGTGTAAATACTGTAAATAGTGAAGTTAACGCAAAACATTTTATAAATACGGACGTAAATACACCTAGTTCTAGTACGTGTACGTCGATTTGAAAAATCAAAATCAAGACTCATTTAGGGCCGGTTGTATAATGTACAGTTGACCACAGGTTGAGGCTGAACCGACGGTTGAATGTAGGATTGCGTTGTATAAAGTGCGGTTGGCATCAAACCGAAGGTTGAACTGCCGGTTTCGTTAACCGACAGAGCAGCTAGCGTTTAACGTCTTCAACCGACGGTTATTAGAAACAATATTAGGTTATGTCCAATTTCGTCTCAACATTTTACAGCTTCTTTTGTTTTGTTAATTTTGCCTATATAATTTACATATTCTGAATAATATTTTAAGTTAGGTAGTCCACATAAAGTGTGTTAAGAATAGTGTAGAAGTATGAACTCAAGTTCTAGCAGTGCTGATTCTCCTCTATTAAATGATCGACACTTATTACTAAATAGGAGCAGCTCTTCGTCTGATTCTGATGAAGAATTCATCCAAGAAGTGGTGAATCGAATTAGAGTTCCACGTACTTTTCGTGAACGCCCTGATAACTATAACAGATGGTCAGACCAAGAATTTTTTATAAGGTTTCGCCTTCAAAAAGGTACAGTTGTCCATTTATTAACTGCAATAGAGAATCACTTGATGCATGGGACTAATAGGTAAATGTTAGAATTTATGGAAAACCACAAACACTAATGTAAATATTTCAGAAACCATGCTGTATCACCGATTAACCAGCTTCTCTTAACACTACGCTTATATGCCACTGGTAACATATTAACAGCTGTGGGCGATTTTGGTGGTGTGGATAAATCCACTACTAGTAGAATTGTTAAAAAAGTAACGAACGCTATTGGAGAGTTGTCTGCATTATATATACATATGCCAAGGAATATTGATGAACCGTCGAGAAATCGAATGGGTTTTTACAGCATCGCTCGATTTCCACAAATCATTGGAGCTATTGATTGTACTCACATTACAATACAATCAACAGGTTGGAATGTTAATATATACATATTTATTTTTGGTGTGCAATGCTCAATAATTTTTTAGGGGCGAAAATGCTGAATACTTTCGAAATAGAAAGGGCTATTTTCAATAAATGTACAGGTTGTTGGAGATGCTGCACTTCGTATCATGGATGTTGTCGCACGATGACCTGGATCAACCCACGACCAAACCATTTTAACAACTCACACATACATGCTCGATTAGAAAGGAACGAGTTTCAAAACAATATTATCGTAGGAGATTCAGGATATGCGCTTAAAAATATTTAATTACCCTATTCCACATCCAAATACACAAGCTGAACAATTGTTTAATGAAGCACAAATACGGAGTAGGAATCCTATTGAGAGATTGTTCGGTGTGGAAACGGCGATTTCCATTTTAAGCAATGGAATTTGCTTAGCATTGGATACTGCACAAATGGTGATTGGGGCATGTGCTGTATTACACAATTTGGCACAGGATCACAACGAAGAAGAGCCTTTGGTGGATCCAGATGTAATTGTACCTGCAGAAAACGTTGAAGTTGCACATGAACACGTAGTTGAAGGAATGCAGAGACATTTCCGTCAGCAATTTATAAATTATTTTGCTGAATTACATTAGTAATAATATAAGCTAACTAGGTGTTATTAATGTATTACATATTTATACATATTAATTACATACATTAATTACTAATTAATTATTACATATTAATTTGTTTTACTTGCTTAATTTCTAGCTCCAGCAACTCATTTTTAATTTTTGTTCTTCATTTGCCAATTTTAATTTTTCATTAAGTAAACGTTGCCCTTCTAAACGCTCTCTGTAACTCCTCATTTCTTCTGTCTTCTTTTATTAAGAGCTCCTTTTCAGTTTTAATAATTCTATTTTGGAATTCCCAATTTCTATTAAGGTTTTGGTAGATGTGTTAGCATATTCTAAAATACAATTTTCAATTTTGAGCATTTACAAGAATACACATACTAACCATGTTTAGTTTGTGTATTTTTTTATTAAAGTGTTGTGTTTTTCCTTTTCAACATTGTAGGACTATACGAACTCCAGTCTATAACATATTACAATACCTGAAGACATTAGAAACAGTCACGCACCGTCAACAGCACAATTTTCTTGATCAGAGTCTGGTTTGAAGGGTGTGGTGATTACGTCAATCTGTAAAATGTATATATACCTACCTGTATTATAAAATTTTCTCATTTACTTACATTAATGCTGCTACACTGATCTTCCACAATTGTTGCCTCATTGTTCGGTGGTGGTATTAATGCACTTTCAAAAAGCAGCACTTGTACATGGTACATTTTGTGATGCTGAATCTGTAATGTTAAATACAAAATCATCATAATTATGCATTTTAGCTGAATTTACTTTACCTATATTATCACTATCACCAGACCTAGCTTCCATACCTATGACTGACATGTTAATAATTGCTTTTATTTTTTCATATATATCTCTTATGACACCTCGTACGTCATCTTCTATGGGGCCACCACCAGTCCTATATAAATTCTGCCGCTGTTTAGCAAAATACCTTCGGGTGTCTTTCTTTAAATTGTCATATTTTGTGCGTAATTGTTCTGTTGTTCGTTGTTCTGTAGCACCGGTGTTGAAATCTACACAAATTTTATCCCACACAGCATCCTATAATATATTGGTAATCATAAATTTTTCTTTAAAATTAATAGGATTTTACCTTTTTCTTCCATGTCAGCATGTCTGTTTTCTTACACTCCACTTTGTCTTTATGTGTATAAATCAAATCTACCAATGTACAAACCTCTGCATCACTATACACAGTTCTTTTAGAGCCTGGTCCAGCCATGTATAAATTGTAAGTAATATTTAAATTTAAAGAGAACGATGAACAGAAAATTAATATTATACAAGTAAATATAATAGTAAGCAATGATAATAGGTTAGGAATTCATATACGAATATCAACACACACTAGTTATTTTGCTTATCACAGGTTTAGTTATTTTTAAATTTCTCTCATTGGTCCAAACACCAACTACCATGATGACCAACTTACATAAATAATTTTCAACCAGAGGTTACTCTACCGACGTCAGGGTAACTTTTATACAACGGAAACCACACTCAACCATCGGTTGGGATTGTACCTGCGGTTGACTAACCATCGGTGAACGGAAGATTTTATACAACTGGCCCTTAGTAATTTCAAAAACAGTCGAGATATTGATAATGTTAATGTTAATCATGTAAATTTAAATGTGTATAATCTTCCCATTGATAACACTTTAGACGTAACTTGTGGTATGACAAAGTGAATCCTCAAATTGAAATTACATATATACAATCATAGAAATGATACAAACATTACGTCTAATGCATCTTTTAATGTATTACCATTGAGTAATGATGTACAAATTTACGTTCTAAATCTTCATATATGTTTGAGCAAGGTTCAATGGTACCGAATTTAGAAGAATATAACAGTATATATTCAAGGTATAGTGACAATAAAGTAGATTATACACAAAAGCATATAAACGTGGATTTGTGCTCTCAGAGAAAAATTAAGGGAAATTAACAATAGTTGTATTTTGTATATTAAGAGTTTCAATTCTTTGAAACGTAGAATTGTCGTATACCGTTATTATGGGCAAGCAACATTCAAAAATTTAAAATTATAATTAACAAATACAATGAGGTACACGTAATAAAGGCATGCAGTACAAATAAACATTTTAGCCATGAATCAGAAATTACCAGTCAAGTGCGTGGTGTTGCACGATGCCTTTTAGGTAAGAGATTATAAAATTGAATGGCATTGAAAGTTCGAGGATAAGATCTAAAAAATCAGTAAAAACTTAAAAACACGTTGAATTTAGATAGAATCAAATCAGATTGTGTATAAAAGAGTAAAATTCGAAACACTGTCAAAATTTGACAGAACAAAGAACATTTTAATTGATTTAATTTTATTTCAATGGTATAATAGTAATTATATACAAAAGTTATGCGGCCATTAGCTGTATATTATGTATGTAGTAAAGAACAGTAAAACATTATTGTAAAAAAATAGTTTGTCTACAATTTATTTGAATCCTACAGGAGGAGTAATAAAAAGACCACAAACTCTAAACACTAAATGGATACTGTATTATGCTGGTGTAGTACAAACACTAAATAAAAGGGTAGCTCCAGTGGCAGAACTAGTTTCAAGCGACCATGACGTATATAATTTAACATCATGGTTGAGCTATGTTAAACATTATTTTAAGAAGTAATACAAATGGCCGGATTTCCAAGTGGTGATTACCGATTTTAGTTTGGCTCTTATCATTGACATTTCTGAAAGTTGGCATAAAGTTTCGATTTGAGACTATGTAAATAATATATTTGATAATTTAGTGCTAGGAATACAAACAAATGGGGATAAAAAAGTTTTAAAACTTTGTTGTTCACATCTAATGAAGCTAATGGCAAGGGACATAAACAATTACTTTAAATATAACTCGAGAAAAAAAATTAAAAGAAATTGTGTCTTCTTTCTATAATATTCAAGACTTTTCGCACCTGTGTGCAGCATTTAAAGTTTTTTGGACATTATAAATAAATTTGAAACAGGCTGCGTAACTAATCCTGTTAAAGGTTATTTAATACAATTTCTCTTGAATTCGAAATACGTGATTCGGAAATTATTGTAAACTATACTAACTTAAGTGATTCTGTGTTTTATAAAAATAAGTTTTATTTGCATTTTAAAAAACAAATGCGAAAAGTTTCTATTAGTCCTACTGGCCACAATAATAAGGACAATCATTATTACAATGTGGAATTTGCAGAATATTTCTTAAAACACTATATTCCTTACTTACCAATGTGGAGTTGTGTGGTTGCAGATAGAAAAAGTAATGCGGTTGTAGAAACGTGGTTTAATATTCTAAAAAATAAGATTTTGAAAGGAAAATTGCACGATAAATGTTCAAGATTTATGAGAATTGACAGAGAATACGTTCTTCAACAGCATAGAGAATTAAAGTACAATATAAAGCGAATCAAATGTGCAACCAAAAAAAGTACAAATGTATCGGGTCCGGAAGAAAGTTGGAATACACGTAAAAAACAAACATAAACTTATTTTAGCAAAAACATAAACAAATATTTTCAAAGAAGAACTAATTTCGCGTATAACAATAACCCAGTGAATATTCCCAAACTGCAAAAAGGTTATGTTGTGGCAATGTACGGTAAGGAAAAATTATGGTACACTAGTTTTGACACTTTAAACACACGTTAATAATACAGATATGTGGCTGGATAACTTCGATTACTGTTTAAAAGTTTTTGCCGAAGGAGTGAGTGACTTCAAAATATTTATGACATACGAAGTTCATAATATAATTCAAGGAAGACAGGTAAACAAATTATATAATGAATCTAAATTTATATTTCCAATAATCGACGACATAAGTAAACATTGGCTGTGTATTTACGCTAATACTGATACTAAAACAGTCTATGTATTAGATCCAAGTAGAAGGGTAAACATTTTTTATACAAAATATTACCCATACTCCAATATAATGGTATATCAATGCCAGATAACACCACCCATATGACAGAATTTGCTTATCCAAAGCAAAATGACAGTTGGAATTGTGGGTATTTTATGTCCTATACCTATACTATTGCCAAACAATAATACAAAACCTCAAATGGATGGAGGTACTAGATGTAGATGCCTACCAGGCCACCATAAAAAATATAATAATAAATAAATCCACAAATCTAGCGAAACTATGCTTATATTGTGCAGAACCAAGCAGTGACGTTAAATGCACAAAGTGTTACATGAATGAACTAAAAAATCTAAAGTGGCTATAACCATCAATTAGTGCTAGTTATAACATAGTCGTAAGCAAGTAAGCAAAAATGTAAATATGTGTGTAACCTAATAGATTTTTGAATGAAATCCCCTCTAATATGAACAGTAAGAGCTTTATTTATATAATTCCTAATACCTCATGAACAATTCAAAATGCGAAATAACGATAGTAATATAAGTAGAAAGGAGGCACCTCACCTTTCACTTTTTGACGTCATTTGACCTTGGGATTCCCCACGCTCGCTTACGTGTAGGGCGTATTTTTTCACCCCTATTTTTGCACATCCACGTGTGAGACCGGATTTTCCACCCTTATTTTTACTCGCTTACGTGTAGGGCGTATTTTTTCACCCCTATTTTTGCACATCCACGTGTGAGACCGGATTTTCCACCCTTTCTTTTCAGGCCTTTTTCAACCCCAATTTTTCACATCCACGTGTGAGACCGTATTTATTACCCTTATTTTTATGATTTCTTTTGGGATTTAACCTTATGGTTGTATTAAGGACCTTTTGACAGCTAGGACTTTTGCTAACGCGAGGACAGGGGTGGGGGCTGGTCTTGGCTTAGGGTTGTACTTAGGGCTGGGGCTGTATGTAGAGCTAGGGTTGGAGCTTAGGGCTGTATTTAGGGGTGGGGTCTGGGGCTGTATGTAGAGCTAGGGTTGGAGCTTAGGGCTGGTCTAGGGTAGGGTTGTTTTTCTGGTAATTATCTTCAGCCTTAATTAAGGTCCTTTTGGTTGTAACCCCTGAAGGTTGCACACGCATACAATGTTGGAAATTGTATAAAGATTATTATTTAGTCTATTGCTTTAAAAGGGTTAAATGCTATTGGAGAAAACGTATTTTCTAATAATGATGTAAAATAGCAGCTGTGTTAAGGATTGATCTTGCGTGGGGGAATTTGAATGACAGTAAAATTTAATTATAGAGCACTTATTTTTATTGTAAATTGCATAATTATCCTCAGTGAACATAAAAATTACTGACATTCTTAATGAAACAATTTTTTTATTAAGTTAATTAATTACATAACAGTTTGTGTTTTCTAAAACGAGTATTAAAACATAGTTTACCTGCATTGAAATAATATCCATCCGCCGTTAAGAATGTTGTACGCCTTAATATTTTTAAAGAAACTTAATGCTTGTGTTTTATAACTGTAATTAAAAATCTGTAAATAAGTAAAGGTTAACACCACACCTACCAGCTCTGTACTTAAACAACGTTTTAAGGCACTGATTTACGAGTGATAGTTACTGTTTTTATGCTGCATGTCAAACTAAAGAACAACTTTCTAGGTTGTGTAAAACCACCTATAATTAAAGTGTAAAATGTACAATCTTATCATCTTTATCGCGCCTACTGCAACATACATTTACCTTTCTCTTAAAATAAATCGGTTTGAAAATATTCATATACGGATACACAAATTGTTTTATAAAAACCATATTAAGTGTTTGGAATGTTTAAAATTCCATAACAATATGAGTAAGAAATCACTGTTCACGTTTACTTTTAACTAATTACCGTGTAATTATATAACACTATTTAATTTAATAGTCTAAAAACCAATATAAATGGTTAATATAATTTCTAAAAAATATTATTAGAGTTGATATGCCGTTTTATTTCAAGTAATTGTTTCAATATATATAAAATGTGTAAGTGGACCTGTATTATTTGTTGTAATATGCGTTATTACACTTTCTTTTAATTACCGGTTGTAACCTTCTACTTACATAACTTCAACATATACACGAATTAATAACGACCTCCACTAGTTTATAACACAATCGCTATGTAGCGTGTTTTTATTTACACCCGTACTTCTATAAACTATTAACGCTCCATTTTAATAGGGCGATCAACTATCTGAAAAAGGTTTACTGTTAAAGTATACGATGAAGATCGTTTAAAGCAAACCTGTATTATTCTTATATACGAATGATATTTCAAAATACTAGTATAATTAACATGAAGATTTATAAATCTACATCCAGACAAGGAAACAGTTTTAAACACAAAGAATTTATCTGTAAGGGCAGACAATGCTATTACATAAGACGTTTTACAAAAACGTGGTTATTCCACATTGAGAAAATTGTTAGTCATGAGAAACAAGCTGGTCTTGAAGTTAGCCTTGAAGTTAGCTAGTCATAGGTTTTGAAGTTTACCTTGAAGTTAGCCTTGCGAGCAACTTTTATAAAAATGTACACTGAGTTTAAGTTGACGTATATAGGTTTATGTCTATTTTATTATTCTAAGAAAAATGTTATTAAAAATGTTTTCTATTAATTACCCTTTGTAGACTATATGCTTTATCTATACACGAAATTTTATTTCACAACAGCATACTCATTCTACCTTGAGAAAATTGTTAACCTTGAGAAACAAGTAGGTTTGAAACTCAAAAAACTCCTGTTACCATTCTCGTCAATGTAGATAGAGGTCCAATGCTGGTCAGGTTTGTTTGCAGGATCCGTGTTTACGATAATCGCACATTCGTGTCGTAGTGTGCGCTGTCTGGGATCAAGTTTCAGCATTTCAGACACGACACATACAAGTCTTGAATTATCTGCACTCTGTCTTCGTGGCTGTGACGTTTATCTAATAATAAAGCATTTCAACACTTACGTGTAGCAGCATACATCTTCTTCAATGTTTATCTGCACTCTGTATTCTGAGGCATGCATAGTACCTTTATCTAATACATAAATCAGAATACTATACTGTGATACGTGTAGCAGCATAAACACATTACGCTAGTATAGTTTCACGCTCTATATTTACTTTACACATAGGCCTGATCTTATCATACAATAAATACATCTGTCAAAACGAAGCAATTAACGCAACTCTACGGCACAGGTACAGCAACGCTTCGCAATTATAGCTCTTAGTCAACACAATAGGGCCGTCACACAGTACAATCGACTAGCACTGCTTTACCACGGATCAAACGAAAACACACGCTGCACGCACGCAGCTCACACAGCACGCACGCACGTACACTACGCACGACGCAAGTTCACACGCTCGCGTCGCACGCTACGCACACGTTCGCACGCACGCTCACACGCAAGCTCGCGTACTCGCACGTACGACGCACGTAGCACTACACGTACCGCGTTCGCACGACACGCTGACGCACGCACACACACGAGAGCGAAAACACGCTAAAGCGAAAAACTTGTAAACTTGCAAACATGAATCAAGACGGTGGAGCACCGCTAGGAAAAAAACAGGTTTATTAACAAAACCGAAGGAAAGCTTAACGTTTTGAAAATATATTATTATTATTATTATTATAAACAACAATACATCATTATTATTTAATAACATGCTTTATCGGTTTTCTTCTTCTTCTTGAACCGTGAGTCGTCCTCATCATCATCATCATGATTTTGAGATTTGCCCTTCCCCCTACCTCATCGCTCTTCTTTCTCTTCTGTGAACCATCACCATCATCTTGGATGTGAGATACACCCAGCTCAACCACGTCATCGCTTTCATCATTATCTTGAACGGTTATGTTGTAATAGTTTATTAACAAGTCAGTAAAATCTCTAATGTCCGCTGATGTTGGCTCATAAACAGGAGAATACATTATAGTAATGCTCACTCGATGACAGTTACACTTTAAAGAGCGAAACACACGAGAAACGAGAACGCAGCTAGCCTTGGGTCTTGTGCGCAAGCGTACTCGTCAATGTTAGGGTAGAATCGGACATCTTCGGGGATGTCTGAAGTATTGACCTAACCACACTCTAACATAGCCCCTGGGGGCATGTTTATAAATCTAAACGCCTCTTTTATGGTCGAGGTATTTTCTCCTAAGACGCCAGAACGCAGCTAGCCTTTGGTCTTGTGCGCAAGCGTGCTCGTCAATGTTCGGGTAGAATCGGACATCTTCGGGGATGTCTGAAGTATTGACCTAACCACACTCTAACATAGCCCCTGGGGGCATGTTTATAAATCTAAACGCCTCTTTTATGGTCGAGGTATTTTCTCCTAAGACGCCAGAACGCAGCTAGCCTTTAGTCTTGTGCGCAAGCGTGCTCGTCCATGTTCGGGTAGAATCGGACATCTTCGGGGGATGTCTGAAGTATTGACCTAACCACACTCTAACATAGCCCCGGGGATATGTTTATAAATCTAAACGTCTGTTTTATGGTCGAGGTATTTTCTCCTAAGACGCGTCTTAGGAGAATATTTTCAAAACGTTAAGCTTTCCTTCGGTTTTGTTAATAAACCTGTTTTTTCCTAGAGGTGCTCCACCGTCTTGATTCATGTTTGCAAGTTTACAAGTTTTTCGCTTTAGCGTGTTTTCGCTCTCGTGTGTGTGTGTGTGCATACGTGCGTGCGTGCGAGCGTATGTACGGACGTGCGAACGCGCGTACGTGTGAGCGTGCGTACGTGCGAGCGTGCGTACGTTCGTGCGTACATGCGAGCGTGCGTGCGCACGTACCAGCGTGCGTACGTGCGTGCGTACGTGCGAGCGTACGTGCGACCTTGCGTGCGTGCGAGCTTGCGTGCGTGCAAACGTGTGTGCTTACGTGGGTGCGTGCGTACGTGCGAGCGTGTGAACTTGCGTGCGTGCGTACGTGTGACGTGCGTGCGTGCGTACGTGTGTACGTGCGTGCGTGCATACGTGTTTTTTCGTTTGATCCTCGTGCTAAAGCAGTGCTAGTCGATTGTATGTAGTTGTAGGCCCTATTGTGTTGACTAAGAGCTATAATTGGAAGCGTTGCTTGCTATACCCTGGCCGTGGAGTTATGTTTAATTAGCTTTTTTTTGACAGATGTATTTATTTATGATAAGATCAGGATTGCATGTAAAGTAATATAGAGGTGAAACTAACTAGCTAATGTGTTTTGCTGCTACTCGTATCACAGTATTGAAGATTCTGTTTATGTATTAGTAAAACGTACTACAGCCTCGAAACAGAGTGCAGATAAAAATTGAAGAAAGATGTATGCGTCACAAGTGTTGAAATGCTTGAAGTTGATCCCACAACCACAAGAAGAGTGTGTTTTCGACTTGTATGTGCTTCTAATCAACTACCCAGACACGCACCTCGACCGTGCGATTATAGTAAACACGGATCCTGCAAACAAACCTGACCAGCATTGGACCTCTATCTACATTGACGAGAATGGTAACAGGGAGTTTTTTTTGAGTTTCAAACCTACTTGTTTCTCAAGGTTAACAATTTTCTCAAGGTAGAATGAGTATGCTGTTGTGAAATAAAATTTCGTGTATAGATAAAGCATATAGTCTACAAAGGGTAATTAATAGAAAACATTTTTAATAACATTTTTTCTTAGAATAATAAAATAGACATAAACCTATATACGTCAACTTAAACTGAAGTGTACATTTTTTATAAAAGTTGCTCGCAAGGCTAACTTCAAGGTAAACTTCAAAACCTATGACTAGCTAACTTCAAGGCTAACTTCAAGACCAGCTTGTTTCTCATGACTAACCATTTTCTCAATGTGGAATAACCACGTTTTGTAAAACGTCTTATGTAATAGCATTGTCTGCCCCTTACAGATAAATTCTTTGTGTTTAAAACTGTTTCCTTGTCTGGATGTAGATTTATAAATCTTCATGTTAATTATACTAGTATTTTTGAAATATCATTCGTATATAAGAATAATACAGGTTTGCTTTAAACGATCTTCATCGTATACTTTAACAGTAAACCTTTTTCAGATAGTTGATCGCCCTATTAAAATGGAGCGTTAATAGTTTATAGAAGTACGGGTGTAAATAAAAAACACGCTACATAGCGATTGTGTTATAAACTAGTGGAGGTCGTTATTAATTCGTGTATATGTTGAAGTTATGTAAGTAGAAGGTTACAACCGGTAATTAAAAAGAAAGTGTAATAACGCATATTACAACAAATAATACAGGTCCACTTACACATTTTATATATATTGAAACAATTACTTGAAATAAAACGGCATATCAACTCTAATAATATTTTTTAGAAATTATATTAACCATTTATATTGGTTTTTAGACTATTAAATTAAATAGTGTTATATAATTACACGGTAATTAGTTAAAAGTAAACGTGAACAGTGATTTCTTACTACATATTGTTATGGAATTTTAAACATTCCAAACACTTAATATGGTTTTTTATAAAAACAATTTGTGTATCCGTATATGAATATTTTTCAAACCGATTTATTTTAAGAGAAAGGTAAATGTATGTTGCAGTAAGCGCGATAAAGATGATAAGGTTGTACATTTTACACTTTAATTATAGGTGGTTTTACACAACCTAGAAAGTTGTTCTTTAGTTTGACATGCAGCATAAAACAGTAACTATCACTCGTAAATCAGTGCCTTAAAACGTTGTTTAAGTACAGAGCTGGTAAGTGTGGTGTTAACCCTTTACTTATTTACAGATTTTTTAATTACAGTTATAAAACACAAGCATTAAGTTTCTTTAAAAAATATTAAGGCGTACAACATTCTTAACGGGCGGGTGGATATTATTTCAATGCAGGTAAACTATAGTTTAATACTCGTTTTAGAAAACACAAACTGTTATGTAATTAATTAACTTAATAAAAAATTGTTTCATTAGGAATGTCAGTAATTTTTATAGTTCACTGAGGATAATTATGCAATTTAGCTCTACATACAGCCCCAGCCCTAAGTACAACCCTAAGCCAAGACCAGTCCCCACCGCGTTAGCAAAAGTCCTAGCTGTCAAAAGGTCCTTAATACAACCATAAGGTTTAACCCCAAAAGAAATCATAAAAATAAGGGTAATAAATACGGTCTCACACGTGGGTGTGTAAAAATTAGGGTTGACCCTCGAAAAGAAAGGGTTGAAAATACGGTCTCACACGTGGATGTGCAAAATAGGGTGAAAAATACGCCCTACACGTAAGCGTGTAAAAATAAGGTGGAAAATCCGGTCTCACACGTGGATGTGCAAAAATAGGGGTGAAAAAATACGCCCTACACGTAAGCGTGTAAAAATAAGGGTGGAAAATCCGGTCTCACACGTGGATGTGTAAAAATAGGGGTGAAAAAATACGCCCTACACGTAAGCGAGCGTGGGGAATCCCAAGGTCAAATGACGTCAAAAAGTGAAAGGTGAGGTGTCTCCTTTCTACTAATATATGAAAATGTAAACTTTCACCATTAACATATAATAATATTATTTTTGGGATTTTTAATGGTGTTTAAATTATACAATCTAAATTAGATTGTATAATTTAAAGTACACCATTAAAAATCCCAAAAGATAAGTATTTTATAACGATAGTAATAGTAAATATGATCATGAGAATGCAGCGCTAATAGTAATAATTTTTTTTATTGTGGAATTTATTATCGTTAGCCTTCGACATTTGCAGTGTGTATTGAAAAGTCATTTTCAAAACGACTTAATATTTACTTAATTTATTAAAGATCTAGTTATTACTTTTTAATAAATATCATAGCCTTTTAAAAGCTTTTGAGGACGACAAAATGTAATATTGTAGCCCGTTGAGCAATAGATACCTAAAACATTGTTAATAATGATAATAATTAAGATTATTATTTATCAATCGATTACATATGTTAAAGTTTAAACTTATGCATCAATGAATTAATAAAGGTTGAATGTGTTTAAAAGTTGACAACATTTATTACCTACATTTTAAATAATGTTAGTGTAAACACTAAAGGTAACGTTTGAATAATTAATAGAAATTGATTACATTTGAAAAATTATCCTACAATAAGTAGCATTCTTTTATGAAAGTTCCAAATACGTATTTTTAAATATACGTTCATTTGTAAAATAATTGGCCCACTAAAGTTAAATTTTGAATTTATCGAACAGTATAAAGTATTTTTTTAAAATAATTAATCCAATAAAGTTAAGTTAAAAATTAAAATTTATTCAGAAGTGACGTGCGAGGATTTCCTTAATTAATCTCGAATTTTCTAGTTTTTTTTTAATCCAGACCAAACGCACATTTAGTGAAGAAAATAGCGATTTTGTATTTTATAAAACAATTTTTCCAATAAGTTAAAATCTGAACTTACTGAATAGCGACATGCGCACATTACATTAACTAAACTCCCATCCTCTATAATAAATAGAAGAGGTTAATGATTATGTTTTAAAATCTAAATGGGTAGCATATTTAATCAGTAAACTGATAATTTAAACTGTTTTATAAAATAATTTGTCCATTATAGTTAAATTTTGATATAATTATATTGAAGAGCGACTTGCGCGGATTACCTTAATTCAATCCGGATTTTCTACAATTAATAGAAGAGGTTGATTATGTTTTAAAATCTAAATCGGTAGCATATTTAGTGAGTAAACTAATAATATAAATTGTTTTATAAAATAATTTGTCCATTATAGTATAATGATAATGATGAGCGTGACTAAAATAAAACAGGGTCCTATAACTACCTTACGAATAGAAATCGATGTTAGTTTCAAAACGTTTGTGTATTATCAAAATTGCAAATGAAAGTTAGCTTGTTTATTTAGTACGGGTTATTTAGCCTTTTGCAAAACGGAATAGTGGGGTCAAGATTGTTTATAAAACTAGGGCCCTTTTTACCAGAGGTGTTTCCAAATTTCCGTGATATTATTATTATGGCTGTCTAATGATAATGATAAACGTTGTGTAAAATAAAACACAGAGTCATATAGTTGCCTGATTTCGAGTTTGGATATACCTATATTTGTTATTGTATAGGCATTTTAACTAATTTAACAGTAAAACTATTTTTAACACTGTGCAAAAACCGGCAACAGTGTTACAAGCTAATTCGATGCTCGTGTATTGACAGTATTTTTGAATTGTGGTTGGTTTTCGCAAGCTATAAGTTAAGCCAAATCAGAATTTTTGGATTGTAAACTGATGTTTGCAAGCTGATGATCGACAATTTCCCATGTTGGTGTCCTCACGTTTAGGGAGAGCACTAGCTCAGAGTGTCGGTTAGCCGGTAGTTCATAGGAGTTAGGTATGTACAGTGAGAGAATCGCTACTTGAAGGTTATGAAGAATTGTTAGCTCAGCTTCGTGTTTGATTCTCCAATTAAAAAAAAAGGCCGCGGAATTTGTTTGACTCATACTTAAAATATGTAATTGGGCTTTAACCCAATTCCCTCCTACTCCTTGCATAACATCCGCGCCTCAGCAGTTTATGACAGTAATAATAATAATTATCAACAATGCCCCCTTATTAGAATACAAATTCAAAATTTCCACTATAACCAATCAGACTGCAGCGACTTAGTCCTCCAATCAAAGCACTGGGACTGAGTAGTGGGGCTAAGAACCAATCAGAAGTCAGAGGGGCAGCCGCTCGTACAACCAATCAGGTAATAGGTATGGATGTGTTCTAGTCACACACATACACAGACACACACGCACACACAAACAAGCACACACATACAAACACAGACACACACACGCGCGCTAACGCACATACACAGTAAACTGTATGCCATGAAAGTAAGTGGTAGGTTCAATTGAATCTTTGCAATTGGCTTTAGGTTATACAAAAAAGATTGTCGGAGAAAAATATAATAATCAATAAAAAAAAGAGTAGGTATCCCAAAAATAATATATTTTTACAAATTAAGAAAAACCGTAAATAGCTATTAAGACTCATTCGCATACTAATCTTACACATGAAAATCAATCTTAAAAGCTAAAATTTTAAAGTTGTCGTCAAATTAGATTTAGTACTAATCGATTCTTACACAATTTTTTTAAACTAGACAATTAAGTAATGTAGCATTTCTACAAATGAAAGTTCTTTCTATAACACTGACCACATACACGGCAAAAACATGGGAGCGCACACGTAACATGAAAGTGACAAAAAAAGTTCCTGTAAACACAGGCCCAAAATCGCCTCTTCAGGGAGCTAGAGCTCTTTGAAGGGTTCCAAAAATTGGTTTTCGGTTTATAGCTCCGGAACGACTCCAGCTAACCTAAGGAATTTTGGGATATAAATTTCTGTCCATAAAGCCAATTATTTTAGACGACTGAGCAAAGTTCACACCCCATACTAATTTATCTGTATTAATTTATGTTAGGTTTTTCATAAACGATCGTTTTGAGATATCCTCATGTGTAGTAATCTAGATTAAAAGCTGGTGACCTTGCTGGCCATGATTGAGGTCCACCTAGTCTAATCCATCTTTGACCAAATTTATGATTAAGATAATTTCTTACATCTACCCTGAAATGAGAAGGAGCCCCATCATGCATTATCCATAAGTTATTTCTTAGCACAAGGGGGACCAGTAACTCTGGTAAATCATTTTGAAGAGGCTGAAGATAGGTTTCCCCATTTAACCTTAGAGGTAGAAAAAACGGTCCTATTAAATAATGGTCTACAATACCAACCCATACATTTAAATGAAATTGTTGTTAATGGCGAGATTTAAGAAAAGCAGCGAGATTTTCGTTAGCCCAAACATGGGCATTATGAAAATTTACAATACCGTCCCTTCTAACCGACGAAGATAATCCGTAAGTGGTGACAATGCTTGTACCCGTTGAACCTGGTACGGCTACAGCTGTTCATGAAGTATTCGCCATACCATCGAATTTGATGAGTCCCAACGATTTGGAATTTCTCGAGTACTGCAGCCTGCATTTTCTTCTACTGAACGTAAGACAGCTTCCTGATATTGGCGTGTAGTTGCCGTTCGTGATCTTCTCCAGTTAGTAACGATTTGGAAAGCCACCCGGATACAATCTCCCTGCTTCAAGAGCATTGCCAAAAGATTCGTATAATGATTCATCATTAAACGAAGCGTAGCAGTCTTTACTGTCCCTTATTTAAATTATTACTGACTTAATGCTAAACTGACAGTTACTTGACAATACTTGCTCTTAAGACTTGAACTCATTGTTTACAGAGTCTTCATTTATTTTTTAGCCATTTCTGAACAAACGGTGATATTTAGCGTTTTTTACTAAGAGTACTTTTTTTATGTAATAGTTATGGGTGGATCATAATCTGGTGTGAAATAGCAAAAATTCGAAGTTTCTGTAAACACGGGTCATGATCATATGTATCTATAAATGTCTCCAGGTTTTCCATACACAGCAGTATACACTTAGGCACTGTGAATATTATTATAAATTAAACGTAAACACTATATCAACAAAAATATAAATTAAACACTTTATGAATCGTAAGATATTTAAATATCGCAAATAATTTATAAAAAAACAATAAATATCACTAATAAATAAATGATTGCATACTAGTTTAAGTATATTTAGCTTTTTAAATTATATAATGGTGTTCTTCATGCACTACAGCCAATTTTGAATGCAAATTTCAAGTATGATACTTAATGATAGTTATAAGATGATAAAAAATTAAAAAAATGCTGTTCACAAACATATAGTGAAGTATATGGTATTGGAGGTCAATTTTTTCTGGATTTGTGAATCCATTCATAACGCCAAATTTCCTTCGGAAATTGTAATCAACATAACTAAAATAAATCAGTACAATATATAAGCTACCTGGAATACAAAGAATAGGTCACATTTGTTATACATAATTAAACGAGTGCCTTTCTACATGAATTTTTAAATTAGCTTTTTGATATGTTGCAAAATCACATTAGATTCATAACCTGAAGAATACCTTGATGGATTGTTGCATAAACATATTTATTGTATTTGTATTCATAACTTAAATAACAATGATTAATTTGAATTGTTAAAAATGTTTTGTGTTGTGTTGCATAATCACATTGGTCACATTTGAATTCATACCTTTAACACTGTTTTTTAAGATGAAATGTTTAATAGTTTCACAATATATTGTATGTATAATCACATTAATGGCATTAGTATTTATTACTTGCAGAATGTTTTTTAAGATGATTTTTTAAAACATGTTTGTGGTGTGTTCCATAATTACAGTGGTCGCATTTGAATTCATATCTTGCAGAGTGCTTTTTAAGATGAGTTTTTAAAAGATGTTTGTGGTGTGTTCCATAATTACAGTGGTCGCATTTGAATTCATATCTTGCAGAGTGCTTTTTAAGATGAGTTTTTAAAAGATGTTTGTGGTGTGTTCGATAATTACAGTGGTCGCATTTGAATTCATAACTTGAGTGCTTTTTAAGATGAAATTTAAGATTTCTTTTGTGATTCGTTCCATAATCACATTGGCCACATTTCAATTCATAACTTGAGTGTTTTTTAAGATGATTTTCCAAAGGAAGTTTGTCATGTGTTCCATAATTACATTGGCCGCATTTGAATTCATAACTTAAAGAGTGTTTTTTAAGATGAATTTTAAAATTTCCTTTGTGATTTGTTCCATAATCACATTGGCCGCATTTGAATTCATAACTTGAAGAGTGTTTTTTAAGATGAATTTTAAAAGTATCTTTACGATTTGTTTCATAATTACATTGGCCGCATTTGAATTCATTACTTGAAGAGTGTTTTTTAAGATGAATTTTTAAACGATATGTGTTATGTGTTCTATAATTACATTGGTCACATTTAAATTCATAACTTGAAGAATGCTTTCTAAGATGATATTTTAAATTATATTTTTGTTTTGTTGCATAATCACACTGGTTGCATTTGTATTCAAAACTTGAAGTGTGTTTTAAAACATGACATTTTAAACTTCTTTTCCACTTTGTTTTAAAATCACAATGGATGCACTTATATTTAAAATTTGCACTGTATTTTAAAACGTTATGTATTAGATTTGTTGAACTACTAAATTTACTTTCACACTGTATGTTTGTGATGCGTTCGACACTGTTTTTATTTATATGATATGCTTCATTTGAGTTAACAACTTTTACTAGAGAAGAGATGACTTCGTTCTTAATATGCACATTATCTGTAAAAATAGTGTTAAATTTTGTACTAATTGAACGGTAATTAATTTTACCTTGTATTAGATCACTATTTACTATAAGATGTTGGGTTACAAATGAATTTATTCCTTCTTCCTCTTCTGGTTCGACTTTAACAAGTTTCATATCAATCTCATAAGACATTTCGAAGAATTCGTGTTTCTTAATGATATACTTTATACAAAACTTAGGTGCACCACTTTATCAAATTATTTACGGTACAGTATTTCACCAAAGAATATGGAAGCTACGCTAACCAGAAGTTCGTCTTGGTAGTGGCACTTTGGTATTAGGAGGCGATAAACAAAGGAACAGAGGAAGGTGCCGCCACAACTGTAACCTAACTTAATGAGATAAGATAAACAAAATTACTATAACCTAACATAATTAGATTAGATAAACAAAACTACAGAAACCCAAAAGAAAATTGCATGGGACGATTCGAACCCGCACCAACAGCGTGGTAGATTTCTACCTCTATACCACCAGCGCCCTAGAGTTTGATATTGAAAGTGACATTTAAACCATTTATAAAATTTCTATTTATGTAGAAGGCATGCAATTTGTCATTGGCAACTTCCTATGTTCCTTTGTTTAGCGCCTCATTTGATATTGATAGTATCGGCAAAGAAAATATTCTTTGGTATCGGCATGAACCCGCGCAAAGTCCAGGCACAGAGTACTCTGTAGTCCAGGGGCATAATAACATTCACAATTGCAAGTAAGCGGGCAAGTAATATATCTAATAGACAAATTCCTATAAGCGGATTATTCTTGCGCAAACTTTAAAACTTCAAAAAAAGTTATTACAAGTGTATTTATTATTTAATTTTTACAAATGTTGCAACTTAACAATTTATTTATTTTGTTTAGTTCCATTTGTGTACAAAAGTCTCTATTGGCATATTTTACAGTGTAAAAAATCCGCATCCGTATATAAAGGCATATTAAATAATTTTAAGGGAAGTTATCACAAGGGTGGTTAAAGGGCACTTTTTCTAGTTCTAATTTTATTTTAGTTCCTACATTATTCTGAATGCATAAAATAGGGAAAGATTGGCAGAAGACAGAATCCAACTCGTAAATATAAACATAAAAAGCACTAGGCGGCGTTCTCAAGTTTCCAAAAGTATCCCTAGCAGCATTTTCATATACTCTATAAAAACATAGTAACGTTCAAATTCTCAAACAAACATAATTCACACAAGTAAACAAACCATTAAACGGCCATATTGAAGATATGCGCGTGGACGTGCGCCAATAAACATCTAATCCCATAAAAATGGTTGAGACGAACTTCTGGTTAGCGTAGCTTTCATTCCATATTTTGTGATTTAACAGTGCCATTGAAAAATGAGTATAAACCTCATGAAAGGTCAGAATGCACCTTTTATTATCGTAAGTTGCAGGAGTAATTGGCCCACATATGTCGGTGCGAACTAGTCCCCTTTACTTTAAGTTTTTGAAAAAGCAATAGAGTGATTTTCGTCTGTGCACACACAGAACACACTTCCGAATTTTTACTTTTCTTATCAATAATACTAAGCCCCTCTACTAATTTTGATAACTTTAATATATTCTGCTGACCTATGTGGCCTAATCACACATGCCTTTGTTTTTTACTTTTCGCACCACAAATTTGTTTCATACTGATAGCAAATTATGCCTTAGGTTTGTTTACAAATAACACGTCTTTAATTACTGCATCACAAGTATTATAGCCTACTCTAAGCTTAATATTTATATTACCTAGTTTTGATGCACTTAAAGACTTATTTTACTTTTAGGTTTATCGAGTAAACTTAAGTATCGTTATTCACCATGTGATCCGTTGCGCCGGAATCTACTACCCATGTTATACCTTCTTTATGTCCAATGTCACACTAGTTGGCCTCCGCTGTGAATTCGACGCTGTTCTCTTCTTCAATTTCAACTTGCTGTGCATGTTTCTTCTTAAATCAACAGTATTTAAGGAGATGCCCAACTTTTCTACAATTATAGTATTTAATTTGTTGCGGTCGTGTCTTCTTTGAATTGGAATCGTGTTGACTGTTGAATTTCTTTTGAAATTTACTTCTTCCAAGGCCATTTGTAAAGAGCCAGCCGCCTTTACCAAATTTTTTCGAATTAATTACTTGCTAATTATCCTGTTTAATTAAATTGTTGCAGAAATCATCAAATAATGAATTTTATATCCCCTCCGACGTTAATTTCAAAAAAGTTTTCTACGTCAGAGCCCCCCCCCCCTGTTCAACAACCAATCGCAGCCCGATCTGAACCACCAAAAGCCGTACCCGCCTTCCGCGGATGCGCAATAAAAACCGCCACCGAAGAAAGAGAATCCAGACAGCGTGTCTGCCGCTTTTAGTAGTGTTACTTTGTTCCGCCGACCTGTCGATCTCAGTGTTCTTAATATTCATCTTTTACCGTTGTGATTATTTGTCCAGACACCTCGACAACACCACCTGAAAATCACCTCTATGTAACCGAGCTGGTTGTTGTAATCTGAGGTTAAAGGCACGTAAGTTTTTATTGCACAATATTGAACAATACGCCGATTGGACGATGTCACGCCGGGCTGAACACCCGTAGTCATCTTTCATTTACTCCGTTGGAAAGAAAGGATTTCGCCTCAATTCTACCAACCCCGGAAGTCTCATTTACACAGCGTAACGGATTAGTCCCAGATTCTTGTAAATGATCTTTCACCTAACATCTATTACACTAACACCAATACGTCACACACGAAGCAATATAAGTAAAAGCCAGAAACCCGCAGATAACATTACTACCGGACGCCGCTCGTAGATCACATCGTGATCCTCCTAGTTCTATGAAGACGCCCCGCGTTTACCTACGGGAGTTTTATGTTTAATCTTCCGCTTCTATATCCGATCGCAATAAATCCGTCTTAAAGGAGTAATCCTGCTTTAAGAAAACCGCATCCGTCCTGATCGCTTATCGCGATAACTCAGACTTGAGGGAGAAACCCTTATGCAAGTCTACCGTACCTGTAAAACAAGTTCGTTTATCCCGTACCTGAAAATCTGTAAACTAAGTTGTTTATGGTTTAAAACACCTTATAAGTGCCATTATTGAACACAGCCCTGACCTAGCGCCACCCTGGTACCTACTCTTGAAGCAATATGAACCCAGAAGCACAAAGAGTTATTACGCGTGCTCGCTGCCCGCACCCAGAATTTAATACGAAAGTATTCATTCCATTCCAAAGAGTTTAATAACTGGCAAACACCATTTCTGGTTTTAATACAATTTCAGCTAATTACTAAATGTAATTAGATTAGATCTTAGTGCATCATATCACCTCACATGGGTGACCATAAATTCTTTTATCCAAGGACGCATTTTATCTCCACACAAAACTATAGATAGTGAGTGATACGGGGAATGGTTAGCCTCTGGAAAGCTATACGTTATCAATTTTATCGGCGATAATCGATAATCAATATTATTGCTAATCAGTATTATCTGACAACAGGATTTGACATGGAAAACGTTATCCGAGATGCAATTCGTCAACTACCACCTGCGGAAATCGAAGCAGCAGTTTTATACACCCGAGCAACGTAAAAAGACTGTTTGGAATGTGACGGATGGCAGTTTGAACATTTATCGAGTCATTAGATGCCTAATATTTTTGGGTTTAAAAGCGAACTTTTGATTTTATTTGAACATGAGCCACGTTAAAATTAAACTTTAACTCTAACACTAACAACAATATTAGAATAAATTTTGTATCATTTTTTAGGCAAATTTATTTTTTTTAATTTTGACATAATAAATATCTATATCGTTGCAATTAAAAACCGTTACCAAATTATCTGCCATAATGCTTTCTCGTATATGTACATAAATAACTTCAAAACCCACAATACTTGAATTTGAGCCATATCGGTTTTTAAACACAATTCGGCATTTTTGATCCGCCATTTTGAATTTTTTAATTTTGGCAAATGATTTATTCTTAGCGATCAAAAAACCCCAATATTCGACTTTGAAAAAAAATTTGCACCGTTTAGATAATGTTTTACAAATTAACAAAGTTGCAAAATTGATCATTAGCCCACAATACCTGAATTTTTGTCATATCGCATTTTAAACACGATAATCACCCATTTTTGATCCATCATTTTGAATTTTATAATTCTGACAAATGGTTTACACTTAGCGATCTTAAAGTCCCCCAATACCAGACTTTCAAAGAAAGTGGTTGATAAATTAAAAACCACTTTTTATTTTTTTATTTTTAATTTATATAAAAAGTATTAGTTTGTTTTTTCAAATTATGTAACTTTTTAAAATTTGAAGCAATAATTTTTTTGAATTTTCTAATTCCCTTAGGTGCCCTGTGACTGGTTGGATTTTACTCATTAACGAACTTGACCTAGATTTTATGGCAAAGAATTTTTGTACCAAATTTCTTATCGATACCTTTAATGGTTCAAAAGATATCGCTCACACTCCCACGCAGGCACATAATCAGATACGAGATTTTCTTTTCTAAAAATTCGTATTTTGTATTGTGTAGGCCACAAAACGTCGAGAAATGTAAAAAAAGTGTTTGAAAATTTAAACCGATTACATAGCATTCTCTTTATACGTACGTATATGAGAAAGCAATTTTAAAGAAAAAGCGTAAAATCCTTATTTTATTCTTAGCGACGGTGATAGACGTTAAAAATCACTGTTGGTACGATTTACAATCCCTTTAATATCAGACTAACATTCATCCAATTTGGCTCAACAAAACCAAACTTCGTCAATTAAAGTGTTAAAAAAAATCTTCATTTCGCTATAACTTCAAAACGAGCAAAGATATCAACTTGCGGTTTTCACGTTTTTTTTTTGAAAATTCAATCCACTTTTCGAAGACGATGTCAAAAATATAACGTTTGGTTTAAATTTTCGGAGTAAAATGAAAAAATATGATATAACAAATTGTGCCCTCTAGCACTTTTATTAGGAACTATTGTCTAATAATAGGAACGGCAATTTAAAATACTTACATTTGTCTTCCAAACAAGCTTTATTTTACTAAAACTGAATAAGTGATTTAGAATGTACACCAATTTTAATGATTATACTTTCAATAGCTTTCCCCACTCCTATTATGGACAGTACGCCAATGAACCTTAAACCAAAATTATGTAGAATTGCCTAGACTTTCTAATGACGTATAGGAGGTTTGGAAGAAATTTATAATTTTATTATTTAATTTTTAATTGCGCCCCCTAGCGGTGAAATTCGGAACTTCAAAATAATTTCCAGCATTTTCGCATAGCCACATCCATAATACAAAAAATTCCCCTTTGATGTCAGATTGACAAGTCCTGAGATACAGCCGCTTACCTCGCTTATTTGGTCAACCGGTATATGCATGGTACAAAAGGTATGTCTAGAAGAGAACGCAAATTCGTCAAGTTCGCGCAGATGACGTATTTATCCCAATGACGTCACAAGAATCACCGCCAAGTTTGAAAACGTCATACATTTCAAACAACATATTATTTTCACTTTCTTTTGTTTTGTAATTAATGAATAGAAAATTAATTCCGTTGTATTTTGTCGTTTTTCTTCCGCTGTTATAATCTTTAAGATATTTGTATCCGAAACTGTGGCATAATTAATATTTTGTTGTGTATAAGTGTATATTTTACTGCGTTTAAAGCATAACGAGATTCAAAATGATAAACCCTGTTATTAGTAGATATTTTTAAGTGTTAAGTTTAAAAGACAAATTTTCAGTGAATTACCCGGTTCATTTTATATTGAAGGTAAGTAAAACATACTTGTAAAATCCAGTTAGCTTTAAAATTCGAAAAATAGCCCCCCATTTGTTAAAAAAGGTTGAACAAATATTTATCATATCTAAATCTTGGAATATAAATATATTCAAAGATAAAAGCCATACACTTTTATTAAGTGGTAGGAGTACAGTAGAACCCCGACACCTTCCGCCGCCATCTTGGATTTTGACGTCACAAAACCGCCCCTGTGGGAGACCGTATTTTTCACCCTTATTTTTATGGTTTCTTTTCGGAGGACTTTTTTAACCCCTTGATGGAATTTTCATCCCTAATTATGGTCTTTTGACAGCAATTTTTTGTCGGCCTTATTTTATGGTTTCTTTTCGGAGGCCTTTTTCAGCCCTTGATGGAATTTTCAACCCTTTTTGTGGTATTAAGAGCCTTTTTGACAGACATGCCTTTTTGTACTTACTCACGTGAGGGGTGTATTTAGGGTTTGGACTTGGGCTTGGGGTTGGACTTGGACTTAGTCCAGGCGTTGGTCTTGGATTTGGGGGCTTGGTGACGGCTTCTTTTCGGGGGGCCTTTTCCAACCCTAATTAAGGTCCTTTTGGTAATATTAAGAGCAGTACAACCCCTGGAGGTTAGGCAATTGCACGTGTTCTGATTGAAAAAGATTTTTATTTAAGCTGTGTTTATTAATATGTATTAGAACCCATTTTTATTTTATCAAATGAGATTGCATAATTGTATTTCTTTTAATTCCTATCTACAGATTGTGATCTTTTACCTATACGAAAATTTATTTATACACTGTTCATTACACGACACAGTAATCAGAATATTGTTTTTCTAAACGAATATTAAAACTGGTTGCTTATCTTTGAAATATCTTTAATCACCATCCTCTCGTTAAAATCGTTGTATATACACAGGTCCTCGGTATCCAAACACTTAATATTTTTAAAAAAGATATGTTGTTTGCACTAGCTGTAATTAAATCTGTGCAACTAAATAACTAAATTAAGGTTATAACTACCGTTTTCTGCTGCGCGTATAGGCACACTAATACCACTTTCTATGTTTTGACTTATGCTTAATTGATATAAAACTGGTTATCGAGTAAAAGTAATTTTTGGAATCTAAATAAAATATTATATGCTGTACATACACACAAAATTGTTTTATAGAAAACGAATTCATTATAAAATCTTCATCAAAATATAACATAGAGTTAATTACAGTTGGTGTATTTATATAATACCAATATTGAGTAGCATACTTTGTTTATAATAAATGCTAAAAAATCATAATTTTTTATAGAACGATTAAAAGAAAGAAATGACAGCAGGTATTACGTAACGCTTAATTAAAAAGTAAAATATAACGGTGTCGCAGATCACTTGCTATTTAAACGAAGATGATGACAGAGACGCTTCAATATCATTTAGCGATCCAAGATGGAGGGTCAGTTTAATCACTCCTTCTCGGCATAGTAGCGGGGCCATCTGGTTGTGGGAAATCATATTTTATCGTGGATTTTCTAAAAAAGATCGAAAGTGCCTGCGATACAGCGTTTGAAAACAGCCATTGTTCAAGATCTCTCTGTGGAATTTCATAAGGGTTTACCTGATATGGAGCAGTTTGACGGCGAAAAACCGGTCTTAATAATAATTGATGATCTAATGCGCGAAACTAACGGTTCAGTGGTTGATATTTTTACAAAGGGCTGTCATCATAGAAACCTAAGTGTGTTTTTCTTAACTCAAAACATATTTCATCAAGGACGCGGACAGCGGGATGTTTCTCTCAATGCACAATACATAATTTTATTTAAAAACCCACGTGACAGAGCTCAGATACAGCATTTAGCAAGACAGATTTCACCGGACAACCCGAAATTTTTAGAGGCAGCCTACCAAGATGCTACTTATAATCCGCACGGATATTTATTGTTCGATTTAAAACAGAATATACCGGATGTGCTACGCTATAGAACAAACATATTCGGGCCTCAAGGTATTTGCCAAGTATACATAGCGAAAAAAAGTTTTAAGCCTCACAGTCATAAAGATTACATCACATATGATGGTTGACTTTTAAGCGAAAACACCGATATCCTGCGTGCATTAGCCAGATTAAGTAAAAGTCAACGTGACGCTTTATTGAAATGTCAGGATAGTAGGCATGTGGAATGTATTTGCGAGTCTGCACATAACATTTAGAAGGTCGTGTACCTCTGTCTGCTGATCAGAAGCAGCGACTCTCTCAGCATAAGCAGACTTTAAGACGCTTGGCACGGAGAATCTATAAAAAGAACAAACAGTTTCTTGTACAGAAAGGCGGTGCATTTCTACCACTCTTGTTAGGACCATTACTCGGTCGAATTCTGGGTAATCTATTTTAATAACCATGGACAACAACATGAAGAAGATGATTATTCTACCGCTGGACTTTATACAGCGATTACAGGCACCAGATGTCACACAAAACAACATTTTAACGCAGCTAGGTAACGATATGGATAAAGTTTTAAAAACCAAAATGACTGATCATGACAAATGGCAGCAATACAATCAAGTTCTTCAATGATATCTGCACTTTTCCAATCAATTACATTAACCCGCTAGCATAACAATCAGCGGTTATGCTGATGATGATACTAGAGAATCACCGCAACGCAAAGGTTTGGCGGACGACGAAATAGTATCAACACTTCCACCTTCATATAAGAGAAAAGGCGAGGCTTTCCTGCGTATACTGAATACGAGCAGTGATGTATTTTGGGATAAAAGGGGTATTGTCACAAAAAAAGGAGAGATCATACCACATTCCAACATTATCGATCTAGTCCACGAGACGTTAAGAAAGCGAAAAACTACAAGCCCACACGGTTGGCACCAATTTGCGACGTACATTAAAGAGATAAATATACCACGAGAGTTTATCGGAAATGCGCGAGGACGTTATGTCACTGTATGACCCTACGTTCAACGGACCCTCATAGGTGAGAATTACGATGCTGATAGTGAATCGCGGGAAACACCGAGAAGATTCCCCCAAAGAAGAGGAATTTCACTAGATTGGTATTCGTGGCGATTATAATATGGATACTGCATACTATGATCCAGAACATCCTGTCGGGTTTGCGGGTATAATACCTTTAGTTAATGCTGTAAAGGGTATATATGGTGACGTGAAAAACTGGCTGCAAGCGCAAGAAGCTTATACGATGCATAAACCTATCAGAAAAAAGTTTCCACGAAATAAATATATTGTGAGTAACCTTTACGAATTGTGGCAAGCGGATCTTTGTGATATGCGAAATTTAAGTAAACACAATAGTGGATACAACTACATAGTAACGGTAATTGATGTGTTTAGCGTGGGCGAGAGCACTTAAAACGAAGACAGCTGCATCTGTAATTGAAGCATTCGCGGAAATTTTTAAGGAAAGTGATAATACCCCGGCAAATCTACAGACGGATAAAGGCAAGGAGTTTGTGGCGGGCACTGTACAAAACTTTTTCAAGAAACAAAATATCAATTTCTATGTAAGAAATAACCCTTATGTAAAAGCATCTGTAGTTGAAAGATTTAATAAAACATTGAAAACAAGGATGTGGCGTTATTTCACTTACAAAAATTCCTACAGGTATATTGATGTACTCGAAAGACTTGTGACTGCTTACAACAATACCCCCCATTCAAGTATAAAGATGGCCCCTGAGGTTGTAAACGATGAAAACATTTTAGAGGTGTGGAATAACCTGTACGCGAAAGGTTTAGACGTCATCCTAAATATAAAGTCGGTGAACATGTTAGAATCGGCAGAACTAAGTACACCTTTGAGAAGGGATATGAAACGAATTGGAGCGAGGAAGTTTTTACAATTACTGCAGTGATAAAAAGAAGACTTCCAGTTTATCGCATAAGCGATCTTAATAACGAGCCTGTTGAGGGTACCTTTTACGAGGAGTTGCAAGTTGTAATGGTTGATAAAGACGCTCTATTCAAAGTCGATAAGATTTTAGCTGAGAAGGGCCGCGGGCGATATAAACAATACCTGGTCAAGTGCCGTGGATATAGTGACAAATTTAATAGCTGGGTACTAGCATCGCAGCTGAGAGATATATAAAATGGAGTTTTATGTTACCTTATTGAGTAATAATAGCTCTTTGGCGTATTTTCCTAACAATGTGACTTCAAGTTTTATTACGCAGCTACCAAAACGAATAAGATTAACAGGTTCATGGGTTGTAGGCATATCGGAAATTCAGTACCCTTGTTCTTTTGCCGCTGGAAGTGCGACGCACAATTTAATATATTATAGAACTGATCCACCCCCAGGAGAAGAGGATGTGTTAGAGACGGTATTAAAAAAAAGCCACAGAATATTTTCAACGCTACAATGAAAAAATCATTTATATTGAGGATGGCTGGTATGTGATACGTTTCGCTTCGGGAAATAATGCCGACGTAGAAGAAATTACCAGCGAACTAAATAACCATGTGCTAATAAGTAAATTGCTGACAATCGAATACCATAATCTAACTAAGCGCGTCACTACGAAATTAAAAACCTTGCTCTCAGTATTTGGCTTCTCACAACGTTTAGCCTTACAGCTGGGTTATCGGCCGTACCAAAACATAACTATGGAACCAATACCCCTGCACCCCGCTAGTATATGGATAGGATTACCAACGCAAATCTTTGTTTATTGCGCCATCGTTGAACCGCAAATTGTGGGCGATGTTTTATCTCAGCTTATGCGTATTATAAACATTACTTCTGAAAAGCACGCTTACGGAGGTCATAAAGATGTGGTGTTTTCGCCTGCACAATACATGCCTGTGATGACATGGGAATTTGAAAACATCGAGATTAATATAAAAACAGATATGGGTGCAGCAATGCCATTCGAGTTTGAGACGTCGTATTTGAAGCTACACTTTAAGAAAGTGCAATCATGGTTTGTCCTTATCAACAATATTATATGAATGAGGTCGGCAACGCCATTGGATCCATTTGCAGAGGCGCATCATATCAACGTGGTCACGGAATAGAAAGTTGGTATATTTAGAAGTATAATACCGTTATTTAAGTCTGGTGCAAAGGCTATCGGGAAAGAAGTTCTCAGAACGGGTGCCAATATTCTTGGTGACGTCATAGAGGATCGACCTATTAAGGATTCGTTTCAAGAAAGATTCCACGAGGCTCACACTACCTTGCTGGTGAAACGTATGCGAATCAATCCGACTATTCTAATTGCACACGCTAAAGCTTTAGAAACAACTGCAACAAAATATCCTGTTACAAGGACCGACGTAAAAGTGTTAACTATACCTGCGGGCATACAGGGAAAATCATTGGATAATATCTTCCTTGGTCAGTTACCTAAACGATGTATCGTAGGCTTTGTAGCAAATAAAGCCTTCAATGGTGATTATGCCTCAAATCCATTCAATTTTCATCACAACAATATTAACTACATGTCGTTATATATTGACGGCCACCAAATTCCCTCGAAAGCCTTACAGCCGGACTTTACAGCTAATGGTTTATATGTAAGGGCATATCGCAACTTATTCTCCGGTACGGGTATTCATTTTTTGAATGATGCAACGATATATCGAGAAGCGATTACCCCAACGGATACTGTTTAATGACCTTTGACCTGACACCTGACTTCTCTGCAAACGCTAGCACGCACTGGAATTTAGTTAGAAACGGCTCGCTTCGGCTGGAAGTCGGATTTGGCGAAGAGCTCGCTGAAACCGTTAACTGTTTGGTGTACGCCGCCGAATTCGATAACGTGATTTAGATCGATAAACATCGGAACGTGGTCGTGGATTTTAGCTTCAGTGTCCAGAAGCAAGAGGTTACAGATCATGGTCGTTTATCGTTGATGCTGATAAAACCACCTCGAGGTTACTTTATATCAAGATCTATGCCAGAACAGATAAAGTTTTTCGAGGATAATTATCACGGCCTGAAATGGTGGTCAGGTCATGTGCACTACAACAATTTCCGTGAGGAGTTGTTGAAAGTGTTGTGCCCGTTTAACAAAATTCACGTTAAGGGCAGTGAAAAACAGCAGTTTTTAAGGTTTCTTAACAAACGGATAATAAACCTGGATGAGACTGGTTGTCCATCGATTAAACAATTGAAAGAGGAAACAAAAGCATATAGTTGTTTAAACCATAACATCCTTGGGCCTCTGTAAAAACGCCTTACTATTGCAAGACTGGACGCATGCCAATTCCAAAGATGCATGCGGTACAAGTGTTGAGATGTTTGAAATCGATCCCCAGCCACAAGAAGAATGTGTTTCGGCTTGTATGTGCTTCTAATTAACTACCGAGGGCGCACCTAGACCGTGCGCAATTATTGTAAATACCCTGCAAACAAACCAGGTCAGCATTGGACCGCTATCTACATTGATGAGAATGGTAATGGGGAACGTTTTGATTCCTTTGGACGAGCACCGCAAGGATATCATTTTCGTTTCCTAGAGAAAAATTCCAGATGCTTTCTATACAATATAACAATACTGCCAGATTACCATTCGAATGTGTGTGGACTTTATACGTTAATGTTTCTATATTTTAGATTACATAATTTACTATGTTTGATTTTGTAAATAAGTTTTTCACTGTATCTTTAATCTTAAATGACGAGATAATCAAATTATTGTACAATTTTTGTTTTCCTACTATTCTAGTCTGATAAATAAAAAAGAGATTTTATTACTTTGTTTTTTAATTAAGCGTTACGTAATACCTGCTGCCATTTCTTTCTTTTAATCGTTTTATAAAAATTATGATTTTTTAGCATTTATTATTAAACAAATTATGCTACTCAATATTGGTATTATATAATTACACCAACTGTAATTAACTCTGTTATATTTTAATGAGAATTTTATAATGAATTCGTTTTCTATAAAACAATTTTGTGCGTATGTACAGCATATATTTTTATTTACATTCCAAAAATTACTTTTACTCGATAACCCATTTTATATCAATTAAGCATACGTCAAAACATAGAAAGTGGCATTAGTGTGCCTATACGGGCAGCAGAAAACGGTAGTTATAACCTTAATTTATTTATACGTTTAGGTAAAAGATCACAATCTGTAGATAGGAATTAAAAGAAATACAATTATGCAATCTCATTTGATAAAATAAAAATGGGTCCTAATACATATTAATAAACACAGCTTAAATAAAAATCTTTTTCAATCTGAACAGGTGCAGTTGCCTAACCTCCAGGAGTTGTACTGCTCTTAATATTACCAAAAGGACCTTAATTAGGGTTGAAAAAGGCCCACCGAAAAGAAGCCGTCACCGAGCCCCAGCCCCCAAATCCAAGACCAACCCCAAGGCCAAGACCAACCCCAAACCCTAAATACACCCCTCACGTGAGCAAGTACAAAAAGGCATGGCTGTCAAAAAGGCTCTTAGTACAACAAAAAGGGTTAAAAATTCCATCAGGGGGTTGAAAAAGGCCTCCGAAAAGAAACCATAAAAATAAGGGTGAAAAATACGGTCTCCCACGTGGGCGGTCTTGTGACGTCAAAATCCAAGATGGCGGTGGAAGATGTCTGGGTTCTACTGACTACACAAACGCCTATTACTTTATTGAGTGGTAGAGCCCGGTTATCCCAATGATGTCACGAACAGATACGCATAAACATAACTTGCCTTTTTGTACAATGGGTCAAATGAAATTAATGATGCCGTCTGGTAGCCTATGGAATGTAGTACAAGGGAGTGATTATCATGTGGTGTTCACTCCTTTAGAATTGGTATCCAGTTTGGTTCCAAACCCCATAATTATGTATCACGTCACCGAAGGCGCTGGAAACGCCATATTTAGTGACTTTAGACAAGCAACATTTGACCACCATAATATCCTAAGGACAGGGGTTTATTTAACCTTATTCTTTCTGTTAAAATGATATAAAATGATTATTACTTATAGATGTATGTCAAATTTATTATTTTATGAACAAAGTATTGTATAAATAAATATAAATACGTGTTTGAATAGATTTAAGTTTTGCTACTTTTATAATGTTAATTTACTTTTGACGAATTTAGTGTAAGTAAATAAAAATTGTTTTTTTAATTATCATGATGTAAAAAAAATGGTATATTAGAATTTATATACCTACTTATGTTAGTAAATACAATATTGTGGAAGTTAAATGTTTTAATACTCTTAGACCCATTTGCACCACCTCGGTTTTAAACTGAGGTGGTGCTTGCATATATAATATATAAATATATAAATATATAAATATATATATATATATATATATATATATATATATATATATATATATATATATATATACATATAAAAATTGGTTTAGTGAACGAACAGAAGTTCAATTTAATAATCATTAATTGTATTTTATTTAAAATTAACATCGTAACTGAGGAAGTACATACAGTTCAAGTTTGAATTGTGACTTGCCTCCTCGATAGCTCAGATGGAAGAGTCCCACTCTAGCAAAGTGGAGGTCGTGGGTTCAAGTCCCACTCGAGTTAATCTTTTACTGTATGTACTTTAAAAGTTGTGTGTTGCATAATCACACTGGTCACATTTGAGTTCATAACTTGAAGAGTGTTTTTTAAGATGAGTATTAAAGCCAACTTTGTGATGTGTTGCATAATCACATTGGTCACATTTGAATTCATAATTTGAAGAATGTTTTTTAAGATGAACCTTTAAATTTTCTTTCCAATTTGTTGCATGATCACATAGGTCACATTTGAATTCGTAACTCGAAGAGTGTTTTTTAAGATGACTTTTAAAATAAAATTTGTGATTTGTTGCATAATCACATTGGCCGCATTTGAATTCATAAATTGAAGAATGCTTTTTAAGATGAAGTATTAAATCTTGTTTTCGTTTTGCTGCATAATCACATTGGCTGCATTTGAATTCATAACTTAAAGAGTGTTTTTTAAGATGAATATTAAAATTATATTTGCGATGTGTTGCATAATCACACTGGTCACATTTGAATTCATAACTTAAAGAGTGTTTTTTAATATGACTTTTTAAAAGATGTTTGTTATGTGTTCCATAATTGCATTGGCCACATTTGAATTCATAACTTAAAGAGTGTTTTTTAAGATGAATTTTAAAATTTCCTTTGTGATTTGTTCCATAATCACATTGGCCGCATTTGAATTCATACCTTGAAGAGTGCTTTTTAAGATGAACTTTAAAATTACCTTTGCAATTTGTTCCATAAGAACATTGGTCACATTTAAATTCATGACTTGAAGAGTGTTTTTTAGTATGACTTTTTAAAATATGTTTGTGATGAGTTCCATAATCACATTGGCCGCATTTGAATTCATAACTTGAAGAGTGTTTTTTAATATGACTTTTTAAATAATGTTTGTTATGTGTTCCATAATTGCATTGGCCACATTTGAATTTATAACTTAAAGAGTGTTTTTTAAGATGAATTTTAAAAGTATCTTTGCGATTTGTTTCATAATTACATTGGTCACATTTAAATTCATAACTTGACAAGTGTTTTTTAAGATGATATTTTAAACTATATTTTTGTTTTGTTGTATAATCACACTGGTTGCATTTGTATTCAAAACTTGAAGTATGTTTTAAAACATGATATTTTAAACTTCTTTTCCACTTAGTTTTAAAATCGCAATGGCTACACTTATATTTAAAATTTGCACTGTATTTTAAAACGTCATGTATTAGATTTTCTTGTATCATTGTTGAACTATTAAATTTACTTTCACACTGTATGTTTGTGATGCGTTCGACACTGTTTTTATTTATATGATATGCTTCATTTGAGCTGACAACTTTTACTACAGGAGAGATGTCTTCTTTCTTAATATTCACATTATCTGTAAAAATAGTGTTAAATTTTGTACTAATTGAATGGTAATTAATTTTACCTTGTATTAGATCACTATTTACTATAAGATGTTGGGTTACAAATGAATTTATTCCTTCTTCCTCTTCTGGTTCGACTTTAACAAGTTTCATATCAATCTCATAAGACATTTCCAAGAATTCGTGTTTCTTAATGATATACTTTATACAAAACTTAGGTGCACCACTTTATCAAATTATTTAGGGTACAGTATTTCACCAAAGAATATAGAAGCTACGCTAATCATAAATTCGTCTTGGTAGCGGCCGGCACCTTTGATATTGATGGTCACGGCACAGCATAATCAAAGAATATTAACGTATATTCTTTGGTATAATTATAATATACTGTGGTCACGGCAAAGAATATTAACGTTAATATTCTTTGGTCACGGCATGAACCCGCGCAACGTCCAGGCACATAATAACTTTCACAATTGCAAGTAAGCGGGCAACGCAAGTAATATATCTAAAGACAAATTCCTATAAGCGGAATATATTGCACAAAATTTAAAACTTTAAAAAAAGTTATTACAAGTGTATTTATTATTTAATTTTTACAAATGTTGCAACTTAACACTTTATGTACAAAAGTCTCTATTGGCATATTTTACAGTGTAAAAAGTCCGCATCCGTGTATAAAGGTATATATAATTTTAAGGGTGGTTAAAGGGCACTTTTTCTAGTTCTAATTTTATTTTAGTTCCTACATTATTCTGAATACATAAAATAGGGAAAGATTGGCAGAACACAGCATCCAACTCGTAAATATAAACATAAAAAGCACTAGGCGGCGTTCTCAAGTTTCCAAAAGTATACCTAGCAGCATTTTCATATGCTCTATAAAAACATAGTAACGTTCAAATTCTCAAACAAACGTAATTCCCACAAGTAGACAAACCATTAATAGGCCATACTGAAATTATGCGCGTGGACGTGCGCCAATAAACACCTAATCCCATAAAAATATCTGAGACGAACTTCTGGTTAGCGTAGCTTCCATTCCATATTTTGTGATTTAACAGTGCCTTAAAATTATTGTCACAGTTAATATACGGTATTGCCAACTCAAGAAACATCGGTTTAATATGGTGCATCCCATCCTGGCGATTGATGTCTTGCTGATAAACATAAGTACCAGTGTAAAGATCATAC